>BHDV01009611.1:0-14492 GCA_005406045.1 Adoxophyes honmai
AATTAATGCGTCAATTTGATATTTAGGCATTATGGGATCATGGTTATTTGAAATATAGTCAAATTAGTTAATAAGGCGTTATGGAATTTGGTTTTAATGAACCCTAAGCAAATTAATGTACCATCGCGAACAGGGATTGTTGAGCCACTTACCTATGTTTGTAACTTGGTCGTGTAATACTAATGCAATAGCTGACATCTAGTCTGTCACATCGGTCATTGGTTAGATGTCTAAATTGCGAACAGTGGCAAGTGGCTCAACAATCCCGGTTCATAACTGTACCTTCGCGATTCTGCACAATATTCTTCGCAGCTGTCTTTGAAAATTACGCAGAATCGCAAATATGAAGAAAATAATGGCTTAAATGGTACCCGCTAAAAAAACGTTATATGATTTGTGGCAAGCAATGGAACGTATATCTAAGCCTCGCCCACACTCGTCCACAAACAACATAGGTATACTTTCGTTTAAATAATTACTGGCAAATTTAAATGTCACCCTAATTACATCCAATCACGTCCTCCCACACCATCGAAACTGTACCACGAAATTCGCAGCCCCAAAATCACAATTAAAAAAAAGAAAGGTGTGAAAGATCGTTTGACGTTGACAGCTCAGCTGTCACTACTGTCAGACAACTGTCAGTGTCAGATGCACCATAGAAGTGTAGACAAATCAAGCGCTGCCGCAACCATTGTTCACTGTGAATCGATTATAAGGTTACTTGGCTATCGCGAGGGCATTTGTAAGCATGTATAAAGGCAAGACTTGTTGAGTGTATCTAGAGATACGAACAAGATCCAAGCGGCTTGATTCATCGAATTTACAATACTATGTTGTTGTTATTGAACACCAAAAAAGTGTAATTTTGATCACTAACATTAAAAGGTACGGAGAAAACCGGTGGCATCATGGCTACTAAGCGATCTCTCTCAGATGTCCTTTAACGAGTGATGTAAAAGAACAAATCTAAGCAGGTTGTACATTTGAAATATTATCCGCCTACCATTTTTTTTATTTTTGACCTATTATAAAAGGCTTTACTAAATCTCACTTTCCCCATTACAATCCCATTTTTGCCGCTGAGTGTAGACAAGAAACTTAAAATCAGGAAGAATAGAGGAAAAGAAAAAAAAAACAGAAAGCACACGAGTAAATAAATCGCCTTCTGGTGGCCGATCACTATTGCTCAAAGACATCTACAAAGTCAGAACATAGAGGAACATTGATCAATAGCCAGACCGCTCAAACAGTCATATCTGTTAAACAAGTAACATAAATTTCAAACTGAATGTAATACCTATCAACTTTTTTATTCCAATTAGAGTATAAATCCTCCTCCCCCCCCAACCATCTTACACTCCTCCCACCAGGTAACGGTCCCATCCATACATTTGACATACACCCACGCCACATTAATATGCAACGATTTGCATATTGTATTTCGTTAAACGTATCCCATTAAAACGTGCTTGTAAAAAATGGGCCAAGCTCTACAAGTCTATACGATCGCAGTCAAACGAAACAAAAATCTTTGCCTAAGCGCTGCTAGTATTAGAGGCTTATTTAAATTCAAAATTGAAGATACAGCAAACTAAAAACTTGTTTTATTTACTGACCTTTAACACTGCTTACACATTCAGGTAATGACAAGGTTGGTCAAAATGCGTCATGTACAACGTTGACTTGGGGCAACTCTACATATATTATAAAATTCATTAGAACTATTTATACTTCTGAGAGAAGAAATATTGATGCGTTTGTTATTAGGCGCCTACAAAAACTCGTCGGATCTAGAATTTTTGCGTACAAGCTGAATAAAAATCCTATCTGTATAGCAGGGCTTCTTAAGCCCTTAAAATCCACAGCCAAGTATGTTGATGGGACAATTTTAAATCCAACTCAACAACAATGAGGTCACGCAGCCAAACGAATTGAACTCTAAAGGTGTGAATACCGTGTACACGCAAAAGCAAACGACGTGTCGTCGACGACTCTAGTAGAACCTTTGCATTTCTATGAAGTGATATTCAATGTTCACGACACGAGACCTTGTGTCGGGCGCGTTTTATCAAACTTGGCTTTACACACTGCCATGCTTCTATTTGTGTGAGTTACGTACGCGTAGAAGTCATTGGCATTTGGCGGGCAAAGGAGGTTTTTTTTTTAAACGAAACTGTGTACACGTATTCGTGTTGTTCAGAGATGTTTTTTAAGTGGTTTAGAAAAGTCTGTGACATATCGAAGTGGTTGTTGACTTCTTGAATGAATGTACACGTTTTTCTATCACTGAGTTCTAATGGTTTGCTTTCAATATAGTAAGCGAAACTATGTTTTGGTAAAGTAACGCCGGTCTCCTCACACCTATCGATGCAGCATTAGCCCTTTCTGTCGGCTTAGAGCTTAATGAACAGATGAACACGCAATAAGACAAAAAAGGCTATCAACCTGTCAATATAGTACCTACCTCTTAGCTTGAAACCTAAAAGATATGTCAGAAGTCTTTAATTTGTCTATATATTATAATGCATTTCGTATACTCTGCCTTCACAGATGCTTGCCTAATATTATATGTAAAAGTGGAAGTTTTTGAGTGTGTGTGTATGTTTTTAACCTCTAACCGCCCAGACGGCGCAACCATTTTTGATGGAATTGGGTATGCAGAAAGCTGACAACCAGGATTAACACAGGCTACTTTTTATCCCGGAAAAGTAGGTACATAAATCCTATGGGATTTCGATAAAGCTAGTCTACACGGACGGAGTTGGAGGAAACGGCTAGTGTATGTTTAATAAGTTTCAACTCAGATTTAAAATCGAACTGGCCGTAAAAATAAAAGTTTAATTCCGACACGGCTGGTGGCATGATGCACGCCTTGCCTTGACTTGACACGAAAAAAAAACTCATACACGCCCACGCGGTAGGCGTTCGAAAATTCAAAATCCGAACGCATTAGCAATTCAAAACTGGTCAGGTGACGTTGCAGGAAATCGGGCTTATTCTTGTGCCAGTACGCATAATATTATGAAAGTCGGTCTTCGTAATTATTATTACGATTTAGTTTTTATGGTTTTCGTTTCGAACTTTTCTGGTTAAGGAAAAAGTATCGTCAATGTCTGGTCTTATACCTACAAAGCTGTGTCATGGTTTCGTTAAAAACTGATTGGTATGTGACTGACTTTGGCGCAAGAGTGTATTTCTGTCCTAAACAAAAAAAAAATGCTGTTTAAGTGGATACGAAACGTGGAATCGTCATGGATTTGTCTATGTATCATTTCGTGAGCTCTGCCTGTCCCATTAGGGAATTCAAGCACGATGTGTATGTAGGTAGGTATGCATTGACAGGTTGCTAGCCTACCGCCTTAACTAAATTCCTTAGTCCGAAATGACAAGAAAACATAGAGAGGTGTTTTCTATACCCGACACCACACGGAAACCGAATAAGTAATACCGTTAGGTTAACAAGAACAACAGTTTCATCACACCAGCTCTGAATATAAAACCGAAAATAATCACCAAGCAAGTAAACCCGTGGGCAACAGCTAGTTCTAAAGTAGGAATCTGTCAAAATGATTCCGCCCAGCCCGTCCGAAGTCTCACACGAATTGACATTCATGTTTTGCATTACTAATTTGACAACATGGATGCCTAACTGGTTAGTTTAACCATCTTAAAAAAGATGGCTACTTCCAATGTGTCTTTTATGTAGTTTACATTGATACCTAACCTACTACAAATTCTTTACACTTTTTGTGTGTTCCCTCTTTGAACATGAATCTAGCGTAGCACTCACTCATTATGAAATGAAATATACCAAAGGATTGTCCATGTCTTTAATCAGGTTTATTTAGATGTTGTGATATTTGTATGTTATTTTTACTTAGAATCACAAGCTCTTGCCAATCCAATAAGAAAAAAAATATCTTGTGTTATCTCATACTAAGTGCATGAAAAATGGTAACATAATAAAAAATAAAAACTTAAAGATTGGTTGAAGGGCACATACCCATGGCCATTAAAAATTAAAAATAAAAACTTTAAGACATCTTTCTCGCAAAGGAATTAAAGTTACACAAATCACAGAAAATATCACAAAAGATACAGTAACATTATTTAAAGAAATGCACAAATCCTTAAATCGTAGGGGGACACCGTAAAACACTTCCTTAAAACCAGCGGCCACTTGTCATCATGCGCCTCGCTCCTTTACCTTCCTTGTTGAAAAAAGCTTGCGAATATAAACTGTCACCGCTTGACCGTACAATAGGGACTGGCGGCCGACACATCATCCGATAGAGACAATTAGAGTCGGCCCTGCAAAGGCGAGATAAAGGACATGTGGAGACACGATTGTATCGAACAAGATACGCAGGGTTGCCATTATGGAGTTTTCTTTTTTTTAATTTAGGCATGTGGCTGTGTAACATTTTGTGTCAATTTTTTCGTATGTAGATAATTTTTATACTTCGATTGGCTATAGTTTAGAAAAAATATTAGGCTTTTCCTAGACTAGTGAGTTACAACTTGGACTTCATCTTTCTCTTTTCATCAGATAGGAGGTCATTCTATGATCAGTTATCCATTAAAACAATATACTATGTGATTCACAGTGGATACACACAAAAAACATTATTCTGTTATTCTGTCATGATTATTTGTACAATAAAGAGTTACATACATACATACATACTTTACTCCTGAATTCACAAACCAGTCACGCAGAACATACAAAACGTTACATAGAGAAGACCATAAATAAAGCCACTTCTAGCATAGTTTTTGGGTTTTACGGTTAGATAAAAGGGACACAATCACATCTTACGTTTTCCACGGAAGAAACGGAGAGCTGTAAATCTTCACTTGCTGTAAAACATCACACGGAGAATTAACATAACCAACAGCCAGTACAACTTTTCGCTGTGATAAAACTACCACTATCTAAAATAACGCAGCCTTATTAACGAGCGACCGTTAATTCAAAAGTGACGTTAAACGCAGTATAAGTGCACAGCATCCCATCCCTATCGATGAGCGATTTAGCGGGCGGTCATTGGCTGGCGCGCGGGGCCGCCATTGGCGCGCCGGCGCACTCAAAGGGAAGGAGTGTCCGTCCGCTATGAATATGGATGCTGCGTAATTCACTGCGTAAGCGATCGAAACGCGTTTAGTTTTGACGAGAAGATAGAAGCATATTTTGTACAGTTAGGGAATCTGAATGTTTACCAGGTCGACCTTCATAATTTGTTCGTATTATTGGACAAACTTCACCATGAAGTTCAATATTGAGTATTTACGTCATGCAACTGGCTGTAAATAGTAATATGGCCAATTTTAGAAGTATCTCAACCTGCTAAACATCCAATTTCCCTGACTTTACATACCTACATTCATCAAACCTCTATTCCCAAATGAGGTAAAGCCATGGCAGAGCACACGAAACTAAGAAAAATTTACAACTTCATGGCTACTTCAGTACTTCTGGCATTATTTTTAGGTTAGATTGGCAGGTATAATAGTGATTGCTAGCCTGTTGCCTAGGGTTGCCACCCGTACTTTATAATAAAGTATTGTACTCTATTTCAGGTAATTGTACTCTATACTTTATGAGAACAATAAAGTACGCGAAAATACTTTATTTTAATGATTAGATTTTTTTGAGGTTTGAAAAGTTTAGTCCTAAGTGTATTTTCGTTAAACGAAATTTATCGATTGGTGATTAATCCATGTCGCCACTCGCCAGCGCCACATCAGCATTCACAGAAAGAGTTTTTTTCTGTGATGAACAGCAAGTGGCGAGACGAAAGAAACAAAGCGTCTCTGAATTTGATAAAAAAATAATTACAAATTTACTTTAACTTACCTAAATATAGACTGTAAAGATGCTGTGCAATGTTTTAGTAAGAGATACTTATTTCATACAAAGTGCAAAAAGTAATAAAAACATGTTTTTAAATATAAAATTCAAGAAAAAATATTTGTACTTTATCTTGATACTATGTACTTTTTTTTTCTTACCTATAATAACCAATGTACTTTAACTGCAGAAAAAAAAGGTGGCAACCCTACTGTTGCCTAAAGCATATCTATACTTGTTTCCTTAGTCGCCTCTTACAACATCCACGGAAGAAGTGGAGAGGTGTTATCTAAACCCGACACCATATAAGTATCTAATGTAAGGTAATGTAAGGTAAGTGGTACGATTCTTGCCCACTTCTAGCATATTTTTAGGGTGTTAAGTTGGCAGGTATAACAATTAACAGTGATAGTGCTAGCTTGTCGCCCCTTGCGACATCCACTTAAGAAATGGTTAGGTGTTATTCTAAACCCGTGTGTGTGAGGATTTAGAATAACTCCTCTCCATTTCTTCTATGGATGTCGCAAGCGGCGATTAAGGACATAGATTTAGGTATATTTTAGGCGACAGGCTAAGCAACCTGTCAACTTAAAACCTAAACAATATGCTAAAAGTGGCCACGAAACGTGAAATCGTCATGGTTTTGTCTATGTAGCATTTCGTGTACTCTGCCTACCCCATTTGGGAACATAGACGTGATTGTATGTATCTACTATGGTTAGTCAGGAATCAATTGGTTCCAGTATAACTTGCTGCAAATATTAGGACAAGAAGGTCTCTTGCATATTTCCTATAGAATCAGTTAATTTTAATCACCCATTCAAGATAATTACAAGCCGCAGATAATAAATTGATTTGAGACACGAAAGGATAAGTGCAGAGCTGTGTTCGCTTTTAATGGCGGCGGCTATGCTAATAGAAACAGTGTTGTATCAGTCATTGCAGAATTTAATGAAAGATGTGAAGCTAGTATTAATCTACAGACACACTTAAATAAAGCCAAGAATACAGGACAAATGTGCCGCGACACGTCCCCAGCAACGTCGGGCGAAGTCGCGCGACGTCGCCGGACTTCGCTTGACATGTCGCTTGACGTGACAAGCTCCAAATATGCACGAAAAATGCCTCAAATATGCATGAAATAAGTATGTCAAAATATGCAAAATATTTTAGTAAAAAATGGAAAACTTAATTTTTCTTGTTATAATTCAAACATAAATTATGTTTAACTGTTTATCAATTGACAATTACCGTAATTTTTTGTACTTGATTTCTAACGTTTAAAAAATACACGTTGGTAGCTAGTCTGGCATTGACCCTGGTGTTAGGAGAACATTTGAATCAACAATTGAAAACAATTTCCTAATCTGATAAACACCAGTCTATATTTACCAATTTAACTCGGCAATTTTATGCCATTTTCCTTTCAAAAATAGTACGGTAAATATGCAATATCCGTCGAAATATGCTAAATATGCTTGCATATGAAGATATCAAATTTCATATTATAATCCGGTCTCTAGACATAACATATCCATGGGTATTTCATTTGTCGTAAGTCGTAACCACTTCCAGTATAGGTAGGTACTTTTAGGAAGTTAATCGTGGAATATTTTAACTAGTGGTCGGGTAAACGCGTCTGATAGCCCCTGTGAAGCTTTTTCCCCGGATTTTTTTTGCAATTTTTTTTTAAATCTGACAATATTGCCCAGTTTTTTGTTTCCGGCTCTAAGTCAACCGCGTAGTATCGCAATGTCGAAAGATTGCATGTGCGTACGCTCCGACTAATGAAACTTACGTAGTGCGTACCTGGGCAAATATTCATGCGTTTGAACCGCTGTCATTATTCTCAACACTTTACCCACTTACCCACCTACGTGACGTATAGTGGGTAAAACACAGGGCGCAATGACCTAAAAAGCGAAGAAATATTTGTCTCCCACTCGTACTCGCGAGTAAAGAGGAACTTATTTTAAAACTATATTTTATTCTCGTTTAGTTCAATGCAGTCAGTTTAGTCATACATGAAGCCTCGAAAGGAAAACCTCAAGAGTTTCCAACCAAACGCATTTGAAGTACCAGGAATACATAAAAAGCAAGTATAATACTTTAGGAGCGTTCAAACCTCATGAGTCAGAATCGAGTCATCAGTGGTTGACATAACGTTAATGTAAATTTAGGTAGCTTCAAACAACCCGATGAGCGAGGCAAATTCTTAGTGTATGGTAAATGCCCCAATGTTGGACGCTGTACCAGTATTCGGCACCAGTATTCCCTAATAAGGCAGGCAGAGCGCAGGAAACGCTACATTGACAAAACCATGACTATTTCACGTTTCGAGGCCACTTCTAGCATTTTTTTTAGGTTTTGAGTTGGCAGGTATATACGCTAACCTGTCCTTGTTGTCCTAGTTACAATAAAAAAAGGACTTGCTAGCAAAATCACCTGACATGACTCATGCAATCGGATTTACTAAAACTAATATCTTTTTTAGATGTTTTTATGTTATAACTAGGCTTAGGACTTTTGGATGCTCGCCGTGGTTCTAGAATCCATGGAGTCGCCAATATCTTAAATATTTTTTAGCTGTCAAATCACAGACAAACATTTGTCAAGTTCACAGAAGAGACGACTAAACGTGAAAGAAGGAGACGTCAAATGCTTTCCATAACCGGGGATTTTCTGGTTAAATTAATGACTAGTTTTTAAAGCATAAATATTTTAAAATATACTTATTTGTGTAGTAAATTATACTGTTGCATAATAATCGTATTTTATCTATGAAGTACCGAGAGCAATTCAAATGTCGAACGTCCATAACTCGTTTGAAATGTCAGTACTGATAAATCAGCGACAAACTGTCACACACGGAAGACTTTTTTATTGAGAGTAGAAGTAAAAATATGTTTTTTGCACTTTGCCTTGCAAATATTGAACATAAAATAGTTATATTTAAAGAAATCGTCATCGTACAGTTTACACACCACAAACAACTCACCTGTATTCGCTAATGGGGTAGGCAGAGCACTCGAATTGCTACATAGACAAAACCATGACAATTTCACGTTACGTGGCCACTTTCAGCGTATCTTTAGTGGACAGTTATAGTGGCAGGTTGCCAGCCTGTCGCCTGAAATATACCTTAAGAGGAAATATGCCGGTCGAAGGAATTGAAAAATAGGTATTTGCTAAATCTATTGCTGTCGCGCCGTGACCTGCCCAGACGACGTCGAGTGCGATAAGAACAACTACAGCTCGGACCGAAAATACCTATGAAAATTATTCAAAAACAACGTTTCGTAGTCCCCTGATTTCTTCTCCAAAACTTAACCGATTAAATACGTTTTTTCATTAAATGTTTAAGAAATGTCATAACTGTGTTTCTATGTTCTTATATTTTGATATAATTGTGTTAAAATTGGTTTCTAGAGGTTTGAACACAACGGAAAAAACTTGCCAATTTTTCATGTTTTTGAAGGTTAATATCTCCTTTAATTTCAATAAAGAAAAAAAGGAAAACATAGGAACATGCTAATATATCATTAAATTGTTGATGTAAAAAATCATTGTTCTACGGGTAATATCCAGCGAGGAATCAGGGGACTACGTTTCTATACAAAATGTGACCGCTCCATTTCCTCTTAACCTATTTCCTTAGTCGCCTCTTACGACATCCACTGATGAACTGAAGAGGTATACTAAACCCGACACCACACGGAACAGACTTCGAAATTTTCAGAAAACAGCTTTCACAATGCTTTCACATATCATTTAAGTTTTTTTTTATGTAGTTTACATGCAATGTAATGTTTTGAAGAGAGTTTCAAACATATAATTTCAAATCCATATTTAACTAAGTATCAAACAATAAAGTAAAGATTCTTATTTAAAGTGCAAAGTATGCCGTTATTGACGTAAATAAGTTTACTAACCGGGTGAAGGTAATAGTAGATTGTTACATTGATCTGGAAATGAGTGAGAAAATTAACGCGTAAAGGTCAGCTTTAGTAATTACCTAATTGACTTCATCTAGATAGACTGTTTTATGATCCGGTAGTTAACTTTAAAGATGGTAATAATCATTAGAGTTCAGTTTTTTTAAGTGGGTACTTAGACAAGGCTGGGATGGAGTCGCGAGTGAGATTATGACTATAACTGTCACTGTTTAACTAAATAATCTGTTCCATTTTTGAATAAATGTATTATCGAACCGCGATTAGAAAGGGATTCGAGAGTACCGTTAGCACAATTGTACTTAATAAATTATAAAATATAATTATAAACCAATATTTGAAATCTTCATAAGTGCATACCCTTATAGATAATAGAATTAAAAGCTGAATATGATTTGCATATTTTAACTCTTTAATTCATGTGCTCTGCCTACCCCTCTCGGGAATACAGGCGTGAGGATATGTATGTATGTATTTTTGAATAAACTCGTGGCATCATCGCAAATGGTGTTACCCTTTGTATTAAGAACATTATAACAAACAGAAATAAGTGTTCTAGCAACATTTATTTTTAGTTTTTTTTTTGTATTCCTGAGAAAAGATCATTTTTTCCGTTAAAACGTCTAATCTTAAACAAAACGGAGTAAAGATAAATAGATATCAGAAAAAGGCAAGTTGTCTATGGCGCGCGCGAACCAACTCACTCTCTCTCTCTATGGCTCTCTCTCTCCCTATTTTAAGTTTTTTAAGGTGACTGGCTTTAATTTGCATTAAAATGCGATCAATGACCGACTAAATTATTCAAAAACTATTTATCGTTGTGACAATGTCTGTTGTGTAGTCTAAATTTTATGACCTGTCAAACCATATGAATTTGTCGGTTGTATGTATACAGTATATGTATGTACAATCGTGATACCTTTTATGCATGCACGTGCGATTGTTAGTGTGAATGTGACTCTAATTATAACTATCTAGTTACTGTCAATATCGAAGTATTAAATAGCCGCTAATTATATTTAAACGACTCAAAAATAGAACCAATGAAATGTTACGATTTAGCGAAACCGAATTCCATCCAACTAACATTACAAGCATAGTATGTATATACCTCCTCATTTAGTATACCTACGTATGTTAAACAGTGCCAAATAAGCAAAACAGTACCCAATACCCAATAGGCGATCGTGAACTAAAACAGTTTATTAGCATAATGTCTCATCATTTCGCCGTACATCAAATTAATAATCTACCGCGAAATCTACATCGTGTATGGCAACATTAGTGCGTCAAACGTCAGCGTAGGGCTGCCATACGTCAGGATTTGTCCCAATATATGTCGGGATTTAGACACTTCATCGGAATTGCAGATGGACTGGGCAAGGCAGTGCCAGGATATTAGCAAATTAGCAATAACTAAAAATAATAACAATATCAATGATTTTATGGAATAGAATAATAAATGCATGTATGAAGTAAGTAATGAAAAAACCGGCTAAGTGCGGGTCGGACTCGCGCACGAAGGGTTCATACCAAAAACAGCAAAAAAAAAACACGTTTTTTTTCTATGGGAGCCCCCTTTTTTTTAGTATTTGTTGTTATAGCGGCAACTGAAATACCTACATCATCTGTGAAAATTTCAACTTTCTAGCTGTCACCGTTCTTGAGATACAGCCTGGTGACAGAAGGACAGACAGACAGACAGCGAAGTCTCAGTAATAGGGTCCCGTTTTTACCCTTTGGGTACGGAACCCTAAAAACAAACAGACAACTTTTCTTTTCAAGACATTAAAAAACAGTAAAATTTTAGCAGGTACCTATAGGTAAACACCTTTCTGAATATTTGCTAGGATTTTTAGGGTATTTTCAACACTTCTATCTAAGTAGATAGCAACCCTAACCGATCACCGGCGGCTGCCGAATAAAGCCGAACGAAACCAACATGGCCGCACGCATTCCGATTGCATCTAATAACCTCAAAATCAAATGCAAAATAGCGTATTGTAATGACGCGGCGTCGTTGAACATTCCGACGTGCCATATGCGCGCGCATTTTCATTTGGGGCCATTGTTTTCAAGATATTAGTATTGATTTCAATAAATAAATTAATCGTATGCCATCGCCAATAGCCACAGTTTGGCACGCGACGTAGGACAAACGTAGAATCACTAATACATGGCTGTCGGTAGCTTGTACGTCTTGTCTGCCGTCTCGACTCATGTGTTAGGGCATTCACTTCTGTGCGATTTCTATTGTTTGCTAGACAAGTGTTTGTGGGGTTAAATGGTGTTACAGTAGCGTTAAATGTTTTTGTAAAACGGATTGGTTAACTCTCATTATTTTCAGTTATTCGATTGTCTTAATTGTGATCAGAATCAGTATTTATTTAAAGCTAGTGGAGACGGATAAGGTATCGAAAAGAACCGTGTGCACGACTGACGATTCATTCCCTCATTTAATTCTTTAATTTCCAGATTTTTTCCATTTAAATGTTCTAAGATCTCTAAAATCGACCGAGGAATCGATAATGCGCGAAAGTTACAATAATCGATATTTAATAGCAGTTTTGTCTCTATCTCTGCGTGCATAATTTGTATGCGCCCACGCCGATGGTAATGGTTGACTATTTGCAGTTATTGGCTAATAGATAAGTTTGAAATGCACATGGCGCCAAGCTTTAGAGCTTTAATATTTATTTACAATAGGATGTCGGTTCTGTGATCGATTGAGCTGTCTTACAGCGAATGATTTAAAAAATCGATTTCATTTTCATTTGTATTGTAATTGTGACAGATAAAAATAAAATGCGCAATTTTGCAGTCAAGTATTCATTAAAAAAAAGTTTTTAAGTATGTTGCAAATTAGAATGTATGTGGGTTCTAGATTTTGAAGAATTTGTTTTAGCGTTACATAATGATAATGATAAATTAAAAAAAAAAAAACTTAGCCGTTAACTTTTATAAAAATACTTAAGAAAATATTTAACTGTGGTTTGACCCATGGACTTACTTGACTTGTAACTGGCAACATACGACACAAATTTATGCATCGACTCTCATTTTGAACGCTGGCCAAAAATAAAAAGAAACAATTCGTTTCTTAATTCTCGAAAAATACTGGCCGCTTAGACCACACATCGTGTTTTTTTGAGGAAACGAAATTTTAAAAAGTAGTTTCGTATTCCGTCCGCGGTGACAGCTGTCAATTTCGTTTTGTTTTTTAAACTTGTAGCCACTTGGTATGCGGAAATTTTAAGCTGGCCACATATTGGTTTTTCCATAAACGAAATTTTACATTGGATGATAATTTTTTTGATCTTATCGACGAACGACGGATGCATATTTAAAAGTATTTGGATTCGCACAAAATATCTGGACGTACATGCTTTTCGTGTATATTTTTAACTAGTCATGTGGTATGTTTTAATACTAACATACCAAAGCTCAACCACTAGAAAGATGATTCACATTCTACATAAAAAAAAGTATTGAATGTGCGTTAATTCTTGAATGACGCGTTTAAAAACGTTACCTAACGTTTTTTCATTTATGAAAAAATATCTATATTTAAAACTCTTCTACGTCAACAAAAGGTCATTTAACCTGCGCCGCGTGAAACGTCATCACCCGATGCATCCACTCGATTAAATCAATATAACTGGATTGCTTTATCGATTAATTCGCAATAACAATTTGTCGTCGCAGTCATATCTATCGAGTCGCCTACTTGTATAAATGTATTCGGGCCTACATAGCGGCGTAGGCGCGTGCGTACTACGACCGGCTGGTTTTGATACTTGAAAGGTGTTTATGCTAATCCTTAAATCCGCATATTTATTGACTAAACGCGCTCTCAATCGCCATGTACTTGAGAGCGAAAGGGTTGCCATTCTCCATACATTTGATGTCATACTTGATCGAACATGTAACCAGAGTGTAGGACATTTCTGCCTCACCACTCCATTGTAATGTACTGCAAAATGTTGATTTGATTTGAATAATACTGAACACTTTTCAGAAATACGATAAATATCATGAAACTCGGTGGCTTTGCTACGAAATTAGAGATAATTGTTTTCCAAGACTCACAATTAACCACTTTACATTCGTTATAATGTCTTGAAAATGCAAAGAACGGCCTCGATTTATAATCACAATTTAAAGCCATATACGTCCCACTGCTATGCACAGGCGTCCTCACAGAATGAGAGGACGCAGAATACCACTTAATGACTTTAGTATTTTATATCCATGACAAAAAAATGGACACAAGAGAATCAATTGATTGCTTTTCACTTATAATAATTTAGTATTAACATATAAAAATACTATGAACAATATAATTTGAGGCAAATCCTACTCATTATTTACTCTAATGTTTATTAATCGAAATTTTAACTATGTAGTCATGTGATTAAGAAACAATCAAGACCTATCAACCAGCCTATATCTTACATAACTTTTGAACTAGGCTCAAGAAGACTGCAGCAACGAGTCGTGACCCTATTGCGTGTGACTCAGCGACGCGTGCGCCGCCGACAGTTTAAATTTCGAATTATTTGAATTCGCGAAACGACTGTCAAATGTTTGCATTCGAATTACAAATAAACCGGCCAAGTGCGAGTCGGACTCGCGCACGAAGGGTTCCGTACCAAAAACTGCATAAAATCAGAATTTTTGTATGG
>BHDV01009611.1:15092-84632 GCA_005406045.1 Adoxophyes honmai
GACGGACGGACGGACGGACGGACGGACGGACAGACAGACAGCGAAGCCTCAGTAATAGGGTCCCGTTTTTACCCTTTGGGTACGAAACCCTAAAAATGGTTTAGTGTTACTAGGTAGGTACTTTAAAAATGCAAATAATTACGAATGCACTTTTTACATACTTGAAGTGTAAAGTTGCGTTCTAATGATCAACAAATGTGGAAATAAAGAAACAAGTAGAGAGTAAATTGCTAGAATTAGGATGTAAAATCATATATGTTTACTTGCCAGTTTAAATTATTGCAGCTTGAAATTAATCTGTTTGGAATAAAACGCACTATACCTACCTACTCAAAAATTGCTAAATTGTAGACCAGTGAAATTTTATCGATTATGATTAGACCTAAATACTTTTTGCACTTTTTACGCATCGCGATATTTACCGTTTAGCATACTATTGCAGAATTTCTTAAACTAGCTGAGTCTTTATTACAATTGTTTCTTTTGGACTTTAAATAAAATTGTTGCAATACTCCTTACAGACATAAATCATGCCTGTATTCCAAAATGGAGTTGAGTCTACTCTCCCTACCTACAAAATAATGTTAAAAGTGGTTCAGAAACGTGGAATTCTCTCGGTTTTTACTAAACAACATTTCGTGTGTCCTGTCTACTCGTTGGACGTTAGAAACATACATAGGTACATATATACATACATACAATCACGCCTGTATTCCCAAACGGGGTAGGCAGAGCACACAAAACGCTACATAGACAAAACAAGGCATGTTTTAGGCGATAGGCTAGCAACCAGTCCCCTTAGCACGAAAGGGCGCGAGTAGAGATATGCGCGAGATAGACTATACCTGTCACTGTCTCACTAGAGACGTCAGAAAGTTGCAGATAGACTATCCCGCGCGCGACGCGACTAGAGCGTGTTGTCGTGCTAAGCCTACTGTCACTATTAACTGCCAAGTTAACCGTACAAAACTGCACGGAACTTATAATAGCCATGGCTTTTTCTATGTAGCTTTTCGTTGTGCTGTGGCCTCCATTTGGGAATACAGGCGTGATGTATGTGACTTCGAGTGCTTTATGGATAGCCTCTCCAAATAAGCCCATCAAAAAGTTCAGACTAAATCTTCGTAGACTCAATTTACAAGTCAATAAGTTCTCGATAAACATAATTAACTAGGTGTCTTGCGTGGGACATTAAGTGTCTGCTCTGAGTACCGTATAATTGTATGTTTTAATTGGACTGGGATTAGCATATCGTGACGTAATGGCTGTAACTATACCTTGAACACAAGAGATAATACAGAAGTCAATCTCCATACAAGTGGCAGCAACGCGTAGACACGTCTCTTAGACGCGATATCACGGAACCGTTGGGAGTACGAGGGCTGCACTGAAAGTTTCGGGAAACTAATATTTAAATAACATTTTTTATCACGTATTATACCTTTTTACAATCGTCAAAGTTTCCTTATCTTAAAACACTGGCCACATAGAAAAAAAAAACAATGGTTCGGTTTCAATTGTTTTTTGAACTTGATGAGTCGCTGCCCAACATGGAATTGTCACGTGAAAATTTAAGAGCTATGATTTACTACGACTTTAAAAGTGGATTAACACAAAAATAATGTGGAGACCGGATGATTGCTGCTTTTAATAATGAAGTCCCTTCGATGACCACAATATACAGGTGGTTTTCGGAATTTCAACGTGGCCGTGTTTCCCTCATGGACAATGTGCGTCAAGGTCGACCAAAATCGGCAGTCACCCAAGAAAACATCAATGTTGTGCGTCAACTGATTACGGAAGACCGACATGTGACATATCAGGAAATTCAGGAGTCTCTGGGCATTGGAATGAGTCAAATACAAATTATTCTACAGCAAGAGTTAGGCGTGCAAAAATTGTTTTCCCGGTGGATACCTCATCAGTTGTTCGACGAACCGAAAACGACTTGTGTCGATTAGTGCCCCGAAACTTTAAATAAAATCAACAGAGGAAGCTCAAATGCAGTTTTTAGTATTGTATTGGATAATGAGTCATGGATATACGCCTATGAGGCTGAAACTAAAAACCAATTTCGAGTATGGGCCTATGAAGGCGAGATTAAGCCGACAAAAGTGGTTCGCTCTCGCAGCACGGCCAAAAAGATGGTGGCTAGTTTTGTCTCCAAATCGGGTCACGTGGCTACAATTCCTCTTGATGACCGTAGAACAGTCAATGCCGATTGGTATGCAACCATTTGTTTGCCGAGTGTGTTTGGTGAACTGAGAAAAAAAAACCTCAATCGTCGCATCATCCTTCACCATGAAAATGTCAGCTCCCATACGGCTCGGTTAACAAAGGACTATCTAGACGGTGAAAAATTCGAATTACTGAACCATCCTCCATACAGCCCTGACTTAAGCCCCAATGACTCTTTCACATTCCCCAAAATCAAAGATAAGTTACGTGGTAAGCAGTTTCAGGCGCCAGAAGATGCCGTGGAGGCGTACAAAACGGCCATTTTGTCGACCCCACCTTCAGCGTTCAATGAGTGCTTCAAAAACTGGTTTGAACGTATGTAAAAGTACATTTAATATAAGGGAGAATACTTTCAAAAGCAATAAAATTACTTTTGATAATTTTAACTGGATATTTTTTTCTATTCCCGAAACTTTCAGTTTGACCCTCGTAGTACGCTGTCGCCGTCCGTATGAGACGCGCGTCAATGAACGCTTCTGCAACTTTTTCATCTGTCAAATTCTATGAGGTATCTTAAACGTCTTACGTGTATTTTTAATTAGCTAACTATAAAAAACTATATGAAAATACACATGAATTACACTTTAAAACACGGATCGTTACCGGTAGGTACTACTAAAAACTAAAATATCTCCTTTAATTTGGAATTTTAGCTTGGTATTCCTAGATAGTATTTAGGTAAGCCTACAAAAGTACGACATTAAATGAAAAAAATGCAATAATATACAAAAACAACTGAGATACCTACCGCAATTAAATACCGGTATAAGTGTATGAAAATAATACCGCTATGCGATCCCTGCTTTAAAATTTAAAACATATTGATTTCTCATTTCAACTATGCCGAAATCATCGCGATCTATTTTCCGTGACAAATTTTAAATGTATGTAGTTATGTAACAATTACTATTTAGCATTCTCATTGTTCCCGTTTATACCTATCAACAGTAAATTGAGCAACTAGATACGAGCGCCACTGCCACCATAATTTTAAGTGCATACGCCATAACTGAAATCCCTGGAGCGGCCGCCGAGCGTAGGTATGAAAAGTGTAGCACAATCACCAGCAATAACATTTACCACAGTGGAGCGTGCAAAAATATCTGACACGTCCTTCTGCCCCTAGTAATAGAGTCGTGTCAGATATTTATGCAGCCTCATTGAGTTAGATATTGGTGCTGGTGACTGTACATACACTTTGACTTCTGTACCTGTTTGTTTTGTGTCTCGAGGTAACGTGATAGGTACGGAGGACGCCATAATAAGGTACTGTTACAAATGTAGTTTAAAAATATGTAGCACGTTTAGGGCCCGAGTCCACCTAAACTCTAGATATACAAAGACACGTATCATGCTTTCCGTAGGGTATAGGGTTTCGAATAACACCTCTCCATATATTTCGTGGATGTCGTAGAGGATGCTAAGGATATTTCCATATTAGGTTAACGTATTATTATTTATACTATGACCAACTAGCGTACCTGCCAAATTTAATCCTAAAAAATATGCTGCAAGTGTACGAAATATACAGGTTACAGTACCTATTATTATTCGGGCTGTCAAACTTTCTATGCAATATGACAGATAATTTTGACAGCTCGACGTCGAGCTCGTCGACGAGTTAGGTTAGATACGTTTGAGAATGACACTAGACACCACTGCGGTGAATATACAATTTTTTCTACGCAATATTCAAAGTCAAGTGCTTGTTATTGTTTTCAAAATGTACTAAATACGATAAATCGGCGTTTATAATGACCACTTGCACCCAGTCATCATTTGAGGACTTTTATTTAAAGTAGGTACGTACGTATTTTTCCATCAAAGTTAAAGTTCCTTTTGGTAAGTACCTAAATTCTTCTAGCATTCTCTACTAAGTATGACGGCTGCTTTAAATGGACTAACATTAGACTAAACGCATAATCCTTGAGTTAAAACCAACTTAACCAGAAGCTGTGGATCCCAGAGGTCATAAACATCGTTGAATGAGACCGTACGCTAAGAAAAGCCTCCAAAATTGCGCCAAGTCCAAACCAACCAATTTTCCTTGTTGAATAAAAATATGACCTTGTAACGGCAGGAAATACAACGCAGATATCAAATTTTCCTTAGGGAATACCTCCCAAGTGGCACCCTACCTATATAGATTTTCTTTTATAGATACACCAACTTACCAACCGAACCAACTGGTGTATTATCGACTTTAACATCATACACAGAAGATAGTCCTGCACGGTAAAGGTAAGGTGGTGCGGTTGTATATCTGATACGATATACAGAATTAATTGTATTATTAAATGATACGTGCTAGGACTTCAGATTAGTGTGTCGGTGCGTTACAGTCGTTCGTGGAAGCGTTTTTGTGTCTTAGTTCTAAGTAGACTCTATTCCTGCTAGTTTTTGTGGTTGTAGCTCTGGTGTTTTAGTAATGAGTTTCATAGATCGACAAACCATTTCCTTTGCCGATTGCCAACTGCCAACTTCTAACGGCCACGTGCAATATATCAAGAAGGTTGCCTCGTTATTAAATTCGAACTGGTTTTCTAAACTCATACGACAGTCAAACAAATAGGGTGTACCATGTCAGTTGATTCGCAGCAACGATGCTGAAATAACGTAAAAAAAAGGTAGGTACCAAGAACACCCTTATGACTCGAAATAAAGTTGGTGAGACTTACCACTGCTATTATGTAAGTCTTAATTACCAAAAAGGCATGGGGCATTGTTTCAATTTTATTACAAAATCTTTAACATTTTGGATCACCCGGTCTTCTTTTCGAGGAATCCAACATTAACATGACTCTCCAAATAGTAAAGGCCGGCTGTCAGTTCCGCAAATTTTTCTTTATCTCTAGCCAGCCATTGGCATCAAGGATCAAAATAAAACCTTTTGGTAATGCCTCAATTGTTTTTATTCTACTCGTAGGCAATGAGATGACCTCTATTTGGCTGGTAAACATGAAACACCTCTAGTGAGGAATAAAGAGGCTGCGAACCACATGTTATAAATCAACATGTCAAACATTTTAAGGTGGCAAGTAGACTTAAATAAGGGTGCCTACCTATAATTTTGCACAAGATGGTGAATCCAGATATTAGAAGATAGTGCAGACATGGGCTCACAGAATCACTTAGTGGGTGCCGGAGACTGGACATCAGTACCGACAGAGATGAATACGCAAAGGACTGGCCTGATGTTGCGCCAGACGAGGAATTGAACGTCAAAAGGAGAGATTTCCTGATGGGTATTTCAGTACCATCGGACTAAAAGTACAACAAAATGAGCACACCAACAACAAAAGAACTTGGACTAGGTATACCGACATATAGTCTACTTTACTTGGTGTTTCTAAAGTCTTATGCAGAGGGTATAATGGTGAAGACAGAAAACTCGTGAACGATTAAACTCTTCTAGAAGTAGTAAGCCATCGTGTGAGATTTATTACAATGAAGTTCATTTCTTTGGGTAGGTACTATGACCGCCCCGAGATTTAGGCCTTGTTCAGAAGCACGCGCGAATTGACCGCGTATTGGAGTACATTGCTTCTTCACGATGCGTCGTAGTTTTATTAAGCCTGACGAATGCAGCAATGAAGTAAAACGTGTTCAAATTCGCAATGAATCGCCCCTTCTGGACAGGGCCTTAATGTTGAGTATACGGTACCCTTCACTTCTAATGAAAGCAGCAATTAATACTAAACGCAGTGGCATATCTATATTTCTCTTTAGGCTTTATCTGTATCATGCCGTTTTTGGAAGCGTCCGTTTTGCCCGCCTTCTACGGCACATGGACTCCTAATTTAAAATTAATCTTGATATACTAAATAAGTTTTTTAATGTCCTCAGTTGCGCATGGCCAAGATGTTAGTACGCTATTCAGGCTATTCGGGTCAAGTGAGACGTTGACACAAAGTTGGCAGCGAGGAGGGAAGCGAGCGAAGATTTCACCAATCGCAATGCTTGATTACCGCGGAGTGCGCATTTCGAGCTCTGTGATTGGTTAAATCAGGGTTCTAACCATCTTTCTCCACGCAAGTGGTGAGTTTCAAGATTACCCTGTTAATTCTGTTTTAGCAAAGATATTGTGGTCCTAGTAGACCATCCTACCAATATCTAACTAAAAGACCTAGTGTGTTACTTTTTTTTTTGCTTTTGTTGCCAGTTCAAAAAAAACCTGGTTAGGTACTATTCAAATTAACTAATCCGTAAGTCATTTTTAATTTTATATATTTTCATTATTTTCTTATTGATTGTTAACTTTTTCAAATAAGCATATTTTAATAAACTTAGCGTAAGAGCTCTAGTCCCAGTTCAACATGAGTAGCCGATTGAAACTGCGTCCGAGCGATAGGTACATACGAGGGTCAAACTGAAAGTTTCGGGAATAGAAAAAAATATCCAGTTAAAATTATCAAAAGTAATTTTATTGCTTTTGAAAGTATTCTCCCTTATATTAAATGTACTTTTACATACGTTCAAACCAGTTTTTGAAGCACTCATTGAACGCTGAAGGTGGGGTCGACAAAATGGCCGTTTTGTACGCCTCCACGGCATCTTCTGGCGCCTGAAACTGCTTACCACGTAACTTATCTTTGATTTTGGGGAATGTGAAAGAGTCATTGGGGCTTAAGTCAGGGCTGTATGGAGGATGGTTCAGTAATTCGAATTTTTCACCGTCTAGATAGTCCTTTGTTAACCGAGCCGTATGGGAGCTGACATTTTCATGGTGAAGGATGATGCGACGATTGAGGTTTTTTTTTCTCAGTTCACCAAACACACTCGGCAAACAAATGGTTGCATACCAATCGGCATTGACTGTTCTACGGTCATCAAGAGGAATTGTAGCCACGTGACCCGATTTGGAGACAAAACTAGCCACCATCTTTTTGGCCGTGCTGCGAGAGCGAACCACTTTTGTCGGCTTAATCTCGCCTTCATAGGCCCATACTCGAAATTGGTTTTTAGTTTCAGCCTCATAGGCGTATATCCATGACTCATTATCCAATACAATACTAAAAACTGCATTTGAGCTTCCTCTGTTGATTTTATTTAAAGTTTCGGGGCACTAATCGACACAAGTCGTTTTCGGTTCGTCGAACAACTGATGAGGTATCCACCGGGAAAACAATTTTTGCACGCCTAACTCTTGCTGTAGAATAATTTGTATTTGACTCATTCCAATGCCCAGAGACTCCTGAATTTCCCGATATGTCACATGTCGGTCTTCCGTAATCAGTTGACGCACAACATTGATGTTTTCTTGGGTGACTGCCGATTTTGGTCGACCTTGACGCACATTGTCCATGAGGGAAACACGGCCACGTTGAAATTCCGAAAACCACCTGTATATTGTGGTCATCGAAGGGACTTCATTATTAAAAGCAGCAATCATCCGGTCTCCACATTATTTTTGTGTTAATCCACTTTTAAAGTCGTAGTAAATCATAGCTCTTAAATTTTCACGTGACAATTCCATGTTGGGCAGCGACTCATCAAGTTCAAAAAACAATTGAAACCGAACCATTGTTTTTTTTTCTATGTGGCCAGTGTTTTAAGATAAGGAAACTTTGACGATTGTAAAAAGGTATAATACGTGATAAAAAATGTTATTTAAATATTAGTTTCCCGAAACTTTCAGTGCAGCCCTCGTACGTCACTCATTTAAATGAAAAATAAATAAATTACACAATTATACAGGAATGATGTTATCGAGCAATTTCTTAACAGGCATACGGTCCTAATTGGGCATTAAACGGCTTACTTAGGCCTTTATATAGAGCACCCACTTACATACATCGCAGCAGTTTTTATAGTGATGTAATTCATTTATGATTTATAGAGCGACGTGTCGATAAATCAATAAATTCCTACAAACAGGCCGACGTGGTGTAAATATAACTTACAGAGCATAGACAAAAGATATGATTGATGTATTTGACAAAACGTCTCCAATTCCCTTGGTAACGACATTTTTCTTTGTAGTAGGATAATAACAGAAATAGGGTAATAAGAATCTCGGCTTAGAATCAAAAGTACTACTAATCGCTTCCAACGTCGAAAATATCACTAGTTTTTCATACGTAAATAAGTGTCGTTTTGCTACATATGAAAAGTAGGTATCAAACTGATTTTAATCCGTATATAATTCAGAAGATCCATGAAAAAATCATTTCACATACATACATACATACATACATATTCTCACGCCTGCATTCCCAAGAGGGGTAGGCAGAGCACATGAATTGAAAAATCGAGCGCCAAAACATATTGCCGACTGTTCCTGAGCAAGAAACAATAAGAAATAAGAGTGAAACTAAATACTTAAATAAGACGAATATAAGGGGATGGATGGATAGAAATTTATTGATAACATGTCACAACAAGTTGCTACAAGACAGAGCGTGCAATTAGAGGCAGCCAGGCTTTAGTTTACTGAATTCCTACTAGAGCAGTGTCAGATTGTGACTTACTAAATGATTAGCTGCCTAGTCACCAGCCCACTTAATTAAACACTGCGTATGTCCGTCACACGCCACGAGGATGTCATTATAGAGTGTGGAGCCTCCTTAAATGGAATGCAATTTAGCCAATTAATGAAGGAAGGATGGCCCAAGGTCAGACGGTGTTATTGAAGGGACGTGGCGTAATGAAGGATTCGTAATACAGAATAATAAGTGAGCTCTTAAAGAACTTGAAGTTACAAGTATTAGTTTTTGACTTGCTTTGAAATGGAAGCGTGTGAGTTCGAAACGCACCTTAGCGTTAAAGTGCTTTTCCATCATCGATAAGAGGTGGTCGATAATTTTTGGAATTTTCGCATCACTATGTGTTGTCACCTTCTTAGTTTGATGCTGGTAATAGCATAGTTAGACTGGTGGGATTTGATTAACACATTACGCTTGTCGCACACTAAGCAGATACGAAAAGATATCTGTTTCTAAATGGAATCTGTCAATATCGCTCCTGATACTATTCAATAAGCTGACACACACAGCGCAGATAACTTAAACTTTACCGTCAAGTATCTGTTGGCACCGACATATGGAAAAATTGCATTTATAAGCAGATAAATTATTATCAAATCTGCTTAGTTTGTGACGCGCTTTATAATTTTCGCATTACTACATGTTGTCACTTCCTGTAATTTTTCACATCTCTATTTAGACCTACTAATATCCCTACGAAAATTATAAATGCAACAGTCACTCTGTCTGTTTGTCTGTCTGTTAACTTTCACACTTTAATCGCTGAAACAATTGCGACAAAAGTGGGTAAATTTGATTTCCAAGGAAGCGTATTATCTATTTATTATCTTAGAATGCGTAGGCTTAGAAAACATAGTAGTCAGACGGAGTCGCTACCAACGGCATTTAAATAATATTTGTATTTGCTAACTCATTCTAGCGATTACAGTAAACCCCGTTCCAACTGACCATTAGGTACAGCAATAAGTAAATAACCTTAATAACTTCAAAACAACTTTACGGCGACAAAAACAAGACACGTCACAAACGAGTACCGTATTTTTACAACTACCGATAAACTTAAACTATTAGTCACTGGCAACATTATAAAAGTAATGACAAATACAAAAATACAGGTTCTAAATTCAAGCTAAGCGGAATTAAGTCGTATGCGATGGTGTTAAGGCAGCGAGTGTTGCTATTCCGTTTTTGAGGCGAATTTGCAAGTTGGTTGGTGTAAGCTTACGATTTGACAGTCCTTGTGATAATAATAGAGACGGGGCAGAGCATAGAGCTTTTTTATTTGGGAGAGCAAGTGGAATATCCAAAGGGAGCAATATTGTATAGCAATTTTTACATTTGAATTATTTTTCATTAGAAGCAAAATACTTTTAAATATTCGAAAATCTATTTTGGAAATAAGTGTTCGAGTTATTATTAAAATGGAAAGCTTTAGTACCTAGCTACCAATAAATGGTTATTTTTACGAATATAACTCAGTCTGTCTGTTATTATTTCACGTTCAAATCGCTGAACCAAAATCAACCAATCTTGGTATAAGTGGAGAAAACTTTAGATCCAGAAGGACTGTACTGTTACGCTTATCAAGTGTCTCTATATCTAAACTATAGTCTACAGTAATTGATTTTTGTTTCGTTTGCTTCACTTTTTATCATATTGAATCTGGACATATGACAACTCTGCTGTTATCTTCTCTTCTTCATTCGTTTTTATTCTTAATTCAAAAACGCACGCTGTCTGAGTTGCCAGCGCCATCGAACATAGTGTTGATCGCAAACAACTATTACTTTTAATCCCTGAAGCATAGTTCCCGGGTCACAGAGACAAATGAATTCCACGCAGTCATGGGCTCCTAGTCTCTAGGTTTCAAAAACGTATCCTTCTATCCCAATTTGTACCATAGGTTGAAACGGACAACGAGACCCGTGCCTAGCATTTTTTATCGTACTTTTATTTCATTAGGACAGATAGCATCAGCCACCCACGCCGAGATGTAATG
The DNA here is from genome assembly GCA_005406045.1 of Adoxophyes honmai. Taxonomy (NCBI): domain Eukaryota; kingdom Metazoa; phylum Arthropoda; class Insecta; order Lepidoptera; family Tortricidae; genus Adoxophyes; species Adoxophyes honmai. The sequence continues at coordinate 25,815 of BHDV01009611.1, forward strand.
ACTTGCCATATCTAAGCTTACTGTAACGTCGCCGACACAAGCAGAGAACTAATTAAAACAATACATACATTAAGTTAGGTAAAACTAACTTGGAATCTAAAAATGTGATTGGAGCGTCTGTGAAACGTGAAATAGTCGGTTTTGTTATGTTTTAGTGTACTCTGCCTACTCCACTTGGGAATATAAGCGTGTTAATTTACATTCAGGGTGGAATAAAATACATACATACATACAATCACGCCTGTATTCCCACATGGGGTAAGCAAACCACACAAAACGTGACAGACAAAACCATAACTATTTATTTCATGTTTTGCAGCCACTTCTAGCATTTTAGGATTAAAACAGATGGAATAGTTGTAATTGTGACAGGTTGCTAGCCGGTCGCCTAAAACCTATATCTTTAGTGGAGAGGTGTTATTCTATCCCAACACCACACAGGTGAGAATCGTTGACTGAGCCAAACATACGAATTTTGTATCACTAATTTGATTTCAGCCTGTATATTCTGTAGAATATATGATACATGAACATAAATATTATTAATTTAATTGTTATCCTGTATTGTGTGTTATGGGTGATTCTTGGAAGCGTGAATTTACACCGTATTCGGCGAAAAAGTACCCAAAACAATGAAATAATTCACTAAACAATTTTTTTTCCGTTACAATACCCCATGATCTGACTGGGGCATGAATTCATTGTTTTTAAAGGTTAGTAGAATAGACTTGAAAAATAAGTCAAACAACGAAAACATCATTCCCCTGGCGCGTCCATTTGACTTTTTGTGAACAAAATACTACAAAAAGAACAATTCAGGGATTGAAATTAACTATAGTTTTCAGTTGAATCGTTAGAAGATTAGTTTTTGACTAAATAAAGAACCTCCTTTCTTTTTGAAGTCGGTTAAAAAAAACTGTAGTTAAAGTATTATTATTGAAAACCTATACTTAAAGTTTGTCCAGAGCTTAGCTATCATTCCCCTGGTGCCTCGCTAAACAAGATGCACACCCCTACTCTAACATTTTTAACGCGTTGAGCCCATCGTACCGGACGATGCGTCTGTAATACTCCTGATGCCGCGAGGAGAGAAAGCGACTCGACGCTGGAGTTCTGAGCTATGAAAGTAAATATGTCATTCCCCTGGCTTTGGTTCACTGTGTTTATCATTCCCCTGTTTTTTCATACAAAATGTATGTAGTTTTATCTCATTCCCGTGTGGTGCCGGGTTAGAATAGCGCCTCCCCCTTTCTTCCCGTGGGTGTCGTAAGAGTCGACTCTGGGAAAGGGTTAGTGTATTGTGGGCGATGGGCTAGCAACCTGTCACTGCAATATCACGTTTGACCATCTGGTTACCCTGCTGAAATTGCTAAACGTGGCACTGGATTTTCGAATTCACGTGCTCTGCCTACCCCTCTTGGGAATACAGGCGTGAGTATATGTATGTATGTATGTTTTATCTCATTCCCCTGGCAGCTAAAATTTAAATGTGGATAGAATTGATGAAAAGTGATGCCTATTCGATAAATATGCTTATATTATAATTAAACATTATATCTTATTTTATAGCAAATGTGAAGAAAAATGTTTAAATGAAATTTGCCAGGGGAATGATATCAAGAATCAAATTCTCAGGAATGACCGAGTATTTTATCGCGATCTCTTTACACTTATTTAACTAACTAAATTGTCAACTTAGAATACCTAATAAACAAATTAAAAAGTAGGTAAACTATAAACTGCTATAAACAAACCATGAAATTGTGCCGATAAAGCCACGTCTCCCTACATTATTATTAGCATTCCAACCAAAATCCATCTTGCGGTTAACAAATAAATAATACAATTAGAAATAAATTCCCCTGCGTTATTGTTATTACATAAACTTTGCAAATGAAGTCTCTTCTTTGTTGATTCGCTGACGTAAAATCGGATGTTCTACGTCAATGACCACAACAGGATAACTCGAGTCGTACTAATAAAGTACGTGAAGACGAGTGGATTTTCTATTTGAATTTACTGACGAACAAACTACGTACCCCCTTCGATTATATCTCAACAGAAATATTTGCATACATAGACAAAACTATAACTAGTTCAGTTATTGAAACAATTACTATTTAGTTAGTTTTCCATCGAAATAATGCTACATCTTAATAAACTTAAAACCTAAAAATTATGCTAGAAGTCGCTATGAAATAGTCATGATTTTGTCTACGTAGCGTTTTATGTGCTCTGCCAACCCCATTTGGGAATACAACCATGACATGTGCAGGCGTGATACTTCTTGGATTTAGTTTATAATTGCGACCACTCTGCTTTTCTTTTTTTGAACAATAGCAAGATTTGACTTACTTACCTTTTTGGGGTAGTACTTACATAAAAGCAAAAGCTAGTCACTTAATCTCGCAACTGTACGGCGTAATATTACACGTGGCCAACCAGACTCCCGCGGCAGCGGTGAAAGTCGTAATTACAACAATAAAACATAATGTAGCTTGTCAACTGTACCACGGCCGGCGATCTGACCCCTTCAAACATGTTCTACTCCTTGCAAAACAGTACAATTCAACTTATCAATGCACAAAAAAGTGTCGTGTGGTGTCGAGCCTAGAATAACACCTCTCCATTTCTTCTGTGGATGTCGTAAGACTAAGGAAATAGGTTTAGGTATGCTTTAGATGTCAGGCTATCAGTCACTATTATGCTACCTCTTCAATCTGTTTTCAAACCTAAAATTATGCTGGAAGTGGCTGCGAAGCGTGAAATAGTCATAATCATGGTTTTGTCTGACGTTTCGTGAGCTCTGCCTACCCCATTTGGGAACATAGGCGTGAGTGTGTTGTAAAAAAAATAGGTTAATAGACTGCTCTGACCAACTGAGCTAGACTTAACGATTTTTTTTAATACATTGCCTCCATCTTAATCCCAGTTTGATTTACTTTGAAGGTAGGTCACTAAAAGCAATCTTTTGAGTTAAGCGGCTAGTACACATTCGGCGGTGTTGGGCCAGGCTTCGCAATCGGGCCAATCACGGTCCGGCCAACACACGCCAACATACGCCAACACCCCCTGTACACATTGGAGTTGGCCTGCATTGGGCCAGCATGGGCCAATGTGTACTAGCCCCTTTATAATCAGCTCAAGGCTTGTCAAGTTAACTACAAGTGGCGAGAGATGGCGCTGTTATTTTAGATTAGTGAAAATTAAAAAAAAAGTAAGCCAAAGAATCGACACCGATGATGCCATGAAGAGATGAAACACGTATCGGGTTTTTACTGTATTTTTGTTATAGTTGTAGATGTAGGATGAATCCTTTAAGTTAGAGTAGGTAGATCAACCCAGAAACAATTAATTCGTGACAGAACTGTGCTATTTTGCAGAAGAGCAAAGGAATTTTATCCATATCATTTGACCATGGACTTGAGGAAAACAACGCCTGAATCTATTGTTTTTTTTAAACCTTAATCATTGTTTTTGTTATTCGTAATATTGTATTGTATTTTGTAATAAAATAATGTAAATGGACTGTCATTTTATAACCAGCCAGTATACGCCAACCAGTTACGCCTTTTTTTTCAATTTTGCTCTAAAACATCTTGACTATTCTAAAAGTCGTGAGGTTTCTGAGATTTTCGAAATCCAGCCACATTCCCATATAATCAGTAAAATAGAGTCGGTTGCGATCTCAAGATGAAATCCTTACGTGAGTCTAACGGCTAAAAGATAAAGTTCCATTTGACGCTAAATGGCTACACTAGCAAATTTTCGCTTCCAACTTTTGCTCTGAGAGTTTGTTCAATAAAGTGAAACAGTCTTTAAAATAATAACAACTAGTCTTAAAAATTATCTCACTCATTTAAAATAGCAAACACAAAATACCGAAATGCCATTTCAAAATGAAAATGTATTATTTAATATGAGAAGGGTTTCAAAATATTAACATTTAAATGTAACTGGCGTTCGGTTAATTTGAATTACAAATATACCACAGACAAGATTGCTTGTTTTCGCTGACTCATTTTGGTATTAGAACCTTTTTTTGTAACCTTGTTTAGGAACTGGCCAGTTCTTTTATTTTTAATGTTATAACACTGGCTGGTATGAATGAACCCAATGTTTGAATTTTGTTAAATGATGCCATATCGTGTTTCGATTTTTTTTTCCTAATTTGAAATATTACTTACTTAATAATGAAGTTTGGTCACAATCCTAACTTATGAATTTTAAACTTTATCCTCTTTACTGAACTGTGCCTACATTTAATAAAATTAACATACCTACATAGTTCATCGAACTTCTATGTAGGTACATACTTTAGCATTCAAAAGAACACTAGCAACAAAGTTCGAATCAAACAATTTTCAAGAATTACAAAGGAAACGGCGCCGTAAATTTAAATAGCTGTAGTCTCACTTTACTACGTGGCATCAAATGTCTGTTTACTCGTATTTTTCTCATCTTGGTGGCTTTATTACTAGAATTATGCCACCAACGATTATATTAACAGCTTACGTTAGTAAAATGGAGAACAGGTATACCCAATACCTAATCAGTTTAATATTATCGTATCTTCAACACACAGTGTGAGTAAGTTCAGAAGTAGGTAGTGGTGGTGTTCGCGCACTTTTTCCGCGGTAAAGCGATGCTTGTACTATCGAACCAACTGATTCTTGACCCACCGCAGAACGTTGTCACAATAAACGTCATAAAGATTTCCTTTGTCAAGCAATGCAATGTCACTATGACGTTCACTGTGAATAGGTTCTATTGTGGGTCAGGAATCAATTGGTTCGATGGTACTTACCCCTACTACTCAAAACCTTTGTAACCTTAAACCTCCTTTACACCTAAGGCAGGAGTCACCAAGGCGGACCGCGGTCCGCATACTGATACGATGGTATGCGGACCGAAAAAATATATCTTCTTTCATCTCCAGGATTTAATGTCAATAGTTTGAACCAATTCCTCTCCAAACTTCAGACAGATAATCAACAATAAAATTGTCACTGTTTCTTATTGATATGTAAATAATAATACCTTTGTAATTTAAGCAATTAGGTACCTTTGTTCATTTTTTTTTATTAAATGGGTGGACCGCGAATGTCATTTCTTTTCTTAAAATGGACCCCGAGCGAAACTAATTGGTGACCCCTGACCTAAGGGATTATCTTCGTCTTTGCACTTGTATTGTTCTGCTGTTGCTATCTCGTCATGTTTTAGTACAATAAAGAGTTACATACATACAACCATGGCAAGTAAGATGCCGTTACAGTCCAACAGATGGCAAAATAAAACCAGAAAAACCTTAATCTAGCACTCACCTAGCATTTTACTCAAGTCAGCATTATGCAGATCGGGGTTCTCGTCAGCCAGCTTCTTGCGCTCCACCTTCGCCCACACCATAAACGCGTTCATGGGTCTCCTTATCCTGGCTTCCTTTAGAGCCTTTGACTGCCCCATTTTGGTGGAGAATGGAGCTCTGGCGTACTGTTGGGGCGAGTAATCTCTGCTCGTATCGTACGGGCTACGGTAGTCGTACTGGGTGCGGTAGTCTAGGCCGTAGGGGAGGGTGGACCAGACGACCAGTTCCGGGCTGGTCTGGTCCTGGGCGGAGTCGGTGCTGTTCTCGACGCCCCCCTGGACGTATTGCTCGTAGCTCCGGTGGTAAGTCGGGGGGGAGTCGATGGCCCCTCCTGAGTCCATCATGCTGGGGAAGAAAGATTGTATTAATATAATGTCTTTTTCTTATAAAAATATACTACCTCCACTATTATACTATTGAACATTAAACCGTGAGACTCACTCATGTTGAATAATTTACGGATAACTCACGTTTTTAAATCGAGTTTAGCTCGACATAGTTCGTGGTAATTCGTAGCCCTTCATCTAGGAGCCGCGGCGGCTGCTGCTGCCAAACGCGCACCGACACATGTCGAGCTAAACTCGATTTAAAAACGTGAGTTATCCGTAAATTATTCAATATTATACTACCTCTTTCATCTGTTTTCAAACCTAAAATGATGCTAGAAGTGGCTGCGAAGCGTGAAATAGTCTTATTTATAGTTTTGTCTATGTCACGTTTTGTGTGGTCTGCCTGTCCCATTTGTAGAGCGCTCTCTACTTCCGTCGTCTCTTTCCAAAGACCGATACGAAACTTTGTGCATAATATATAGATTATTCAAGGAATCTGAAATGTCCAAATAGGGTGTCATGTGTAGTTAACGCGAATGGCGGATAGCCAGAAGCGTTGAGACCCGAGCCGGCAAACGACACCCGTAACGGGAGACACCCTTGGGTGGCGGCGGCGCCAGCAGTTAATGTGCTAGCAACTTGGATATATAATATGCTGACGTGTTGTTTCCTTACTTATAAGTTTTAAAGGCACCTATTTAAAATGCCTTTTAGATTTCAATCATCCGGCAACAAAAGGGTGAATATTCGGGCATTCGAACCGCCGTCATTATTCTCAACACTTTTTTTTATCAGATTCTTTAAGAAATGTGTTTATAATAGTCAAGTGTGTACCTATCTAGGCACAGATACTCTATAATATAACATATAACATACTTATTGTACTAATTTCTTAAGAAATCTGATAAAAAAGTGTTGAGGATAATGACAGCGGTTGAAACGCCCGAATATTTACCCAAAACCTTCCAGACGTTCTGACACGTACCGAATGCAGATTGGGGACTTCACACAAAGGATTTCGTGACTATGTGGGGAGGTGCGAGCCTGGGATTCGAACCTATCACCCTCTGCATGAGAGCCTACAGGTCTAACCGTTAGGCTGCCATGGCTGTAAATTGTATTGTATTGTATGACTCTTTATTGCACATAAAACAAATACATAAAACAAAATACAGGATAACAGCTTCATGGACAAAGGCGAACTTATCCCCGAGGGGATCTCTACCAGTTAACCTTCGGGCGATTAACAGAACAAAGGGAAACGAGTAGACATGCAAAAAAGAAAAGTTATGGAAGAAAAAAAAACCATAAATGTAAATGTATAATTGTACCTAATATTAAAGCAATACAGTATTTTTTAAGTCTATAAAAAATGACTATTTCTTCCGTGGATGTGGTAAAAGGCGACTAAGAATATTTCAGCGATAGCTATCAGCAACCAGTCACTGTTATACCCTTTTCATCTAAGTATGTTTTATCTAGAATCTCGTAAAAGTGGCTACGAAACGTGATATACTCGTGGTTTTGATTGTATAACGTTTTGTGTGCTGTCTTCCCCAGTTGGTTGCATATGCATAGCGTGATGTTCATATTTTGTCACATCATCATTAACCATTTTCAATCAAAATAATGCAATCTCTTAACTTAAAACGTAAAGAATACGCTAGAAGTACCTTGCTACAAGGCATGAAAAGAACATAGATTCACGTGCTCTGCCTACACCATTTGGGAATACAGGCGTGATATATGTACCTATGTATGTATGCTAATCGTTCTTTACTGTACATTCTGATCCAAGCACTGTTATAATAGTATAAGCTACGTCGACTATTGCAACCTTCTAATTAACAAATAATTACAATTAAGAGGCGACTTTCATACCGGTGAAATCCACAACAATGGCTTCCCACAGTGGCGCCTCTGGCGGTTTCGCGGAAAACGTGGCGGTAAACTACTTTGCGCGCGCGCATATACTGTTATACATACATCACGGCTGTGTTCCCAAATGGGGTAGGCAGAGCACATGAAGCTCGACACAGACAAAAAAATATATTTCACGCTTCGTGGCCACTTCTAGCTTAATTTTAGGTTTTTGAAACCGACGGAAGAGGCATAATAGTGACAAGTTGCTAGCTTGTCGCCTAAAGCCTGTTTCCTGTTGTTGTTCCTGTTAGTTACATACATACATACATACAGTCACGCCTCTTTCCCACAGGGGTAGGCAGAGACCACTTTGTTCCACTTGCTACGATCCTGGCATACTTCTTTTGCTTCATCCACATTCATTAGTCATATGGGTAAGAAAAATACCTACCCGTGTGGTGTCGCCAACCCCTCTTGGGAATACAGGGGTGAGAATATGTATGTATGTACAGTATGTGCCCCCACTTAGGTATCCAGGCAATTCGGTGTTTTGAACGCGCACCACTACTAATACAAAGTTTGTCTAACTATTTTTAGCGAAATATTAATATCATGAACTACCTCATTTTGATTTTGCTAAAAATAGTTAGACAAACTTTGTATTAGTAGTGGTGCGCGTTCAAAACACCGAATTGCCTGGATACCTAAGTGGGGGCACATACTGTACATATGTATGTGTCGGGATAGAATAACACCTCTCCATTTCTTCCGCGGATGTCGTAAGAGGCGACTAAGGAAATAGGTTAAAGTATATCTTAGGAGACAGGCTAGCAACCTGTCACTATTGCACCTTTAAACTTAAAACCTAAAACATGATAAAAGTCTCTACAAAACATAAACTAGTTCTGATTTTTGTCTACGCAACGTTTCGCGAGCTCTGCCTACCCCATTCGGGAATACAGACGTGATGTGTATTTAATTCGCTGTTAACCGCTTGCTAATCACGTCGAAAGCAATTAGTGCTAACTGAAATGCTGTGAAACCTATTAACACTTGCAAGTAATTTGCACAAAATACGACATGGCGCACTAAAACCAACTGGCTATAAATTTTGCACTTAATTAGTTGTCAATCTTGCCGTTTGAAGTCATAATTATGTGCACACGTCATGCTTGTGTTAAAGTAATGTGCTTCATCTGTACATATTGCACAGGACACAAAAAATAGCAAGTACAAAACAATTAGATAGGTTTATTTCGGTTTTGTCGTTCTCCGTTTTACACTCGTGGTGTCGAATTTTAAATTAAACCTGTTTCTTCCGTGGATGTTGTATGAGGCGGCTAATGAACTAGTTTAGAATACATTTCAGACGACTAGCAGCTTAAGTATGATAATGGTAAACGCTTATCTAAATTACTTCGTAAAATTATTGAAAGTTGCTTTGAAGCGTGATATAGTCAATGTTTTGTCTACGCGACGTATCTTGTGCTCTGCCTACTCCATTTAGAAAAACAGGCGTGTTGTTTATGCATATGTATATTTCTTTAAGTAACGCCTTAATCTATTCAGGAATCTTTATTCTCTACCTTGATCAACGATGGAAAAAGACGGTCCAAACTAAAATCATCATGATTCGGTGATGGACTCCTTGGGGAGTTTTTGTGGATCGCTAAATCCAGTTACATGTAGACTCTATTGTTGTTATAATACTTCCTCCACACTACTAGCATCTACTACCTACTAGCGTAGTTGAACGAAGTTAGATGAATACGATAGTGTAGAGGCACTTCGGCTTGCCTCGTCAAACTTCGCCTCGCCTCGGGCGACTTCCATTTGCTGTCGGTTTTTGCGCCGAGTCAAAGGGCTATGGCTCATCGCGAAGTCGAACGAGTATGTAGTCGCTTCGGACTTTAGCCAAAGGTTCTATAGTACTTCGCCGAGTAACTTCACGAGTAGTGTAGAGGAGGCGTAAAAAATGTTAAGTGCGTAAATGGTGTTATTCTTTAACATAAGTAATCAAACTTACCGACTATCTCGATGTCGAGCTGTAAAATTTTCCATGCAATATGAGAGCTAATTTTGACATCTCAAAGGTGAGCTCCCGTGTGGTGCCGGGTTAGAATAGCACCTCCCCCTTTCTTCCCGTGGGTGTCGTAACAGTCGACTCTGGGAAAGGGTTAGTGTATTGTGGGCGATGGGATAGCAATCTGTCACCGCAATATCACGTTTAACCATCTGGTTACCCTGAATTATTTAGCTAAACGTGGCACTGGATTTTCGAATTCATGTGCTCTGCCTAACCCTCATGGGAATACAGGCGTGAGAATATGTATGTATGTATGTAAAGGTGAGCTCTTTCATTTGTTACAGAGAATAGGACCACAGGGTTCTTCTGAACATTTGCCAAACTTTACTTCCGGCAACATACGGAAACAATCTGTAAAATGTAATGACATCTCTCTTCGGAATTCGCGGAATAGCAATAAAACCATATTGTTTTATGAAAAAAAGGAATGTTTAGATGACACGGAATGCAGTTTCTTAGAACGTAAACTATTGTATTGATTATATTTACATTTTCTTGTAAATACGAAACAATAGGAATACCGTTGTGTTTACTTTTACTCTTTGAAAATAATGCGAGTGATGGAATTACACTATCCCGGCATTTTTCAGTTGATCACTGTTATAAGTTTTATTGCAGCGCAAATTCTTGTATTATATATCCTATTGTTTAACCAGGGGAAGGAATTTACCGTCGTCGTTTGTGTATGGACTTCATGGGCTGTGCTCTGCCTACTCTAAAGAATACAACCGTAATGTTGTACAGTCAAGGACTTTAATTCATGAGCCACCATGGAACCAATTCACAGTAAACGTCATAGTGACATCCCATTAATTATCAAGGGAAATCGTAATGATTTTTTCTTTGAAAAGGTTCTATGGTGGCTCATGGATTAAAGTCCCTGACCGTACAATACCTATGCAGAGCTCGAAATTTCAGTGATACTTTTGAGCTGAGATGTCTCAATTATCGAGTCTGCCTAAATAATATCGATATCAATTATTGACGTTGCAATTTTTTTCAATTACTAAATCCGTAACAATATATAAATGTGAAAGTGTGTTTGTTTGTTTGTTTGTTTGTTTGTTTGTTTATCCGTCTTTCACGGCTAAACGGAGCGATGGATTGACGTGATTTTTTAGGTAGAGATAGTTTAGGGCACGGAGAGTAACATAGGCTACTTTTTATCCCGGAAAAAATTGATGTTCCCGAGGGAAAACAAAAATATAGTTTGTTTGATAGATCGATATCGATCGATGATTGATCGATATCAATCGATAACTGATCGATAGATGATAGATCGATGGCGCTGTGTCGTTTGAAACGAGAATTTTTCTTATGCTTTATACCGCAATATAACCGAGTTCCACGCGGGCGAAGCCGCGGGCGGAAAGCTAGTGAAAATATAGATCTCAAATTAAAAAGAACTTGCTTTACTAGGTACACATACGCAATTGCTAAACGTGGCACAGGATTTTTTTATTCATGTGCTTTGCCTGCCCCTCTTGGGTATACAGGCGTGAGAATATGTATGTATGTAGGTATATGCAAATGGGGTAAGAAAAGCACATAGACAAAACCATGGCTATTTACATTTCGTGGCCATTTAGTTTTAGGTCCCCTGTCGGGTTTAGAATAACACCTCTCCATTTCTTTCAATGATGTCGTAAGAGGCGACTAAGGACATACGTCTAGGTATGCTTTAGGCGATAGGCTAGCAACCTGTCCTAAACCTTATTGCCTTAGTCGCCTCTTACGACATCTCCGGAAGAAATGGAGCAGTGCTATTCTAACCCGACACCACACAGGATTTGCGAGATAGTCATGCTCTTAAGCGTGTTATGTACCAATAATATCATACATACATACATACACATTCTCACGCCTGCATTCCCGAGAGGGGAAGGCAGAGTACATGAATTTAAAAATCCAGTGCCACGTTTAGCAATTTCAGGGCAACCAGATGGTTAAATGTGATATTGCAGTGACAGGTTGCTAGCCCATCGCCCACAATACACTAGCCCTTTCCCAGAGTCGACTCTTACGACACCCACGGGAAGAAAGGGGGAGGTGCTATTCTAACCCGGCACCACACAGGGAATAATATCAATGTAATCAATAATACCAATATCGGTGTTGCCACCGCAACGATTAACTTCCCGATCGAACCGCTACCGAAATCTCGTGCGCGAGATTATTCGGAAGGGTGCGCGCGTCGGAACAATGGTCTTTGTTGACAAGCGCGGCGTCAGCGCCTGCGCACAATCGACTGCTGACTTACGGATCCGCAGATTCCGAGGGTACAGTCAAGGACTTTAAATCATGAGCCACCATGGAATTAATTCACAGTAAACGACATAGTGACATCCCATTAATTTAATGTTTTAAACTTTCGCGATTCTCACTCATATTTAAATGTATGAACGCGGGACTTAATCACGATTTTATTTACCTTCTCGACGTTTCGGCCGCGTTACAGCGACTGTGGTCACGAGTTGACTGAAGCTGAGCGCGACGTTTGTTTCGCAGCCCGGGTTCTAGAGACGAACATTCGATGCGAGCGTCTGACATTGTTGGTGTTGTGTGTCGGTGTAATAGTGGAACGGTGGACAATAGGTATTGATGAAACGCGGGTAGTTCGAGGAGCCGTTACTGATAAAAATCAAGTGCGGGTAGTTCGAAGAACGCGGGCTGCGAAACAAACGTCGCGCTCTGCTTCAGTCAACTCGTGACCACGGTCGCTGTAACGCGGCCGAAACGTCGAGAAGGTAAATAAAATCGTGATCAAGTCCCGCATTCATACATGTAAATATCCCATTAATTATCAAGGGAAATCATACGTACAACATACAATCACGCCTATATTCCCAAATGGGGTAGGCAGAGCACACGAACACAGACAAGCCATGAGTATTTCACGCTTCGTGGCCACTTCTAGCATAACTTTTTGGGTTTTGAGTTGGCGGGTACAATAGTGACATATTGCTAGCCTTTTGCCTAAAATATACCCTATAGCCTTAATCGCTTTGTACGACCTCCACGGAAGAAATGGAGTCGGAATGTGCGCCGGAAGACAACAGAGCAAGCACTGCTGCTTTGCGCTGTTAGCGAGGTCTTACCATCCAAGCAAAGAGACAAATTTCGGAATAAAGCGTAAGTACAGTTAATTGTTGTATCTGGATTTAATAATTTTGTATTTGACTGTACTTGACTGGAGATTTATTTGAAGTTACACTCTTTTAAGCTGACTCTATGTACGTGATGCAGTGCCAATGTCGGAAGATGAAATTTGAGGAGTGAGTCATACATACATACAAGCATAAGTATCAAGCTTGTATTTCCAAACGGGATAGGCAGAACACACCAGACGATACATAGTCCAAACGATCTGGTGATTCGCATTTAGACATCGTGGAAACACCCTTTTGTATATCACTTTGTGTATGACACTTTGATCCTAATAATGTTGTAAATACTAATAATCCTAACTAATATTCTTTATGACTTCTTTATTATTATTATGACTATTTCACGCTTTGCAGCCACTTCTAGCATCATTTTGGGTTTGAAAACAGATGTAGAAGGTAGTATAATAGTGACGGGTTGCTAGCCTGTCGCCTAAAAAATACCTAAACCCATTTCCTAAGTCGCCTCTTACGACATCCACGGAAGAAATGGAGAGGTGCTATTCTAGACCCGACACCACACGGGACAGAAATGCAGAGGTACTATATGACATTACGTAGACAATATGTAATAAATAGTAATTTCAGCCGTTGTTTATAAACAGATGGAAGAGGTAAAATAGTGACTGGTTGCTAGCCTGTCGCCTAAAGCCATTGAGGATAGAACCTATAGAGTACTAATGTCATCTTGGTTGTTCGGAAATTATTCCGCAAAACAATTGAAGTGATCGCTGTGCTCTTATTGGCCGGTCCAAAATCGCGCGTAACGCTAGTGCCTTTTTCTCTACGGTTATTGGCTCTGTACAGTTTCTGTGACAGTGACGGTGACGTTTAGTATGTTGAAATCAACAAACTATTTGCGGACCGGGGTTGCGAACATTGTTTCTCTATAGGTTCTATCCTCTATGCCTAAAGCATAAACCTATTCCCTCACTCGCCTTTTACAAATTCTTTTCGCCAAAATGGAGAGATGTTATTCTATCACGACACAGGCATTTATGCAATGCGAAAAATGTGCATCAAGTTCTCGTCCCAACTATTTGACTCGCGCCGCTCCGTTGCACCCGATAACAGATGCTTATCAGCTGATACGTTATCAGCACTGCACTCGGGCATACGTTGATTGTATATGATATGAGGATTTATAGAATTAACCTTACATTTTCCTCCATTGCGCGAGACTGAAACTAAGGGGTTTTTGGGAGCTGGGAGATAAGATGCGGTGAGATCCCCCTAAATATTGCAACAAGCCGCGATTTTTTCTATTTTGAGTCTATTTTGCGCGAGACTCAAAATTAAGGGGTTTTGCGAATTGGGGGAATTGAAGCTGATGCGGTGAGATCTCCCTATTATTGGCAACAGTGACGTCTAAAAATGCCATTTCTTTAATTTAGAGTTGAGTAAAAATCACTTATGCACTCGTAAAGCGTGATGACTGTATTCATATTTATTTTTTATTAAAGAAACAATAATGGAATACAGAGCTCGGCATTCAATTTGGCTAAATGTTCTTTTAATTTTAAGTTTCCAGGGTCGCACTGAAAACCAGTGTTGCGGCTGGCCGCAATATTATGCTGAGTGCGGACCTTTTGGCGCTATATGGCATGGAACCATATTATTTTATTGCATGTGTAGCATTAAGTTACTTTGAACAAAACTACTCTCATACTGAGAGGAGGCATGTGCCCTGTAGTGGGACGTATATAGGCTGATGATGATGAACAAAACTACCGTGAGACTCACTTGAAAAATACGAATATTACTCAAAAGTTTCGAGCTAATTTGTAGCCCTTCATCGTAGGTAGGTACTGTTCACTTACGACCATTTGAGCAGACTGATTTTGAGCAAGCTGTTCAGTAATGAGGGTGAACGGGACTAGCGCGGTCTTTTAACCGACCGCCCCCACCAAGTTACCCTCTTTAATGTTAATGTTCCTTCTTTTTGTGTGTGTTTTGGTATTGTTTTAATTTTAGCAACTGCGTGTGAAATGTTAGGTATATTTAAAATTTCTTCTTCTAGTTTTAAGTTTCCGGGGTTGCACTGAAAATCAGCGTTGCGGTTTGCCGCAATATTATGCTGAGTGCGGCCCTTTTGGCACCGTTTGGCACGGAAGTGGCATGCACATTTTAAGTTACTATTATTTATTTATTTAGGCTAATTTATGTATTTTAGATAAGTTAATTGTTATGTCTGTGTCAGATTGTTGTCAATAAATGTCTTTCTTTCTTTCTTTCTTTCTTTAGGAGTTCTGAGGGCTACTGCTAACGCACACGCACACCACCGCGGTGTACTATTCAAAGTTTATTTTTAGTTAAGTTCACCAATAATGTTTTATACGTGTCAAATTTCTGTTAATGTCTTTCTGTCTTTAAGCCACTTGCCATCGACACGGAAAACTGTAAAACCAAGTTTTAGGCGAAAAACAAGACACCCGGCAACGCGCGTTGTCATATAGATCATCATCGTTATTAAAGAAATACAGTTTACGCGCCGTACAGCAACAGCATTGTTGCCGAACACAAACATGTGATACTGGGAGCCGAACTGTCAACAACTACTTCGGAGAAGCACCGTGGATTCCAGCCTTTGAAATTCATACATACATACATACATACGCGTATTCCCAGGGGCAGGCAGAGCAGAAGATACGTTACACAGCCAAAACTAAAAACGCCCCAAAATTTGGAAACATTCCGAATGCTACATGATTGGGTAGTTGACTAAGGGCCGATTGTTCAATCACCAGATAAATTTATCTGCCAGTTAAAATTATTGCTATCCTTTTTTCGCGTCATATAAAAGAAAAGTGACAACCAACATTTATCGGACAGATATGTTTTATTTGGTGAAAAATTATCTCTAAAAAAAGAGTATTTAGTCCGTCAGATTGATTACAAAAAATATTGTACACGTATTTTTAACCGACTTCAAAAAGGAGGAGGTTCTCAATTCGACCTAATTTTTTTTTTTTTTTTTTTTTTTTTTTTTTTTTTTTTTTTTGTGTGTATGTTACTCGATAACTCGAAAACCCGTGGACCGATTTTCAAAATTTTTTTTTTAATCGAAAGGGTATAACTCGAAATTGGTCCCATTTGCACGACACCAGGATCTGATGATGGAATCTTGGAGAAATCGAGGGAACTCTTCAAATTTTATATGGAGATGTACGGAGTTTTCGGTAATTTGTTGATGAAGTCAAGATTTTACATTCAGTAAACAGAATACTTTCAAAATATTGCTAACTAGCTGTGCCCGCGACTCCGTCCGCGTGGAATAGTGACAAATTTCCCCCGTTTTTCCTACATTTTCCACTATTTCTTCGGTCCTATTGGTCGCAGCGTGATGTTATATAGTTTAAAGCCTTCCTTGATAAATGGTCTATCCAACACAAAAATTATTTTTCAATTCGCACCAGTAGTTTCTGAGATTAGCGCGTTCAAACAAACAAACAAACTCTTCAGCTTTATTATATTAGTATAGATTTGAAGTCGGTTTTTTTTTGTTTAAAATTATTCTTTTATTTGCCAAACAAGAAAATGAGGATACAGTGCTCTGAAGTTCCCAGTGACGTCACTACGTAGGTCAATTTTAACACGACGTGACGTCACAAGCTCTAGAAGTTTGATGATCTACCTTTGTCGATGTTAAATTATTTGATAAACAAAAAACACGTGTCTCATGTTTTTCCATAATCTTACTAACGGACTAATTAGATTTTTTTTATCTAGTACAAATTCTGACTGCAGTTTTCTTCTAAACAAGAAACATTTTAGAATTTACAAATATCTATCTCGTACACTAACGTTAGCGTTCGGAATTTAGATTATAGGAATTCTGTAGCATTCAGATTGATAACATTTCGAGCGTATGTATGTAAAACTTTTTTTTGTTAATGTTTTGTTTTTATTTCGTGTTCTTCCGTTTTGTACAATAAAGTGTTTACTTACTCTCTTCCGCTTCTCGACTACTTTTGGCATATTTTCTGGTTTAAAGTGAGATAAGAAAAGGAATAATAGTGACGGGTTGCTAGGCTGTCGCCTAAAATATAATACCTCACCCAAACTCCTTAGTCGCCTCTTACAACAAAGAAATGAAGACGTGTCATTCTAAAATCGACATCACGCTAAAAAAAGTTTTTGCAATTATCTCAGAGGCCTGCCAAAAGGCCTATGTCTTATCTTATTGACTCTGCAACTTGTAACCTTATCAGGATGCGCTTGTTTGAGCAAACAGTCGCATTGTCCTTCCTACATGCAATATATCATGACAATAAATCTACGTGCATTCTCGTAGTGAGAGTAACGTGTCGCGCGAACATTTTCTAAACATATTCTCACGCCTGTATTCCCAAGAGGGGTAGGCAGAGCACATGAATTCAAAAATCCAGTGCCACGTTTAGCAATTTCAGGGTAACCAGATGGTTAAACGTGATATTGCATTTTCTAAAGAGGTCAATAAATATGTGTAGATAGAGAAAAGTCTGCGTGGTGTCGGATTTGTAACACCTCGCCATTTCTTCCCTGGGTGTCGTTAAGAGGTGACTAAAGACATAAGGTAAGTATATTTTAGGCGACAGGCTAGCAACCTGTCACTATTGTATCTGCCAATTTAAAACCTAAAAAATACTCTAGTAGTGACCACGAAACGTGAAATAGAAACATGGTTTTGTCTATGTAGCGTTTCGTGTGCTCTGCATTGCGTGCATTCATTTGGGAACACAGGCGTGATCTATGTATGTGTATTCATACACATACACATGTATGTATTTTAGGTTTAAAATTCCATAAAAGGGGTAGGTATAAGTGACAGGTTTGTTAACCTTTCATCTAAAACATAAGATAACCTATATGCTCAACCGCCACAACACCACAAGACCACAACTAAAATAAAAATAAAGATATATCTACTATAGGTATATATGTTATGTAAGGTAGCTACAGTAGGCTTTTAAAACAATTGACTCCTACTAGTTGCAAATTCGACAGCCGGCCAGTGGAGTTAAATATTACAAGCGAATATGCTGAAATATCAAAATTTCTTAGGCCGCCTATTTTTACTACCGAAGCAGTTTTAACCTTTACTCTGTTTTTTAAATCACAAATACTAAAATGACATTGGCGGTGTTGTCTGTTTTTTTGCAATTCTTAAATAGTGATGTGCCTCCGCTATCGAAAGTTTACGACAAGTTAAATTTAGTATCGATTTTTGTAGGTGACTTGTCCCACAAAACAATGAAAAAAAAAACGTTTAAAATTTGACATTTGCTTGTCAATTTAGTTTAAGTCTCCGGCAAGCTAATGAATTTAAGAGAGAGGACAGGAGGAAAAAGTGCTGCGCGAACTTACTGTATTTTGAAAATTGTACCAACTCGTTTGCCGAATATTAGGTATACCTATTTGAGATTAAAAAACAGAGCATAGCGTAAATTTCCGTTAAGCCGATCTTAATGCGTAAGAGTTGTGGTCGTGGCACATGATTCACTGTCACTAGCTGATCTAAACCGTGTAATAACATAACGATGTCGTTTAGTGCAATTAAAAACGGAATACTTTCTCCTCACTAGAGCAAACTAATGTGATACTGAAAGTGTAGTGTAGAAAAGAGGGAGAACCTGTGGACCTTCCTTGCATTTTTCACAAAGTGAGATATTTGTTATAGGCACCTGTAAATTGCCTCGATTTCATTACAAAAAAAGAATTTGAAATGTCTAAGCCAAAGTAGGTACTCTTAATTTTGATTGGTTGGTCAAAAAAAGCTTGAACAACAAAACTACAGCAAAGTATATATCTACATAACTTTTTCGAGTAATTCTAGAGTTAGATGCTAAGACTTTATTATTACTAATGTAATGCATCATACTTCTTTTCATGATAAACTCGTTTTCCAGACTAAATGTCCACGATTTGTCAGAGTAAATGTTATTACAAAATTAGCGAATAAACTTTGAGCATGAGATTACCGTGAGCCTCATTTTTTTTTGTTTACAGACTTAGAGTTATATCAAATTATCAAAGAAACAAAGTCTAAGGAAAGAATACTCTGCGAAGTCGCTTGCATTTAAAACCCCAGGAAGATCATAAAAATAATTTCGTTTCTAAATCGGAAATACATTCACAAACGGACGGAGTAAAAAGAAAAGATAGTAAAAACGAACGGAAGGCAACACGACGTGCGCCGCATTAATGAAAAATTATAACCACACCGTTGCGTATAATATTAGACTTAAAAATAAGTCCAACTCTACCTACGTATTTGCTGGTAAAATCAAATTATTTTTATGAGGCAGGAGTATGTTGTTTACGAAGACTAAATGCCAAAGACACGTTAATTACACACAATTATTTTGTAATGGCGGATTTGCAGCGGTCGCCTGTGTTGCCATATCAAAATAAATGTTGCCAGCTGAAAAGCTTTACTACTAATATCGGGGATCGCTCGTGCTGACCGCTCCCGGCCATAACTCCACTTTGCGACAAAACAAAAAACAAATTTGCAAACGTATAAAGAAATTGAAAGGTACCGGCGAGCGCGATGCTATCTCAAAATTATTTCCAATTTCACCGTTTTGCGTTTTGCGTCTCCGTTCGGAAACGTAACGTTCTTTTTTTATTGTGTTTATTTTTTATTTTTGTGCGGACGAGCGTCGCGTCGCGCGGGCCCCCTCCCATAAATTATAGTTCGGTAGCTCTCTTAAAGGGGTTTCTGAGATTTTTTATTTTTGTTTAGCTCTTTGAAGAATTTATGTCCCCGTCTTACTTAGTAGCGGTCAGCCGACCTGTCCTGGTCGGGTTGCGAAGAAATGTTTTGTGCTTGCTCGCCGCGGCTCGGCCTGGCCACACTACGGGGGATTATTTGCGACTTCAGTAGTAGGCTGGCGCATGACAAACTTATCTGATCGTGCTAGTGCGTCTTTTTGCTAATCTGTGGCAGCCACTGAAGTAATGGGTGAACACTTTTGACGTGAAACTTGTTTTCCCCCAATAAGATTTGGCATTACGCGCTTAACCACAAGTAATTCCCCACAACCCCTGTTTTGTTCAGGTATGGCACATTGTATTGATAAAAATTGTAAAGTTGTGACATTACTTATCTATCCTCCTGACGACCTGCGTCCTATACATAGTACATAAAATCCAAGTCATTTGTAACCTTGTCTTTTGACATTAAGAGTCAGTTTTGAACTACACATAATTTGACGCTGGTCGTCAGGAGGCTATTGTTGCATCTGAAAATGACTCATCCTATTTTATACATTACAAGTATTACAACACACAACGTCATTAAGTCTCAACATCAATACAGGTTAACAATTTATCCCCAAAAACAGTCAAAGCCATATTTTCTTTCCCATTAGGTATTATTATAAAATTACTCGGCTATCACGTTTAAAACTATGACCAACATCCCGAAAAACTCCTTTGGCAGACAAAACGGATTCCGAATACTGGCAATTGGAATAGTTTTCAGTTTTTTTATTCTTTTAAGTTTGGAAGGCATCCTAACGGTATTCACCGAGAGACATAACTTCGGGACGGACCGCGAAACAAACTTTTTATGTTATTTTGCTGTTGACCTCAACTCGGTTGCGATCGATTTTTAAAATCTATCTTTTTAATCGTCGTTTGTTTTTATTCAGTTTTAAAAAGCATGAAATATGACGTGAAGAAGGATATTTAACTATTGTAGCATTTTTTACAGGCAACATTGTTTAATTAACTGACTTAATGTCTAAGTTCAAAAAAGTTCATACCCTTAAAACTATAAACTATTTTGCAAAAAGCGTTTGTAACTTCCGGAAACCTTGTGCGATGCCAAACTGGATATCAAACGATGAATCACTCGAGTAACCTTACAATGGTAAACGTATGAAACAAGCCGGCAAGCGAGATTGCGTTATTAATTAGCTATGTTAAACAGCACTTATAACGATTTTTACAGCCCCGAGGGGATTGCGCCAAAAAAGCATACTGGCAACTCTAATTGCGTTCAACGCCGGCCGAAATTAAAAAGAAAAGTCCCACAGCAAGAATCCCGCCTATTTTTAAAAATGGAACCCGACGATGATTCGCCTAATTAATAAACCAATCACGTACAGTCGAGACGCGGCGTCGAGGCGCGGCGCGCGGGCGCGGGGGATGAACGTTCGGAAATTCGAATACTATATTTTTTCTGCACTCAAAGAATCGCAATGTACTTGTAATTGGCTTGACGGCCAGTAACAACGGGATTAGGATCAAGTCAATATTACTAGAGAACTTGATATTGAAGATAATAAGCTACAAAGATCGATCGATCTCAAAAAAATTAATATGAAAATAAATCGATACCCTGAAGCAGTTAATCTTATCGAGTCAATCTGTTTAAAAATTAAAACTTCGATAAAACTCACAGTATGTTATTATGAGAGTGTCGTATCATTATTATGACACAGCATAATGTTTTCTTTTCGATTGAATGGACATGAATGAAGCTATTATTAACAAAGGACACCCAACATTGACACCGAAAAATTACGCAAAAAAAAATGCGTGAGCTTCGTGGTGATTTGGTAAAAAATCATCGTTTATCAAATAAATGCATTCCCTGTTTTGTCCTTGCGCTGCGTGACTGCAAAAACTAGTTGAATAATAAACACTGGCAACACTGGGAGCCGAAGACGCCCGAAGAGCGGCGAAAGCGGCCGAAGATTAGCGAGCGTGCGTTTTTGTTTGCTTCAATTGATGCGCTCGCGCATTCGCACGATGAATAATTCAAAAATTGACATGAAATGGCGTATGGTTCTTTTTTAAATGAAAGGTGCCCGATTGAGGACTGTAACCGTCTGACGAATTCATTGGACAACGGCTTTTTGCGTGCCGTAATTATTGTATTGCTGGGTTATGAAATTTGAGAGCGTGATGGACCTCCGAAATTGACAATTAGTGGCGAGCAGGCGAGGCTGCAACACTGATTCAAGTTCCTATAGACCAATCAAAACGTCTGGACAATAGGACCAAACATTTTCCAGCACATTACGTCAAAACAGTGACATAAATCGCGGAGATCGTAACGCCCTCTTTTAATTTCTAATGATGTTGATCGAACTGAAAGCAAAGGAAACTTTTAGAGTGCGGTAATTTATAATTATACTCTGTGCACCTTCAAGCTCAGTTTGGGAAGATAAAATTGCCATAAATTCATAACATTTTCAAATATCACTACAACAGTAGTTGGTCAGTAGATAGGTAAGCATGAATTAAGTAGATCTTTTGATGTAATTGAGTGAATAAATTAACTTAGTTTTTTATCGATTCAGATTGCCGAAACTGCCCCATCACCAGCCCCCAAACCGAGCAATAGCGGGATATAATTATAATTAATCACGACCAACTATGTTACTATTGAATACTAACTTTGCTACTATAGCTGTACCAGGGGAGGTCCACGCCGCACTTTAGGTTCGCTACGCCGGCAAGCCTCGCAAAAGGTCTACGGCAAGCAGAGCGTCTAGTGTGTTCAATTCGATGGTGCAGTCGTTTACGAATTCGTTTGCGAGTTGTCGCGGAATGTATGGAGACTTGTCTACCGTGGCAGTTGTGCAAACGTTCCGCTGGCAGCGCTGTCTCGGTTTCCATACAATTTTGCCATAACTCGCAAGCGAATTCGTTGACGACTGCACGCATCGAAATGCATCAAAATGAACACACTAGACGCTCAGGTGACGATAGAAAGAGACGGCAATATGTTCGGAAGTGGACCTTCTACATATACGTAGTACTAATTCTAAATGTACTGTATAGGACTGTATGGTACCAGTACGCTGCTGTCTATACATGATATCGGAATGAAACATAGCTTCAAGTCAACGCTCGATATACGAACAATAACATTGTCATAGACACAAGGGAGCGCAGTCGCCCCGTCTCGTAATAATACAATCTACATATTTATTACCAAATGTAAAATGATAAGATAAATAAATTATCATGAGACAAGTTTAAAACTATAGTACCCGGCCTCAAAGATTGCAGATCGGCCGTCTCGTCTAATTTTCCCAATGTAGAGCGTTGTCTCACTCTACCTCACGTTACACCAACTATCTCTTTCTAAAGACCGGAATTTGTGGTCCGCTAGTGTATTTACTGCTATGGAAACAGTACTTAGACAAAAGACAGTCTCTTGTAAAAACTCATTTGAATAAAATACACTAATCAAAAGTTTTAATACTCTAGAAATTGCTCCATAAACTTTTGGACACCTCCGCCTTGCGCACCACTCGCTCTGCTTAAAAGTTGCCAGTCGCAAAAATATTAATTAGGTAAGGTACTAAAAGTATAGTCGCACCGCCAAACAGGTCCTCAATCAGATTTGAAGAGGTCGTAAGGCAAATAAAATTTGCATGTTCATGTAATCAGTCGACCGAAATAAATACTGCGTCACAAAGCTAGACCATACGCCACTAAAATTCAATCATTACTTTGTCGAAATCGGCAATTGTACTTAGCATATTACTAGATTCTATAAGATATACCTACCAAGAAATTGAATTATCACTAGGGAAGCCTGTTAAACTGTTTGTTGTCACCTTTACTAGCAATTTAGTGACTTTGTCGCTAGTACAGACCACTTTTGTGACTAAAGAATTATTAAGTTTAGTAAGTTATTACGCTGATACGCATTTTAATTAAACTAATTACTTATTAGTAGAATTTAAAAAAGACACTTATTATTATTACTTAACAGACATTGGACACAGATAAAACTCTATAAGATATTTTTTTTAGTTTTTTTTTCACCAATCCTACGGTTTTGGCACATCGCCCAGACAGTTTTGAGTCTCGAGTCTTCGAGTAGCCACTCAAACTTTTAAAAGTTGGCAATGCTGTTTAGCAGCAGCTAGGTCAGCGTTTTCCAATCAGTGTTCAGGTGGAATACTAGTGTGGGAGAAAAAAATGTATTTTTTTCACACAGATATTACCGTGAACTTATATTATGAGCTTCAGTAGGTGTTGATTACCCCTAGTATATTCAGGACTTGGCAACTCTCATTGTTAACAATAGAAATGTATTTTAGCACCATTACAATATTTATTTATGTTAAACAACAATATGTACCTAAGCAAGTTTAAATGTTCTCTTAATAATTAAGACAAAAAACACAATGCATCAAAAATTTCGAAGAGTAATAAGTAGTAATACTACTGCTACGTTTGAGGTTTACAACAGCCACAGTATCGAGTAGACAGTCGAATGAATTTAATGTCTGACCTTCCGAGGAAACTTATCACATCGCATTACTTGACAAGGAAAATCATTACGACGCTTACAATAAAAAAAAGTTATCAGTTGGGAATTAAACTGAACGATAGAGAACAGTAAAAAGTAAAACGAGGACGTCACTAACATTGCAAACGTCACTATTGACGTAAAGTTAAAGACGTGTGGCAACAATTTTCTGAACGGATTTTTTTTTACGTTATCTACTCGTCCCCTTTGTGGACGCTAACGAGAACTAAGGGGTGTTGCAAACTGCCCACTGTTGACCTTGCCGTCAATATAATCCATCGTATATCTACCTAATTCATTGAAAGCATTATGTACAACTAAACAGAATTTAAAACGCCTACGTATTAACAAACTATTCATGTCTCACATTTTCAAAGGAAGCGCGTATGTTACTAAGCATACTGACATTACATCGTCTGCTTATATTTTTATAAGGAAATATTCCGACGTTAGTAATCATTGCAAGCTTCAATGCTAAAGATTTATATAGCCAACTATAAACACGGATTTACTGCTAAACCGCAAATAAATTTCAACCACGATGGCTTAAAAGTAACACGACCAATGCCATGTAACCTTTACAATAAAATTGCGTATAATTTTATAATTTGTGCCTAGCTATTTTGAAAATAGAGCGCTGTTCCTTCGGACGAAATTTCCACAGATTCTCACTCATACCCATAAGCATAGCTCGTCAGTGTTGCCATAGCAAGAAATAAATAATTAAATGCGAGTAATGCTGTTAATGATGCAGCGAAGCCTGTGACCATTTCCAAGTATAAGTAATCTTGTCATCTGAATTCTGCTTTCGATTGCCCAAAAGGCTGTCGCGGTTTTTTTTACCGGATAAATGGCTTCATCCCTCACTAGTAAGTAGCCAGTGACTTAACTTATGGCGGCAAGTCCCCTTTTTTGTGAAAAGGCACTGGCTGATTATATCATTAAGTACACGGTGACTTCTAATCCGTGATCAGGTACCATTTTTTCTAACTCAGTAATTGATGGCGATCACGCTGAACTCGTAATTACATGAAAAGAACTTGTTTTTTTTAAACTTATTTTAATTTTGAGATAATTTTTATCCTAAAATCCTTGTCACTCTACTAATTTGTATCTAAAAGCTTATAACCTCTTTACAAATTTACTGGCAATTGATAATTTATGAGTAATAACTTGTAACTGTCATTGTCATATTGCATAAACAAAGACGTATAAAGTTGCGACCACACCAATACTTAAAAAGCGATGACGGTACGAATTGGCAGTGACCTCTCTGTTTTTGACGTATGCTCGCTGTTTTTTAAGCATTGGTGTGGTCGCAACTTTAAGATCCGTCAAATTTCCCGCCTTAGCGATGCGATGGCACATGACGTCGTCATGTTCATGTAGGATGACCATGTGTATTCAGTGGTAATTCTTTTCAATTAAGTTTTAACTTGTAATTAATTAAACAAAGGAGGAATTGCGTGAGACCTCGCTTAATAAGTTCAATTTAGGGTATATGTTAATATTTTCGGGTTCCTGATCACGGATTAAAAATCACCGTGTATACAGATAAAAAATATAATTAAAATTTAATTCTGATGAGGAAACGTGTTTGGGTTTGGAATGATTACGTCGCTTATGACTTTAGTGCGATTTCGCTGAAATGTGAGAAGATTGAATGGAAATATAATGGTTCGCATGTTTTTTGGAATGCGTAGGGAGTCGGATTACATGCAAATAATAATAAAGCGGTAATTTTATAAGTTTAACACATAACGTAACACAGATAAGTTGTACAATATTGTTATTAGACTGTTTTATTACGTCGGGCAAATTAATATTTATAATTCAAGCTTTTGATTTTATTAAAGAAAAAAAAGAAAAAAAAGATTGAGACAGAGACAAACTATAAAAATATGTAGTCTGACCATAAATACATGAATTGTTTGTGTATGACAATAAATAAATTTGGCGGAAAGAAGCGGTAATTTTCTATATATTCAGCCCCCATAACTCGTTCCATGCGAGGCGGTTACTTTTAAATATTTTTTTGTAATCGCCAAAAAAATTAAATTATTACATTTAATTTAAGTTTTCCGAAGAGGTAAAAATGGAACATCTATCCGCCAAATTCCTTTGGCACACGATGCACCAAACACCCTGTATATTGTAATGATATCGTATTTAAATAACACTTACTTATATGACGAAAACGACATGTTGCTGTCCAAAGGTTGATCGTCCACAGATCCAGTAGTCGTCAGCATTAGGGTGTTCATTCGTGGTCAGTATTCAGCCGATCGATTTACAAAATGTATCGATTAATCACTACACTAATTTGAGAGTCGATAGTAGCGTCACGGGGACGCACGGATGCATTGTGCACGTCACATCACTGGCCACAGTTTTAGTCCCATATCTGAAAGAAAAGAAAAAAGTTTAAATACTAGCGTAGTTTTTATTGGGTAAGATTCAAAATAAGAATGACAACTTCGAAATATAAAAAATAAATAGAAAAGCGAGCCGAGCTTGCCAGTGGCCAATATTTCTTTTACCTAGGCTCAACTCAGGTTGGCGCGAGTTGTCATATATCTTGCGATGGCTTTTTCAAGTGAAACGGAGAAAAAACTCACCTAAACCAATTTCATGCATTTAGTAAGAAACATTGTACCTATTTCAATCCCTTGTCCAGGTTTTACTTTTAAAAAAGCTACATGTCAAAAGTGCACGTCATTACGCAAGACTTTAGACAAATTGTTATGATGAATTAAAAATAACAGTTTCATAATTATATAAGCCTTGTTATATCGTGAGAAACCGTTTGTTGGATTCCTACGCCGCTGTCGCAATCCTGCGGATGAAATGGCTATTTTATCACATTAGATCTAGATCAACCGAATTTTATAGCCTTCCGTATTGTAGTTAGGAAACTATGTAATTACTGGCCTAGGAATCGCAAAATTACTAGGGTAATATCCGTTATGAAACAAAAGCTGTAGAGCCTAAATAACTCCGCACCGTTTGCAATTTAGCAAATTACATAGCTTTTTTGATTAACTTTACACTGTTAGCCAATGTATTATCTAATGGTATTTGAGAACTAACACACATCACGTCTGTTTTCATAAATTGGGTAGGCAGAGCACACGAAACGCTACACGGACAAATCCATGACTACTTCCCATTTCATAGTAACTTCTAGCATATATTTTAGGTTTCAAGTTTAAAAACAATTAATTTGCATTTATTCTTACACCGTGTATTGAGATAGCATATCCATGTAATTTTTGTATGGGAATGTACACATTCGGACTGAATTAATTATATTATTCGTCCGTTTACCTAAACTTGCAGTAGCTACCTACTTATTTTCCGAACTTAAGTGCTTACTTGAGTTAATAGTTACTTATTTACGTAGGTACTGCAAACTTCAACCATTATTTGTATAAAATTGATCGCTAAACCTCCAACTTCCGTTCAATTTGTATCTAAAAAACAAACCTCATTCTAACACCGCATCGAGCTAGTATCAGATTTGACGAAGATACCAGTTCGTAAACCGGCCGCGCCGCCATGTTGTTCTGATTGACAGCTGTCAATGTTGGCGGCCCTGTGACGCGTCGCCGCGCCTGCGCGCCTCGCTACAAAAGCTCGCTACTAACATTAAAAAAATGTCGATGGTCTAACAAATATTTTTTCTTTTTTTTTTAGTGACGATGTGTTTTGATATTGGAAGCGTGGACGATATTACCTTTACTTTTAAATGTCTATAGATCTCGAAAAAAATAATGAGACCATCGTATGATGGTCGAATTGAAATAAAATCTACTAGGTAGTTAGCTTATTTTCAGAAGACGTGTTGTGTTATTATGTCTGAATGACAAAAACACGTTACGCGCTTGAGCAAAACATTTTACCTTTTATAGGCAAATACTATTATTATTACAAAAGGAAAACAACAAACCCATTCAGCATTTTAGCTAATTGTTTTCATTCATTAATATAAATTTCCTGGTTGGATTCACTTATTTATTTACGTACGTTTACTTAAGGGAAAACCTGAGTAACGCTTAAAGACACAAAGCAGAAGATAGCTCGATATCAGTACGAAAACATCCTCGATTTGTGCCTTAAATGACTAGTAAAATAATAATAAAATAATTAAATGGCAAAGTAATAAACTGTAGAGGAAAACCGCGCAATAAGTTATCATTATTATTACTTTTAATAAATTTTATTTTACTACCGAAGTGATGTCACCGCGGCGCGTGCGCTGGGATTTAGTATTCGTCACGTGTAAACCCAAAACTTGGCTCATCGTCGTAGTTTCCTAGTCCAGTCATAAGCGCACTTACTATTATCACCCTGAATGACCGTTTATTTGTTTAATTTAGAACACAAATGCAAAAGTACAAAGAAGAAACAAAGGAAAAAGTATTTTTTTTCTGCGCTTGAAAAAAAATACATTTAAAAGTTAAACTGATATTTTGTACTAACCAAGAGGTTGTATGGAATCGTTTTCTTTACCTAGTACAACAATAGTGAAAAAAAAATGCGTGTCATAGTTCTTTAAAGCTTAAAAATAGTTACATTGCGAATTTCCCATAATTACCGCAAAATATTTACGTCTTGATGGTTGACAGTCGATTGTTTCACAACTTCAAAGCCTACAGACATTACACAATTTTAATCATTTATATTGAATGGGTCGATGACCTGAGCTACGACATTTAAAAAGTTAATTTTAGATAAGTATTTAAACGTCACATATTCCTGTTTAGGAATTTTAGTAGAGATTGTGTCCCTCTCTAGTCAGGTTTAAAATTATTTCTCCTTTTTCTCCCATGAGTGTTGTAAGAACTACTAAGCCTAAATCACTGTTAGGTATACCATTTTAAAAGACTTTTTACCAAGAACTTTTCTGTGTAACGTGTTCCGAGATGATTAGAATGAGCGCATTTAGAGTAGGACTATAGATAGAGCCTTATTGATTTTGTATGTCGAACTAAAATAGAGCTTGGCAAATTAAAAATAAGAATGTTGTTTGTTTAAAATTCTTCACAGGCGACTATAGTATCAATGTCCAGTGTCACTATACTCTGTTTAATTTGGGTTGAGAATTTTAACTGTCAAATCCTTACACATTTTTGAGTAATCCCAAGATATCGGCGCAATTTATGATGATGTTTGAATTAAGAACATTATAACAAACAATGTTAAGTGTATTTGCATAAATCATTTCCAGTTTTACTTACTAATGAATTTCAGAGATAATTTCAAATGGTGTCCGTTAAAATTCTCAACCCAAAAAAAACGGAGTATACTACATACACACACTAATAAAAGGCTTCCAATTCCTTAAGTACTTACCTAGCTTAATATCTGAAAGCAAGTATGCGTATATTTGCTACGAAAATGTTACATACATTAAAATCTGTTAAGTCACTTCATTTTTTTTTTTGCGTTTTGTATTTACTCCTTAAGATTAATGGAGTGTGAGTAGTCTAAAATTTGTTAGAATAAATAATCTATGTTGTCATTTTAGTGTTGCAATACTGACATTTTAAAAATTCCCGCCGATCTCCTTTCTCATAATTCATTTGTCAGACTTTAAGCTTACAACACAGTAAAATAACCTTAATTTCAAAACCTTGAGCGAACCACTGGACATACTTGTTGATTAAACTATGCAGCTTCCAACTTTCGTTTTTCGTCACCTCACTAAACCGATAACATCTACGATATCCGCACCGTGTCACAGCACTAGCTGTCGATAGATAAGAATCTAGACAAGTCGACACAACTTGTAACTAGATAGACGTCCAATTATGCTTTTTATACTATGGTTTAAAACATATGTAGGCTTTTTTGTGATCGTATGAATACCAGGATGCAGCAGATGTACAAGAGTATGAAAATACTGGTATAAGTTTGAGAATAATTAAATACACCTGTCGAGGTAATTTTTTGATTAAAGTACTATTTTTCAGTTAAGATTATCGACACGTTTAAAATGCCAAATTTGTACGAAAGGACTAAAGCTCCAAACGCTCTGTCAGCAGAAGTATCAGTTGTAATGTTCGAAATTAATGCAAGAGGACACACAGAGCATAAGTCGGAACTGTGCGTGCATCAACAAGAACAATTACAATGAAAAAAAATTGTTACATTTTTTTTTATTTTGCTACACTTTTTGAACTGTCTATAAGTATCAGTATTCGGTAGTAAGTATTCAGTCTCTTTAATTTCTATGATTTTAGTGACAAGATCCCCGAAGAACTAAAATTAAAAGTACGCCAATTAAAAAAAGTTGCTTCATACTTTTTATTTTTTACTGAACAGTTGGACTAGGGAAGTAAGTCGCTTCATGCCAGTTGAAAAAAACTTCTATAACCTCACAATTCGTCCAGCCAGTTACTTCCTCAAAGTGTAGTCGAACTAAAACACGGGCATGTTTTGGTAAACGTACAGGCGGTTATAAAAAACATCCGCATGTGGGATGTGTATATTATAATTTATATAAACTGTAAGCTATCTTCAAACCGGTGAAGAAAACTTTGATCAACTGTATGACGCCATTTTTAGAGGCTCACCTCAAAGGGTGAAAATAGGGCTCTATTACAGAAACTTCGCTGTCCGTCCGTCTGTTGCCAAGCTGTATCTCACGAACCGTGCTAGCTAGACTGTCGAAATTTAATTAAATATCATGTGTTTCCTTCGTGCACAGAGACATGCGACATAGTCAAGTTGTAGTCACAATATTTTGATAGATAAATAGAGTATCATATGTTTCATTCTCGAAATTAGATTTAATTGGGTAGATGTTAAAAAAAAATTCGTCAAATAGATTATTCCAAGAAATATTGTAGGTACACGTGTTTTTTCTTTTATTTGACAAGCAAGAAATAACGAGGATACAGAGCTCTGAAGATTCGAGAACACGCAATCTAATCAACGGACTAATTAGAATAATATATTTTAACCCTGTCATCATTGAAATCGAGGGAACTACACTCCCGGGGCATCTATCCGGGGTATCTATCTATCATATTTTATCTGCGTATAAATGCCATTTTTCCATATGTCAGTGCCCAGTGCCAACAGATGCTTGACGGTAAAATATGAATTATTTGCGCTGTGTGTGTTAGCTCATTGAATTGCGAGCGATATTGACAGATTTCTGTTTAGATACAGAAATCTTATCGTATCTGCTTAGTGTGGCAAACTTAACTGTGTGTATATGTAATACCGCGATATTCTTGCTCGTGGAAACGGTTCCTAAGTTCATTCTCGTTTCTAGAAACTCGCAAGGTGATATAGTGGCTCGCCGCTACTTCCGACTATCACTGATCGTAATTCTGGTCGTATAAGAGTGCTTGGTTACACCATTAGGCGTCCAGTAGCTAGTAAAGAGCTGCATACGTAGCGCCACCCAACACTGCTGGCTCGAGTCGACGACCTTTGGGAAAATGAACATTAAGAACAAAACAGATTTGTACAGATATCAATCAAGTGTGTACTTCACTTTTCAGACGCTCGGTGGTCGCCAAAGGGATGGAAATTATGGCAAATGCGCGAAATTATCGTGGTAGTAGCGCTCGTGTAATAATAAGTCAAACATTTTTATTTTAATGTCACTGTTTCTTAAATTACGACGTTACATATCTTGCGACGATTTGGAAAACAGTTTCAAGGCATTTCATGTAAGATGTTACAATTTCACAGTTCGCGCTATCTAAAGTATCCAATATACTGTTATTACACATTGAGTTGTGATATTCTTGGGCCAAAAGTGTCGAGACTAAATCCTATGTCACTCCTACTACGAGTAAGTACGGGGTGAGGTGCGGCGTCTTAATATTCTGTTTAGGTATCTATCTATCTTAAAGACTAAAACATAACATACATAGTTACAGTTAAGGTCCGACCACACCGCAGCTTAAAAAACGGTCACGATACGGAATCGTAGTGACGCGTCGTATGCGTACCGTTTTTGACGCATGCTACCCCACACCGCTGCTTAAAAAACGGTGACGTGTATGGTGCGTCAGTGTATTTTAAGCAGCGGTGTGGGGATCATGCGTCAAAAACGGTGCGTATACGACGCGTCACTGCGATTCCGTATCGTGATCGTTTTTTAAGCTGCGGTGTGGTCAGACCTTCACATAACTTTCCAGGTAAAAGCTATGCGCAAACCTACCCCACCATATATAATCTTGCTGAGTTTGATATCGAGGACTATGACTATTAGTTCGGACTAGGCTAGTACCTATTTTAGTCGAGTAGCGAGCAATTTAGTAACTAACCGTGTCTGAACAATGAAAATTTTGTCGAGTCTCATTGTTCCAACACATTTAATCATCAAATCACTCACAACTAAAATACTAGCTAGCCCGAACTAGACTTATACCCTTGGCAGACATGTAAAAACTAATTATTCAGAAGTGGGGGGTAGTTTGTTTTAATAGTATTGAGATAGCAATCTCAGAAAGGGACAAAAAACCAAGGTGCATCTGATATAAATGCAATTAATTACTTAGCGAATAAATTAGTGAGGAAAAAACTAAGTTTTTAAATCAGTCAAGTGTAAAATACACAGGTAATTCAATGCTCGTGGGAACTATAGCCCGAGCGCTCTCATACTGCGATGAGTCCTGTGCCCAACAGTGGGACGTACAGGTGTATCTGCAGAAGTGCAAATCCCTGATGGATGATTTTCAAAATGTTAAGGCTGTTAATTAAAGACTCTACATCTGACTAAAAATTTTACAACATGTGGTTAAAAAAACGTGTAATAGTCATGGTTTTGTCAATGTGACGTTTCGTGTGCTCTGCCTACCCCCAGAATATATCCCGTTTGAAAATATAAGCGTGTTGTATATCCACATACTTATACATATTATGTACCGAATGAAAATTAAATTCATTCAGCAATAGTGCCTATGCGAAGTTTGAACTTCAACTTAACAAACAACTTAACAATAACTTAACTCTAATCAAGCGAATGTGATAGAGACGGCAAACACTTTGAACCTTTGACAGAAACTAACGACGTAAGGCCACAGAATATGTAATACTACGTACAGTAGGTCCATCCCCAAAAATATTTAAACGTTATTCCTCCTCTACACTACTGACGAAGTTCCTCGGCGAAGTGGGTAAATATTCGGGCGTTTGAACCGCTGTCATTATTCTCAACACTTTTTTTATCAGATTATTTGAGAAATGTGTATATAATAGTCTAGTGTGTACCTATCTATAAGGCACAGACACTATATAACACACTTATTGTAACAATTTCTTAAGAAATCTGATAAAAAAAAGTGTTGAGAATAATGACAGCGGTTCAAACGCCCGAATATTTACCCAAGTACTATAGAAACTTTGTCTAAAGTCCGAAGCGACGCTACACACTCGTTCGACTTCGCGATGAGCCATAGCCCTTTGACTCGGGCAAAAACCGACAGCAAATGGTAGTCGCCCGAGGCGAGGCGAAGTTTGAGGAGGCAAGCCGAAGTGCTTCTACACTATTGTGTTCGTCTAACTTCGTGCAACTTCGTGTGTATGGAGGGGGCATAAAAATATTGCTCTCTTTCTACCGATACCTGCTTGTTGTACACCTTTCAGCGAACCTAAACTACAGAGTGAACCTCCCCTGCTAAGACTAGTTTGGGTACCACAGTTTATATTGGAAGACAAAAAAAAACCTGTATGAGTTGGGATAGAATAACACTTCTCCATTTCTTCCGTGGATGTAAGAGGTGACTAAGGAAATAGGTTTAGGTATGCTTTAGGCAACAGGCTAGGAACCTGTCACTATTATTACTACCACTTCCATCTGTTTTCAAACCTACAATTATGCTATAAATGGCTGCGAAGCGTGAAATAGTCATCATCATGGATTCGTAAATCCACGTTTCGTGTGCTCTGCCTACCTCATTTTGGAACATAGGCGTGATTGTATGTTCTATGTAAAAATAAATAGAAGCTGTCCAAGACGTCGTCTTCCTGTCATAGATATATAATTCAGAATCATACGCCTGTAAACGTGTGTGAAATTTAAACTATATGCGCTCAATATGTATGTATTCGTAATAACGCAGATCATTTTGCTTCCGTATGCGTGTACGTTTGTTAGTGATCTAGCAGTTCGGCTAGCACAGATCTAGGTAGAACTGGTTAAACTGTCACTGAACTGACACTATCTAGGAGGCTCAGAAAATGACAGATACTAATAATTCTAAATCACAAGATAAAATATTCATACATACATCACGCCTATATTTTCAAATGGAGTAGGCAGAGCACACTAAAGGCTACATAGACAAAAGCAAAGCAAGACATTTTCAAGCAAGCATTTTTAGGTTTCAAATTGGCTGGTATAATAGTGACAGGTTGCTAGCCTGTCGCCTAATACCTTAACCTATATCCTTAATTGCCTCATACGATATCTACAGAAGAAATGGAAGTGTTGTTCTAAACCCTGACACCATACGGATAAAATTCACGGCATGCAATCTATCTGTGTGTTTGACATTCCTTAGCAACATGGCAACTAAACTGAAAACGGTTCTATAACAGTTAGCTAGACGTTGACCTCCCAAAGTTTCCATAAAATGAAAACTAATTTTGACATTTTCCCGTGTGGTGCCGGGTTAGAATAACATCTCCCTCTTTCTTCCCGTGGGTGTCGTAAGAGTCGACTCTGGGAAAGGATTAGTGTATTGTGGGCGATGGGCTAGCAATCTGTCACTGCAATATCACGTTTAACCATCTGGTCACCCTGAAATTGCTAAACGTGGCACTGGATAAAAACACGTGCTCTGCCTCTCTAGCGAATACAGGCGTAAGAATATGTATGTATGTAATTATGACACCTTGCACCTCGACGTCGAGTTTGTCGGTGAGTTTAATGCGTTACGTTTGAGAATAGCAACAGCGGGCAGAAAAGTTTACTGGAAAAGATAAACCGATGTGTACTCGTGTTTATAAATTCCTTTCGCAGTCTGTAGATAGAGCACAAACACAAACTAGAATTAGTGCTCTCTAATATTGTGGTTGGAGCGTAACATGCTTTAAGTGGGAAAAAATAATTGACTAATTAGTAAGAAGAATCAAAAAAGTCTGTATTCTCAAATGAGGTACCTTGGTAAAACACAAAACGTTACATAAATTATACCAAGACTATGCCATTTGCAAAACAATTTCAGGTCTAAAGTTAGAATGTGACAAGCTGCTAGTCTGTCACCACAACCATACCGTCACCTATCTTAGTCAGAAATATAGAGTCTAAGAAATATAGAGCTAAAATTCTAAATAAGTCTGTATTTTGCCGACGGATAAAAAGTTGCCATAAAAAAATTTATTGATATGTCAGGAGTGGTGAACATTTGACACATTGATCAGTATTATTTAAGAAGTAGCTGTAGATTATTACTACAAAATTTAAAAAAAGGGGAGAAGGGCAGTAAACGGGTAATACCGCGAAGAGTTTCAAGTGCCTGTCCTTATGGTATGTACGAAAATTTGAACTTTGTAAACTAAAACTAATTCAACAACTTTAAGTAAGTACTTAATTATTACATAACGAAATACGGGGGCGGTTGAAGTGCTCCATTGCTTTATCTAATTTACTACAGTGTCACACAGAACACTCTTATAAACAAAAAATAAACCGAAACTTAACTCGACTTAATGTTTTTCAGCATAAAATTCTTCCTCTTAAAAATGTACCTAGTTTACAAGTCACGGACCTACCCATTGTTATTATATTGTTTATAAACTTTGTGTTTTTTTTTCAGTAACCTAAGTGTGCTTCTGTTTTAAACTGTCAAATTGTCTGCCATTGAACTCTTAAATTGACATTTGCTGTCTTGCTCGCTCTAGACACAGAGTTCGTGTGTCAGTCATGTTTTTAGCATGGTAAGACAATGATTCTCTTGTGGCCAGTCACAATGTTCTATCTATCGGCAGTTTCGCTTACTATAGATAGGAAAAACGATTCATAACAATATACTTAGGCGTTTTTCCTTTCTTGTAAGCTAAATCTCCGATATATTTCGCTTTAAGTCTTGCCATTTTAAGTTTAGTGCACTAGTTATTTCCGCCTCTCTGTTTGCTAAGATTGATTTGGCCATTTGCTGCTGAAGAAGCAACAAGGGTACAAACTCCCAATAATGTAATATTAGTGTGATAATGGTTTAACATGTAGTTAATGTGAGTATCTATTCATATTTATTATAGAAAACATGATTACAGAAGTTCTAACTTTATTTAAACTTTGGGCCCCATTGGTAGTCTTCAGTCATTGCTAAGACAAGGTATTTGTTAAAAATGACACTCATTTCGAAATTAATGTAAATAATTTGTAAAGACACGGGAAAAATAGTAAATTGGCTTAAGAATAAGGTCTTTATACCTGAAACTCTACCTACATGCTTACATAGGTATCTAGGTACATACATACATCACGCCTGCATTCCCAAATGAGGTAGACAGAGCACAAAAAGCGCTATTAGGTAGAGAAAATCAAGACCATTTCAGATTTCATCGCGACTTCTACCATATTTTTTAGTTTAACTTAGAGGTACAATAGTGACAGGTTGCTACTGTTGCTAGCCTGTCGCCTGTCGCCTAATACCTTAACCTATTTCCTCAGTCCCCTCTAAAGAGAGATAGGAGTTATGCTAAACCCTACACCACACACATGAATTGATTGCATCAAACTAAAGTATTGTCTTGATTGTGCTTCTACCTACTTTACTTATAGGTAGTTAACCTGGAGTTTATTCACTCGAGGCGTCACCGATGGAAAGCGGTATTTTTATTGAATATATTGAATATTCAATTACAAAGGTTAAAAGGTTCAGGGCGAGGCACTTAGTGTACATCAAAAGATTTTCTTGTAACATTAGTAAGTAAATAAAACTTGATTTTATAATTTTTAAAAGCGTTTTCTTGAATTTTTAAAAGCTTGCACAAACAGGTTAATATTTTTCCCAATGAAAAACATTGCCTACAGGTACATCTTTTGAGTTCAAAAATAATTTAAAAGGCGATTTCTATGTTGTGTCGGAATAAGAATAACACATCTCAATTTCTTCCGTGGATATCATAAAGAGGCAATAGGTTTTCGTATCAATGTTTATTTAACTTGGAACTTAGTTTATTTAATTTGCGCTGAAAGTCGCTCTGAAGCGTGAAATAGTTATGATTTTGTCTATGTAGCGTTTCGTGTGTTCTGCCTATCCCATTTGGGTACACAGGCTTGATGTATGTATGTAAAATGGGCAAGAGGCCACCTGTATGTTTGTTGTGATACATTAAAGCATAATATTTCGAAATGTGGGTCTGTATCGAAGAAAACACGCAACTTAAGGCTCCTACGGAGCCTATAAGATTTCTCAATAATTACCTACCTACTTTATTGAGAAATTGAGAAATGGTATCAGTGTCACTGACAACACTCAACACTTTTGTCATTTTAGGTAAGAATTTAACTTGCTCACTTTTTAATTAAATTTTAAAAAGAAAAGAAAGGGGAGTTGCGGTTTTCACGCAAAATTGAGTAAGGTATATCCTTTATCGTTTTGTAAATTTAAAAATGACACAAGGGCGTAATTAACTATCAAAATTTGTCTGTAGTTAATACAACTGCATGTACTTTTTAAAAATTACAATTCTTGCTAGAGAAAAAGCTTTTTTTTTTAAATTAAAACAAATACGCACCAGTCCAATGAAAATGATAGTAAACGGCTTAAAGTCCTGGAGAACTATCCACACTATCCACTATTAATAAAATCACAAAGTTTCATAAAATCTGAATATCCATTGCACAGAGGTGAACGCGATTCGTGAACTTTAACCACTACTCGTCACAATAACCGCACAATAGTAATGTGAAAAAATCACCGCTAACTTTGCACTCACTGAAGGTCGGTCAAAGTTTAAAAAAGTCACGGAAGCGTGTTCGGTAAAAGTTCGAGATTCAAAATTTGAATTTGAATTAAGAACGTTGCGCGGCGCTGCGCGGGACACGAGCGACTGGCGGCGCACGCGCATCGACGGGGGACTCGGCTGAATGCAGATGTTCGTAACCTTTTGGTGAACGTGTTGCGTTATACAAACGCGACGTGGGTGTGTTAAGGATAAAACGTTGGTATATTTTGTTATTCATTAGTATTGGATTTTTAATATTAAAAGTGGAACGAAAACTGTTTTTTTTTTTATAACGAGAAGCAGTCTTTTTTACAAGTCTTGATTTGAATTTGAAGTTTTTATTATGTTTTAGAAAACCCAAATTTTTGCTAAAACTGGCAATGAACCGTGAAATACTTAGTCACGATTTTAACTGAGTAATGTTTTGTCTGCTCTGCCTACCCTATTTGATTAAACATGCGTGATGTTTATGTGTGTATG
The DNA here is from genome assembly GCA_005406045.1 of Adoxophyes honmai. Taxonomy (NCBI): domain Eukaryota; kingdom Metazoa; phylum Arthropoda; class Insecta; order Lepidoptera; family Tortricidae; genus Adoxophyes; species Adoxophyes honmai. Next base: position 64,291 of record BHDV01009611.1, read on the forward strand.
CTTTAGAAGTTATTTCGTTTTAAACTTAGAAAATTACAAACAATTAAGTTAATATGCAAACCTTTCAAGTTGTTAATTACCTATACGTATTTACGTATTTATCCTGTCCAACTATTTCACCACATCTTGAAAATGGTTTAGGTTGTTAGAAACTAAAAAAACAATTTAAGTACAAATATTTTAACCATTATTGATTTTTTTTATTGGTTTCTAGCAATACTCTTTATCAAGTATAAGCAAATGTATCTTTAAAAGCCACCCACAGAATAATATTTCGTGATCTGATAACCGTAATATTTATTCAATGAAAACATAATTAACGTAAAAAATACAACAATAACAAGTTTTACATCTCTTTACATAAATAAATAATTAATACTAAAACGGCATTGATGCCACCAACAGTTTGTTACCCCTGAAAAAACCTGTTAAGTCAGCAAATGTACGCACCAAGAGTAAAAGACGGGGTCTCTGAACTATACCCATCCCTTTCTCTGCTACTACAAGCATCACTAGTTTAAAAAGGGACCGAGATACTGTTACAGGTGATTTCATACTGATCTCATAGATTTATCACCACTCCGTAAGAACCTAAGTACGGTTACCTTGAAGTAACTAATGTAGAAGGTTAGCACATCGAAATAAAGTGCATTTTTGTTTAATCTCATCTCTAATTTTACTGTCTCGCGCAACAGATAGTTTTGATGATTTCAATATTAGTTAAAAACTAACGGTTTGTTCCTAAGACCAGAGAATTACAACCTTTTCATACAAAAACGTAAAAATTTAGACAAAATTCTATTTTTGAAAGCTAAACAAACGAAATTCGGCGTCGGATGCGCACACAGCGGACAGTGGACACGTCTGATTAGCTGTGAAACTGCATCTTCGCTTCGTCTCTCTCTCACGCGTGGAAAACTGTCGCGTTAGAGCGAAACAGGCGACGGTCGCTGTGGACCGAAGAGTAGTCGTGGCTATAATGGGTTCTTCCCTCAATTGGTAATTTTAGGTAGGAGTCAAATCATCAGTTACGCGGTTTTACATAGCGGCCAGTTTTTTATCTTATTTATAGGCCGCCGTCTTTTATTAGTTGTTTTTTTCTCTTGCGTGTTAATTTCTTTATTATGGCACGGGCTGGCCGTAATGAGGCCACTTAACGTATGTTTATTTTCTGTAGCATCTGTTGTAAGATTATATGCAGTAGTTGGGACTATGTCGTTTTATAACGTTGAAATTTGAAACTACATTCTTCTTTTTTATTAAAGTTTGCCATTGGCTAAGTACTCTTACGAAATTACAGTTATGTCATGACTTTCTAAATAAAAACAACGACGTTTACATAGTTCTATGATGTTATGTTCTCTGCCTATGTCGATAGAATAAAATATCTAATTTTAAAAAACAAAAAAAAAACATGCCTTTTCATAGTTAAGTCTAGACTTTTTCGCGTACATAATTTTGTTGCAAAAGTCAAATAACTAATCTACACGCCCTTTATGTCGTTATTATAAGGATCGTGGTAAGATTTGGGTCCAAACAATTTCCCCTGAGGAGCGTTTAAATAAGACCTAAACGTACCTGTACAGGTACACCTATCTAAGTAGAGGTCAGCCATTTGAAAAAGTTTTTTTTTTTCAATTAGGTAAAAGCAATTGGTTTTTCAGACGAATTATGGACGCTATCGATACAAATGGGGAGTTTCAGTAAGAAGCATCTAGAGTAGCTACATTTTTTCTTAACTTTTCAGAAAGTTTTAAGAAAATGTATAGGTAATCGATTAGATAGACAGCAGTGGCATCGGCGCATAAAAGGCTTAGAATCGAACCACGATAACTCTGCAAAAGATATTTAATGGCAACCCCAAAAAATCCCCCTGTAGCAACATTTTTTTCATGTCACTCGGAAACGACATATTGGTTTAAATTCTTGATAGTTGATAGAATAAATAAAATAAATAAATAAATACCGGCGAACAATCTCACACAAATTGATCTAGTCCCAAACTAAGCTCTAGGCTTGTACTATGGGTACAATACAACGATAAACATACTTCAATAGAGAAATACGTATTTAAATACATGGAAAACAAGGATGGAATTAATTAGGGCTGGAAATAAATTAAATCATAGATCAAAACGTGTCGTTTGACTATAAATCAGTATTGCCATAAACAAACTTTTGATTTCTACTGTTGTCAACTCATTGCAGAGTTATTGTGGGTTGACTCTAATACGATAAGTTTATCCAACTAAGCCTTATTAGCAAAATTTTCGATTTATACCATGTACTTATTTAATGAAATGGGCTAAGAATAGTGTCACTTTTTTTTCGCCACTGAAATTTCGATTGTGTGCAGAACTACATCAGAGAAATTGTAAAATTCGAGAAGAAATCATATTTGTATCCTATTGCTGAAATTCCCCAAATCGAAAAAAATGCAAGGAATGTGAAATCAATGAATTTTTACTACTTTTGTAGCCAGCATAGAGATTTCGTACTAAATATTTTTAATTTAGTAATAGTTAGCTGTGTAGTTATCTACATACATACATATATCGCGTCTATATTCCCAATTGGGGTAGGCAGAGTATACGAAACGTTACATGTTCGAAACCACTTGCAGCAAATTTTTAGGTTTTAAAGTTAGGTACCTACAATTGTGCCAGGATGCCAGTCTGTCGTCTAATTCATACTTACCTAAACCTATTTGTCCTTAGTCGCCTCTTACGACCTCCACGGAAGAACCGGAGAGATGTTCCGTGTGGTGTCGGATTTAGAATAACGCCTCTCCATTTTATCCGTGGTTGTCGTAAGAGGCGACTAGGTTTCGGTACATTTACCTGCCAAATCAAAAAATAAAAAAATATTCTAGAAGTGGCCGCGAAACGTGACATTATTTTGTCTATGTAGAATTTCGTCTGCCTACCCGTTTTGGAAATACAGGCGTGATGGTCTGTATGTCATTCTGTAGTTATCTATAAGCCAAATAGGAAGTAACAAAACATCGGAGACATCAGTCTGCAGCGAATTCGAATTCAAATCGCCAAACTTCGCGCGAAACCTCGATCGCCTTCGTCTGCGCAGACGCAGCGATACTTTCATAACATTTTCGATTTCATGCGCAGCATCGTCGAGTGTGAAAATTCGACGAGTTGTCAGGGCACGCCCCAGATCCCGGCTTGATAGGGTTACGCTCGGCACACACGGCTGGTACGATGGTTTAAAGTTTAACTTTCGTGATTCTCACTATACATACATACATACAGTATATTCTCACGCTTGTATTCCCAAGAGGGGTAGGCGGAGCACATGAATTCGAAAATCCAGCGCTACGTTTAGCAATTTCAGGGTAAACAGATGGTTAAATGTGATATTGCAGTGACAGATAGCCCATCGCCCACAATACACTAACCCTTTCCCAGAGTCGACTCTTACGACACCCACGAGAAGAAATGGGAAGATGCTGTTCTAACCCGGCACCACACGGGATTCTCACTCATATTTATTATTACGCGGAACTTACGGATACTCACTATCGGCCTCATCTCAAAGCTCAAATTCACTTAATAAAGAATAGAGAGGGCTATCACTGAACTATAGAGCTGGAATCAGATATGAGGAGATCCGTAGACGAACTAAAGTCACCGATGTAGCCCACGGGATTAGCAATTTGAAATGGCAATGGGCAGGCCACATTGCACGAAGAGTAGTTTAGCCGATTAGTAGTGCTAGAGTGGAGACCAAGAACCAGCAAGCGCAGCGTAGGACGTCCATCTACATTATGGACAGACGACTTAATAAAGGTCGCCGGAAATCGCTGGATGCATGTCGCTTCCAACAGGTACTTATCTAAGTCTAAAGGGGAGGCCTATGTTCAGCAGCGGACGTGTTATAGCTGAAATAATGATGATGATAATGATGATTTATTGCCTCGACGACGCGACGTTTCGCCCACGGTCGCTGAAACGCTGAAACTTCATGCTCATACGTGGTTAAGTATTTTCGTTTCAATGTTTCGTGTAATGTAACTTATGGGTTATGGCATATTTGTTAGGTTTTAACATTGAGGATAGAACCTATAGAGTACTAATGTCATCTTGGTTGTTCGGAAATTATTCCGCAAAACAATTGAAGTGATCGCTGTGCTCTTATTGGCCGGTCCAAGATCGCGCGTAACGCTAGTGCCTTTTTCTCTACGGTTATTAGCTCTGTACAGTTTCTGTGACAGTGACGGTGAAGTTTAGTATGTTGAAATCAACAAACTATTTGCGGACCGGGGTTGCGAACATTGTTTCTCTATAGGTTCTATCCTCTATGGGTTTTAAGTTGGCATAACAATGACAGGTTGCTAGCTTATCGCCTAAAACATTACTCAACCTACATCCTTTGCCGCCTCTAACGACATGCACAGAAGAAATGGAAAGGTGTTATTATATCCACACGCTAGTTGTATTTTATAATCAGTTTGAAATTTAAGATCTTTGTTAATTTTCATCAAAATCAAAATTCAGGGGTTGTGCACCTTTTTAAGTAAAACATCGAACAAAATAATCATCTAAACAAAGTTAAATTTCATAAAATTCTAATTTAGAAGAGTAAAGCCACGTTCCCAGTCCGCTGTGCGCCGTAATGCGCGCGCATGTTTCAGAGGTCGAGAAAGTGGAAAATCACCCGTAATGGCGACGCAAACGAGCGTGCGGCGATGTGTACGTAAATACCATGGCGTGTACATACCTATAGGCCTACAGGAAAGCAAGTTATGGAAGTAAGTTTGTAAACACTTTATTGTACAAAAAAACACATACATACAATCACGCCTATGTTCCCAAATGGGGTAGGTAGAGCACACGAAAAGTGGAATAGACAAAACCATGATTATAACAATTTCAGGGTTTGCAGCCACTTCTAGCATTATTTTAGGTTTGAGAACAGATGGAAGAGGTAGTAGGTATAATAGTGACAGGTTGCTAGCCTGTCGCCTAAGGGTCTCCCCACATTAGTCGCCGTCGTTTCGGCAAAACGCGGGTGGAAAAAGCTTTATATCAACGCAAGGGAGAAGCGAGGCCGAGCCAATTGACGTCCTGTTGCCCTTCGAGCGCGAATCCGACTCGCACTTGGCCGTTTTGTTTCTTTTTCTTCTTCCACCATTTGAGATTGCAATGACCATACGCGCTAGCGATGGCGTAAACCAGCCATACTCAAAGTGCGTTCCGCGGTAGGTACCCCAGGGATCCGCGACACCCCTGAAGGGATTCCACAAAAATTTTGTAAAAACACCACTCTTTAGTCGAAAGTTTTGACGCGGCGTATACACGAACGGATTGATGAATAAAGAATTAATTTTAGAACTTGATTTTTATTGTAGAGTTCCATCAAAATATTTCACTTTCCAAAAGGGTTCCGTCACCAAATTAGGTTTGAGTAGGTACCGCCGGCGTAAACGATTTGTGTAGTGAATTATAGTTCCAAAAGAGACCACTAGCGGTCACTGTAAAGTCATTGGGTAGCCTCTTCTCAGTGTGACTACTATAACGATTGATACTCTTTGTCTGATTGTTTACTGTTTACAAGATAACGCACGGAAGCGATTCAGTAAGACTCGATAGCGCTATCGGCAATCAGTCAATCCGAGACAATGACAGCGGCCAACGTGCCATTCAACCCGTGACAGTTCTTTTACCTTCGAGTAATTAAAAAAGTAAAGCACGCGCCATGTAAAATGTAACTTGAGCGCTGACCGGTTGGACGGGGGGCCGAAACTTTTTTTTTTTTTCGAAAATAGTAACATTATGACAGTCATTTTCAATGCGTGAGCCGAGCGAGCGAAATGTCAATCTCGACCGTTAAAAATTTTAGAATGAAGTTTTCAAAGTAAAATAAGCTTATTTCGATGTGTTCTGTACGTTACAATGGTGTAAAACAAGTGTTATAATGACGCCACCACCGGCAGTAAAATTTGTTTCGAATTGTGTCAATCGTCCAATTTTCAATTAAAAAAAAGGTTTATTGAGAAAAAAAAGCTTATTTTATCATAAAATTCAAAACTGTTTTACACCCCCTATGTTGTTTGATTTTTCCTGAAAAAAAAAACTCAGAAACGGCTTCCCTTTTCTGCGAGTCTAGGGGTCTCTAACGCAGCAGGTGTTGCCAAACTCATTTATTGTTTTTCCCTATGAGCGAACCTCAGTAGTTTCATGTTCCATTATCGTAGACTATGAGTAGGTATTACCTTGTCGTGACTAAGAAGCACTAGCTCTTAGTTTCACTACTTAAGGAAAATGTCTCAATCAATGCGTTAGAGCATTGAAAGCGTCAATCACTAATGATACACGTCAATAAATGATGCATCAGTGTTTAGGACGTCAATCATTTAAAGTGACGACCATCTTAAATTGGTCGCACGTCAAGCAAACTTTTGAGCTGGGTAACCTAATTAAAATGAGTAAGCGACATTTGCATACGTTCAAATGATATTGTCTTACGTTGGTACAGACCGCCACTTTGAGTTAAACTCATAAACAGGGTTTTACTAAAGTAATATGATTCCCATAAATGCGTAAAGAACACGCCTGTATTCCCTACAGCAACACGCTCTAGTCGCGTCGCGCGCGGGATAGTCTACCTGTCACTTTCTGACGTCTCTAGTTTTTTTTTTCTCCTACCCTCGACATGTCATCGAGGCCTGTGCTAGCTAATCTAATTTCTCATTCATACCAGTTCTCGCTTTCGCTACGACGTCTCTAGTTTTAGACAGTGACAGGTATAGTCTATGTTGCGCGTATCTCTACTCGCGCCCTGTCGTGCTAAGAGGACTGGTTTATGCCTTGATCACACGTACCGAGTAGAGTGGCGAGAGAGTGTTCTCGGCCGAGTACTCGGTTCGTGTGTTCTATGAAAACAATAGTACACACGAACCGAGTACTCGGCCGAGAGTTACCGGTTTATTGCAACCAAATATCATGATACCCTATAACCTATTTCGACTTTATCTCAAATTGCCTTAGTTCGAAAATGACTAAAATCTCAAAAACGTTAAGTTTCATTCAAACAAAATGTTATATTGACGTTTACACATTACACCCGATATCCAAAACGCATAGTTGGTATTTCGACTGAAAGTTAAATTGCATTAGTTTCATTACATCCCAAATTCAAAAACACACTTTCTCATAATGCCTAAAATGTTGTCTAAAGGCCTTAACAAACGTATCAACTCGACGTAAACTCAACCTTCAAACTGAAACCCGTAAGATGATAATTAAATTCATAGATTTATACTGTCTTACCTGTCAATGAAAACTTTCCATATCGAGAATTTGACGTTTATATCTTGCGACAGTTTTGTTTTGTTTTTAGTCATTTTGAGATTAGGTTGATTTGGAAATTAGTAAACACAAGAAAAAGTCAATTAGACTTAAAGGGATATCAGGAATTGTGCATATTAAGAATTAGGCTTAAGTCATTTCGAATTTTAGGCATTATGAAACTTGTCTGTTTTGACATTGCGGTGTATTGAGAACATTGTATTATGATATTTGGTTGTAACGAACCGGTAACGGCCGAGAACACTCTCTCGCCACTCTACTCGGTACGTGTAATGAAGGCATTAGGTTGGGAAAGAGTCGAAAATCGCTACGGAATATGTTACGGTAGGAGTTATGCCGTGGTGTCGGGTTTAGAATAAAACCTCTCTCTATTTCTTCCGTGGATGTTGTAAGAGGCGACTAAGGAAGAATATAGATTTGGGTGTAACTATTTAAGACGTCAGTCTGATAACCTGTCACTCTTGTACTACGTTTTAACTTAAAACCTAAAAATCCGTACCAATATATAAATGTGAAAGCGTGTTTGTTTGTTTGTTTGTCCGTCTTTCGCGGCTAAACGGAGCGATGGATTGACGTGATTTTTTAGGTAGAGATAGTTTCGGGCATGGAGAGTGACATAGGCTACATTTTGTCTCTTTAAAACCCCCTATTTCCCTAAAGTGAGGAGTGGAAGTTTTCAATGTAGAATAGTATAGTATGTGCTATCTCTACTGTGATACCCCGAATTTAACGGGAGCGGAGCCGCGGGCAACAGCTAGTATGCTATAAAATAGCCACGAAACGCGAAATATCCATAGTTTTGTCTATGTAGCGTTTTGTGCGCTCTGTCTATCCCCTTAGGAAATACAGGCGTGATATTATATGTATTTTTGTATATTATGCTGTAAAATCATCGCAGCGCGTGTTTCGCGGCAGTCCATGTGGCGTATGTACCCAGAGGAAGGACTGTGAATAATTCCATAAGAAGTCATAATAATGTACATATTAAGTATGTATGACGAATAATAATGTTATTAATGTTAATGTTATATGAACTTAGGTCGCAACACGATTTTTTTTTTATAATTTTCATACATAATAATTGCCGTGTTTCGACCTAAGTTCATATAACATTTATTACTTCTTATAGCCTCTGGAATTCGTGGTTGAAATCTCTCGCAATGCTCACGAGCACCATGTATGTTAGCAATTAATTAACCTCCGTGGTGTCGGGCTTAGAATTTTAACGTAAGAGTCGATTAAGGTAATAAGTTTTGTTTTAGGCGACAGACTGTCACTATTGTACCTACTATCGAACCAACTGATTCCTGACCCACCGCAGAACGTTGTCACAATAAACGTCATAAACATTTCCTTTGTCAGGCAATGCAATGTCACTATGACGTTCACTGTGAAAAGGTTCTATTGTGGGTCAGGAATCAATTGGTTCGATGGTACCTTTTAACTTAAAACGCTTCATTTGAACCTATTATGACAGTGACAAAATCGAGATGAAACAACTCTATTTCTTTCGTGGATGTCGTAGGGAGGCGATTAAAGAAATAGCAGGTATGCTTTAGGCGACAGGCTAGCAACCTGTCACTATTATACTACGTCTTCCATTTGTTTTCAAACCTAAAATTATGCTAGAAGTGGTTGCGAAGTCGTCGCTGTGTTTTTTTTTATTTTGGGTTTTATATGCCATTTTGAAAATTACGTCCATACGTATGCTCTAAAAACGGCGTGGAGCTATCTTTATTATTTCTGCATGTGGTAAAAATAACCATGTGAAGTTCGTACCTATATCAAAATGTTCCCTTTAAAATAACTAAGTGTCACTAAACACATAGCAGAACCGTTTGATGAATCCGTTCATCTAGTCCCAAATTAGGCAATTTGATGCCTGTGTTATGGGTACTAGGACAACCAAGCTCCAAGACTCGAGAGCAAACATTCGTATTCACCATACAGACATCTACCCCGACCGGGGCCCGACCGGGAATCGAACTCAGGACCTCAAGCTTCATAGTCAAGTTCTCTAACCGCTAAACTATCCGGCTCTCTCTCGATGATTTCTCTTGCCATCCGTTATTTGGTGGCGAATACTAACAAAATTAAATTACTTAGTTTAACAGCGACCACCCTTGCTTATCAGCCAATTTACATTCACAGCGGCTCGCGGCGAATCATCCGAGGAATTACATATTCAAATACAAGGGGTTCGATTCCCGGATATTACCATCCGACCCTGCTTCCGTTGGGCAATTTATAAACGGCACTTTTTAGTTGTAAAACCGTTTTAGTATTATAAATTAAAGTAGGTTCCCTCCTTGTCGTTGTACGTAGATTATTTTTAGGACTGTATTATCTCGTTACAGTCTTGGGCTTAGGATAAGGCCTCTCCATTTCTTCCGTGGACATCGTGGAGGCGACTAAGGATAAATAGGTTTAGGTGTAGACCGACTAGCATCCTGTCACTATTGTACCTATTAACTTCGAAGCTAAAAATATGATAGAATTGGCCGCAAAACGTGAAAAAATCATAGTTTTGATTTGACGTTTCGTATGCCTACCCCATTTCGGAATACAGATTTGATGAAGGTGTACGCATGTTACATACATTTATCCAGTTTCCACACTTAAAGGAAACTTTAATGGAAGCACATTTTATTTATTAGAGTTGATAAGTTCAAGTACCTGGGCCACTGGGTCACCGAGACTATGTCGGACACCGTTGACATAGAACGCGAGCGCCGCGCGCTGTGCGTTCGCTGTAACATGTTGGCCCGCAGATTCGCACGTTGTACTAGGGAAGTTAAATTAACTCTATTTAAGGCCTTTTGCCAAACCTTCTACACGTGCGGTTTGTGGACTAGCTTTACTCGGCGAGCGTACAGCGCGCTGCGCGTTCAGTACAATAACGCATTCAGGATGTTATTCGGGCTGCCACGGTATTGCAGTGCGTCGACAATGTTCGCGGAGGCGCAGACGGACTGTTTTTTTACAATTATGAGGAAACGAGGCGCATCTCTCCTCAACCGCAGTCTTGCCAGCTCGAATGGCATCTTGCGCATGCTAGCCCACCGCTGGGACTCGCCGCTGCTGCAGCGGTACGTGCTGCTGCACGCGCCGGTGTTGCCGATGCCCAGGCGTCTTTAGGTTAAGTTCTTTTTATTTTATTTGAATTGTTTTTTTTATTATTTTAATTTACTAATCATAGAGATAAGATTGTAACTACTAACCAATACTATGGATTCAAAGTCCGAAATAAATTATTTGAATTTGAATTTGAATTTGAATTTATCATTTCGCTAAAAGCGTTGTTCCTTAGAGGCCAAATTTCCATCCGCATTTTTTCTTGTACGATTTCCGGTTTAAGATAACACTTCTCCGTTTATTCCGAGGATGTCGTAAGAGGCGACTAAGGAAATAGGTTAAGGTATGTATTAGGCGACAGGCTAGCAACCTGTCACTATTATACTACCTCTTCCATCTTCCAAAACTATGCTAGAAGTTGCTGCGGAGCATTAAAATAGTCACAATCATGGTTTTGTCTACCATTTCGTGAGCTCTGCCTACCCCAATTGGGAACAAAAGCGTGATTGTATGTATGTATGATACTTAAAACTGAAAACGTCAACGATGTTCACCACCGAAACTAGATTACTGACCAAATTCTGCCAACAAACGCAAGAGAACAATAATATAATTAAACCCCCAATCCAGATTACAGCGGGCTTGTGTAATCGAATTACCGAATCTTGCGCAAGTATGGAAAGCCGCGGGAAATTGAGCGGAGACAATTTCGGCGAGCTCTGCGCATGCGTGCGGCACCTGTAGCGTCGGAGGAACAGCGCGAAAATCACCGCTTATTTCTTAACAAGTATGTGCGTTTTCGGGACTAGATTTGCTGGCATTTTGAACGCATATGCGTGTTCGTGACAAGTGTAGATCGGAGTTTAAGAGGTGGCAATTACCCCTGGCACAAAGTGGAGTGATACTTTGGACATAGAGGACAGAACCTATAGAGTACTAATGTCATTGAATTTGTTCGAAGACGATTCCGCCAAAGCATGGCGGCGTTCGCTGTGCTCTTATTTGCCGGCCCAAGATTGCGCGTAACGCTAGTGCCTTTTTTCTATGGTTATTGGCTCTAAGTATACAGTTTCTGTGAAAGTGACGGTAACGTCAGTAAGTGGCAAACCAGAACCACTAACCTTTTTCGGGCCTGGGTAGCCAACATTGTTTCTCTACTGGGCCTGTCCTCTATGTTATCGTGTCGGTGAATGTGTTAATTTCGCATTCAATTTTGTTAAACGTAGAAACTTACTTATGCCGTGTGGGTGTGTGGATGTCGTAAAAGGCGACTAAGGAAATATGTTAAATATATTCGCTAGCAATCTGTCAACTTAAAACCAAAAAAACATCTATTAGAAGTGGCCACGGGACGTAAAATAGTAGTATTAAGTAAATAGTATTGTATTGTATGACTCTTTATTGCACATAAAACAAGATTGCAAAATAACAGCCTTATGTACAGTCAGCGTCTGATACATGTATACACTTTAGTACCTTTTCTAATTAACCTCATATTTGAACTCTCGCATGAAATTGTCACTGCGATCACAGTGACAAAGTACCAAAGTGTTACCATGTATCAGACGCTGACTGTACAAAGGCGAACTTCCCCCAAAATTCAAAACTTAAAACTTTATTTATGCAAATAGTAGGCTCCTAAGAGCACTTTTACACGTAATTTTCAAGTCTACCAGCGCTTCGGAAAGACCATCATTGCCAAGAAGAATGCGCCGCAAGAAACTCGGCAGAAAGTAATTTCTTCAAAATACTTTTACAAAAAAAATAAGTATGTATCTAGTTAGCCCTTTCATACTGAGAGGAGGCCTGTGCCCTGCAGTGGCACGTATATAGGCTGATGATGATGATGATGATGTATTTAGTAGCTAACAATAAACAGAGAAAAAAAAACAAAAACAGATTACAAAAATGTGGAGACAAGATAATTAAGTAAAGGTAAAAGCATGACTTCAGTGATCCAAGGGCCAAGGCAACGCTTTGGATGCAGGTTTTCACGTCATCATGTCCTGTTCTGGAAGCAGAGCGGTACCGAGGCACGGTCAGGGGCGTAGCTACCAAGGGGCTAGGCGGGGCAGTGCCCCGGGGCCCTCGAGCTCAGGGGGCCCTCGAACCGATTCTACGTAGCTACGCCACAATAATCATAATCAGTTTACATAGGTGTGGGGCCGTATTTTTTCATTTGCCCCAGGGCAATGGTTACCTAGCTACGCCACTGGGCACGGTCGCCTATGCCACGCAACGCACCCTTACGGGTCGCGTCACTTCGGCCCCGGACCAGCAACACATGTCATGTATACCAGTTATCTACATTGCATTTTAAGAGAAAAAAAAACAGCAATAATATACCTACTAATAGGACTTTATAGGTTCCCTAAAAGAAACAACATCTAATTGTATACGACCTCCACAAGTCGTCTTCCAAGGGGATCTCGGCCAGCAAACCTTCGAGCGATTGACAGGATAATTGGGAACAGTCATGGTTTTTGTATACGTTTGTCGCCTATCCTATTTGGTAGTGGCGTAGCTAGCATGGGCGGCCGCCGCCCCCCCCTAGCTACGCCACTGCTATTTGGGAATACAGGCGAGGCGTGATGTAAGTATGTACGAGTATAAAACTTATTTGCTGAACGCACGGTAAAGTGGGGCAAGGTTATACATATATCTAGTTGGTGGTATGTTTCCCCGCGTGGTGTCGGGCTTAGAATAACATCTCTCCATTTCTCCCACGGATGACGTAAGGGGCGACAGACGAAATAGGTTAAGGTATGCTTTAGGCAACAGGCTAGGAACCTGTCATTATTATACTACCTCTTCCATCTGTTTTCAAACCTAAAATTATGCTACAACTTTCAAACGTGACATAGTCATGGTTTTGTCTTAGCGTTTCGTGTGCTCTGCCTACCCCATTCGGGAATACAGACGTGATGTATGTACGTGTATATTAAAATTGTCCTTCGTGGCAGCGCCGCTGCTGACGGTACGCCGAGCTTCAGTTCAGCGCTTCTGTCACCGCACTCTCGCTTTCCCGATGCCGCGATAGCACCCTTTCGCTCGCGATGCCTGTTAGCACGAAAGAGACACTCACGTACCCGACCAACTGTCATTTCTCCCCATACATACATACATACATACATAACGTCACGCGTCTTTCCCATAGGGGTAAGGCAGAGACTACTTTGTTCCACTCGCTACGATCCTGACATACCTCTTTTGCTTCAACTACATTCATTAATCTCCTCATACATGTTCGTCGGTTTCGGGTACTCTTGACCTGACCTGTTTCTAAAATGTCCGCGATTTGGTCACGGAACGTCGTCCGAAATTGAATGACATTCATGGACGAAATGGAACTTTAGAACTATCTAAAGGCACCGCAAGGGGTTCATACATTTAAGAAAACGCAGCAATACCTGAAATATTTGTCTGTAGGTACAGTCGCGAACCGGGATTGTTGAGCCACTTACCTATATTTGTAACTTGATTGTGTAATACTAATCCAATAACTAACATCTAGTCGGTCACATCGGTCATTGATTACACATCTAAATTGAGAAGTGGCAAGTGGCTCAACAATCCCGGTTCGCGATGGTGCATTGACTATTTGTTTTCCAGTGTGGTGTCGGGATAACACCTCTCCGTCTTCCGTGATCCTTCGTGATCGTGGTCTTTCCGTGTGGCGTGTGGATCTTCCGTGGATGTCGTTAGAGGCAACTAAAATTAGGTACGCTTTCGACAACAGATAAGCAACCTGTTTCTTTCATCAAATTTTAAACCTAAAATAGTGTTAGAAATGGCTGCAAATCGTGAAATTCTCATGGTATTGCCTGTGTCACGATTCGTGTGTTCTGCCTACCCTAAATTGGCTAGTTCTCCGTGAATGTTACTGCATAAAATTCGGAAAGTATTATACCAACCCCATTCATACTCGTCACAATAGCTATGTCCACACCAGTGCGCTTTCACGTTCACCTTGGGCTTCAGAATGCATGCCCGTGCAACCACAGCGCATGCGCTGAAACTAGATCCGTCCTCAATGAAGACGCGCTGGCGGCATGCGCTATGGTTGGTGGTTGCTCGGGGATGCGTCAGAGGAAGACGCAAGGTGAACGCGAAAGCGCACCGGTGTGGACATAGCATGCCTTCCCCACACTACTCGCGAAGCTGAACGAAGTTAGACGTATACGGTAGTGTAGAGGCACTTCGGCTTGCCTCGTCAAACTTCGCCTCGCCTCGGACGACTTCCATTTGCTGTCGGTTTTTGCGCCGAGTCAAAGGGCCCAATGAGCTCATCGCGCAGTTGAACGAGTGTGCAGAGTCACTTCGGACTTCGTCGGAGTTTGCCGAGGAACTTCGCGAGTAGGCATAACGTTTACCGTATATAGATTCTATTGTGGGCCAGTACACTTACAGACACTGATTCGCGTACCACTGTGGAACCTTTTCGATGCAAACGACCGTATTGACGAATTACGCATCTGCCAATAATCTTTGTCATCATTACATTCATCTTACGCAGTCGGACGCATTCGGCGAGCGCCTGCTATCACTACACAGACAGTCTAGTGCAGCGTTTCACAAATGCCGGGTCGCGACCCGGTACCGGGCCATCTAAATAAAATACCGGGTCGCGACTTTTCCATTTTTAATGTACTTAAATAAATGTTCGTTATTTTACCTAAAAGAAGCTTTGGTTTAAAAGTGTTAAGTGGGTCTTGAGGGGGCAGTCTGAAAATTACCGGGCTACGGCCGAACAAAGTTTGAGAAACCCTGGTCTAGTGTAAAGGCGACGTTCGTTGACCAACATAGTTTGGAACAAGTACGGCGAACGCATTAGGTGAACGACTCAGAGTAATTGCTGCTTTAGTTCCTTTGTACGAGAAAGGTGTTGAATAAAAAACTGTATATTGTTGTACAATAAATATATACTTTAATTTAAACAAGTTTATATTTCATCTTACTTAATATTATTTAAAAATAAGTTCATGTATTCCTACATGTCCACAACTTCTTGTATATCGAGTGCCTTTGTGACAATGTTTTATTATGTATTTTAAAAATTATACCATTTTTATACAAACCAAAGGCATGTTTTATACATTTTTGCTGTAGTTACTCAACCTCGTATCTTATTGCGGTACGTTGTTTGTAAAAGAACTCTATGAACTTGACGAAAAGGTTGGTTTTCAAACGATGTAGCGCAATGTGATAAGAGGTTACGTGCAGCGTCTATTTTAGACATTGGTAACTCATGGCACTGTTATTTGAAATCATCAAATTGTCAAGGAAACTAAGTACTTACAGAGACTAGTAAATATATCAGATTTTGTCACTTCTCATCCACATATGTGCCACTGCCACAGCCCAATATGTCGACGTTTACCAATCATTTACTTGTTGCGAATCCTTACCATCTGATAATAAAATAAAATGAAATATGACCAACATTGTTGATGGTATCATTTTTGTTTTCTTGTTTTGCTTAAGTTTGAAATATCCTCGAGAACTTTGCAGAGGCTTTGAGACCACGAGGTCGCGATCCAGAGATTGAAAACACTGGCCTATATATTCCCCAGATTGTCAACATTTATAATTACTTGTCTCTGGTACTTTAATTCATACGAATATAAAATAGTTTATGAATAAAATGAGATGTCACATTTTGTTTTCCGTAAATTCGTATTGCACTCAAATTAATTAAGTTCTTAGGAATGTTGCTATATAAAATACTGTAAAAGGTAACATAAGTGTACATGAAATCGCTAAAGCAGGTTCAAACGGAACGTATTAAATTATTATGTAAAAATTAATACGTTCGACAGTTAACCAGTTTTTCTAATATCGCTCGGAAATTATCGGAAATCGTCGGGATTTCGAATTAATACTAACTGTCGTATAAAAATAAGTTCAAATAATAATGTTAATGATATGATTATATTTATTAATCATATTTACATAACTGTTAAAATGTCTAATTCGAGATTAGATGATGCCGACGATTGCCGAGTGACATCAAGAAAACAGAAACGTGGCGTTATGCCGTTAAATACATTCGTATCTATTTTAGCGACTTAATCTAAACCTACATTGAAATACGCGATAAATTCGTCATAATTATTCAAATTACAAATATAAAAAAAAGTGAAGGTGAATTCATTTTTAAATGAGATTACATTTCTAAATAAAGTTAGAATCACTATGTATAAAAGCATACTACTAAGTATAATTAGATAAAATGCGTACTATTTCATTTGTTTTAAGTCACTTTCCTTTTTAGATCAACTTCTGAGAAATAAATTCATAATTTTTCTACAGACAATATCCCGCTGTATATATTTCTGTTGACAAGTTACTTCGATTTCCAGGCGTTTCTTTATACTGCTGTCTAAGGCACTAATCAAAAATTAGCATTATTTTTCTATAAACGCACAGAAAGCTGTAGCTGAATTAAAATAATATAAGTAAGAAAGATACGCTAACGATTTTGTGCAATTTCTAAGAAACTTAGTTTCCAACTTTCCACCTCTGCGTTAATTCACTCAGAAAAATACTTACATTATTTTAAGCTTGGAAATCGGTTCTTTACATTCTTTAACAAATCATAGCTTATCACGATAGTTCAACTAGAAGGCCTTATCCAAATATTTCGACTATTTTTTAGCCACTCTCTTCAAAACTTTGTACATCATCAGCTATTGCAAATAATTTCTAGGATTATTGCACCATTTGCTAATTCATACACAACCGATGCCAGAATCTATTAAGTATATCACAAATTGTCTAAACTATACCTACCTCGGGTAAGTTTCTTAAACCAAACAAGTTAAAATATTCGCTTTTAAATAACAGATTTTCCAAAATAACCATTGCACTTAATCGCTTGAAGTACTTGACAAAAAAATAAGCCCAAATAAATAATTGCAAAAAGTTACATTATAAGTCATTTGCATTGTATTTAAGATACATTGTCAAGTATAGGGTTTTTCGAAATGAGGGTCACAAAGATCCTTTTTAATTTTGGTAACCTTTGCAAATATTTCAGAAAATCTGACTATTTCGGGGCAAAATCCATTCAAATGTTAACTATTTTGTGACCTTTTACACAGCTAAATGAAGGCCTTATTCAGTTTCAAAGGCACACACGTCACCTATAAATACAATCCTGGTAAGTACTCGAATCGGAGGAAATAGTTCAAAAATGTTAACACAAGCGCTGTTTTTAACAATTCAAAACGGTAGAATGATCAACAAACGCTTGTGCGAGAAAGTTGATACTAGAGGTCTTCACAAGCGATGCCACAAGCGCGTTTGAATTCGGTGTGAAATTTTTCAACATTTTGCGCCATTTTTGACTACTTACCTCCACGCGTGCGTGTTTTCTATCGTCTATTACATTTACCCATAAGTCAATTGAGAAGTCTCAGAAATAGGGCACAATCATATTAATTTCTCCGATTTCAGAAATTTTTGCATCTGCTCGGTGAAAAGTATTGGGTTTACGTTCAGACTTTTCCGTATATAATAGAATATATAGAGTTTCTTAATAAAATATAATAAATCGACTGTGCAATTATTAGTTCCATGCAAAAATTTCTAACCTGACGACCGGCGTCAAATAATGTGTAATTCAAAACTGACTCTTAATGTCAAAAGACAGAGTTGCAAATGAATATGATTTTATGTACTACATATAGCACGCTGGTCGTCAGGAGGCAAAAACCGGCCAAAGTCACATTATTGTACCCCACTTCTGAGAAATTCTTTAAAAATAAATGTTACTATGGCCTATATAACTTCTTTGTCCAGTGTGGCCTTACACACGTATCCCTTTAGAGCTAATACGCCTCTACATTTTATGTGCACCTGGTACCTCGCACACCAATCCAGGTTATTGCAGCCGACACCAGCGTCTGACAGTGTCTTGACAGCGGCGAGGGAGAGTAGATCTGAAAAGAAAAGGCTTACTGTTAACAGCTATCGGCTTAGAGACTGACTACCTGTCAGTATCGAACTAGACACGTCAAATGGTAGGTATAGAGTTGAAGTTGAAAATATATAAAAGTAACAGGTTGCTAGCTAGGCGCCTAAAATATACACCTTAACCTTAGCGCGGGAGGAACAACGCAACAAAAGACCCGTTTAATTCGCGCATAATAACCATTTGAAGATTTTGAAGTACATAACTGAAAGTCTCTGGAAACGCACGTGGCGAAGAGACAACGAACAGCTATTTTTTACGTGATGTTTATGTGATGTTTATGTCATGTGTATGTGATATTTATGTGATGTTTACGTGATGTTTATGTGACGTCTGTGTGATGTTTACGTGATGTTTATGTGACGTCTGTGTGATGTTTACGTGATGTTTATGTGATATTTATATTATTTTTACGTGATGTTTATGTGACATCTGTGTGATGTTTACGTGATATTAATGTGATGTGTATGTGATATTTATGTGACGTTTGTGTGACGTCTGTGGGATGTTTACGTGATGCTTATGTGTTACCTGGTGGATCCGCATGGGTCAGTAGCTGCACATCATTAGCGCGGCAGAAGGCGTGTAGCGAGGGAGGCACGACGCAGAAAGAGGCGAGGTTGATCTGCGCGATGGCCGGCTTGACTTTGGCCCACGCGTGGAGCTTGTAAAGGCAGCCGCCGCCTACATCGACTTGATGTTTATGTGATGTTTGTGTGATGTTTATGTGATATTTGTGTGATGTTTGTGTGATATG
The DNA here is from genome assembly GCA_005406045.1 of Adoxophyes honmai. NCBI lineage: Eukaryota > Metazoa > Arthropoda > Insecta > Lepidoptera > Tortricidae > Adoxophyes > Adoxophyes honmai. The sequence goes on from BHDV01009611.1 coordinate 83,423, forward strand.
TATGTGATGTTTGTGTGATGTTTGTGTGATGTGTATGTGATGTTTATGTGATGTGTATGTGATGTGTATCTGATGTTTGTGTGATGTTTATGTGATGTTTATTTGATTTTTTACGTGATGTTTACGTTATTTTTAATTGAGGTTTATACACATGTAATTACCTGGTGGATCAGCATGGGTGAGTAGCTGGACATCATTGGCGCGACAGAAGGCGTGTAGCGAGGGAGGCACGACGCAGCAAGAGGCTAAGTTGATCTGCGCGATGGCCGGCTTCACTTTGGCCCACGCGTGGAGCTTGTAAAGGCAGCCGCCGCCGACGTCGGCTACGCCCAGCTGGTTTACTTGACCTGAAAACGATTTAGATATTTATAAGATTAGGCAATTTTAGAAATGTTAGGTTTTTTTTTCTTTCAAATACTTGCTAAAAATAAAATAAAAATATTTTTTTACGGAGTGCTCCCATACAACAAATGTGATTTTTTTGGTGTGTTTGGTGTTAAATGTAACAAGTATGTAGGCACTTGAAATATTCACAGAATATTTAGTTGTACATTTACTTAGAGTATTTTAATTTCTGCTGTGTGGTGTCGGGTTACAACCACACTTCTCCGTTTCTTCCGTGGATGTCGTAAAAGGCGACTTAGGAAATAGGTTTAGGCTTACTTTACGCGACTGGCTAGCAACTTGTCACTATTATACTACCTCTTCTATCTGTTTTCAAACTTAATATTATGCTAGAGGTGGCTACGAAGCATGAAACAGCCATGGTTTTGCCTATGTCACTTTTCTTGTACTCTGCCTACCCCATTTGGGAACATAAGCGTGTATGATTGACTATTTCACGCTTCGCAGCCACTTCAAGCCTAATTTTAGGTTCGAAAACAGATAGAAGAGTTAGTATAAAATGCTACTTTTGACTAAAAATAGCTACTAAATGATATTCAGTTTCCTCACCATTCTTGACGTAGTCCTCTAGCACGGCCCACAGCACCTTGATCCCGGGCAGCATCGCCTCGCACTTGCGAGCGTCCGCCTCGTTGTCCGCGTCCACTTCTGATGCTGAGATTTTGCCTGTAAAACGAGTATACTACTTAGTACAAAAACTTAAAAAAAAAATAGGTTAATGTTGGCTCCTAGGCTTGTTGCCACCGCGTCAGCGCTCGGAAGGCTATTGCCTAACGTCGGAGGGCCGCGAAACTCGTGCCGCAAG
>BHDV01009611.1:93011-146010 GCA_005406045.1 Adoxophyes honmai
GGAATTGTAGGCTGACGACATGGCACTGTGGACGACTTAAGAAGGTGACGAAATGAAACTGTGGCCGATGTCATCCTGAGCCAAAGTTATTAAGTCTAAACAAAAGAGGTATAATAGTAACAGGAGGTCGCTAGCTGTAGTCTCCCAAAGCATACCATAAATTGGGACGAATTATTAATTAAATTAGGACAACATACCAAGATCGCCGCAACTTTACTTGAATTTAATTCACGCGTAAAGACAACGAGAGCTTCTGCGACATTTTATGAATAAATTCAAAATTAATTAAAGTTGTGCAAATTAAGTAGGTATTCATGAGTCATCGCCTATATCAAACAAAAACGTTAAACGTATTTGCCTACTCTTTCATTATTCTGCACCGTCATTGGTTTCCGTCAAAGAATATCCGATGAGCTCATAATCATACACAACGTTCCGTGCGCAAAGAAAAGTGGTTTGGAGCAGAATTATGGTTATCGTGGTACCTAAACATAGTTGTGAAAAAAGGGACGTACCTACTTTGTTTTAACTAGACTAATAATTTTTAACTTGAATAGGTAGGCTTTTTACAACAAAATATGTATTATCAAGGTCCTGAGGCAACACAGTGATACTGAGTTTCGTTTCATCGCGTTTGAGTAGCATTATTTGCGAGGTAGGTACAGTCAAGTTTAATTCATGAGGCACCATGGAACCAATTCACAGTAAACGTCACAGTGACATTCCATTAATTTTCGAGGGAAATCGTTATGATTTTTTCTTTGAGAATGTTCTATGGTGGCTCATGAATTAAAGTACTTGACCGTACATAGGTGCAACGCTGACGACAAGTGCGGGTAGTTCGAAGGACCCGGGCTGCCAAACAAACGTCGAGCTCCGCTTCAGTCAACTCGTGACCACGGTCGCTGTAACGCGGCCGAAACGTCGAGAGGTAATTAAAAAAATACCGTGATTAAGTCCCGCGTAAACATAAATATGTGTGAGAATCACGAACTTTTAAAACAGTTTATTGTAATAATTAGTCAGTTTCATCACTTTTGAGGAGCTGAGCTCGGTCATCCTCCAGACTTATGTCAAAATTCTAATCACCGCATCGCTTTTTTTTTCGCTTACTTTTCAGTGAATATGATATATGATATCAAATCCTGAAAGACATCGATCATTGAAATATAAATAATTAAATGTTTCAATGATCGATGTGTTTCAGAATTTGATACCTACAATACCTATCATATTCACGGAAAAGTAAGCGGGAAAAAAAGCGACGCGGTAATTAGAATTTTGACCAAAGTCTGGAGGATGACCGAGCTCAGCTCCTCAAAAGTGATGAAACTGACTAATTATTACAATAAACTGTTTTAAAAGTTCGTGATTTTAGTTTAGATTAGTATGACCGAGCTATGCTTGTGAGAAATACAATACTTAGTTTCAGGACTTTGACCGACTTCCTACCTACCTTTTACTGCCTATACTAGGTATATACTAATAACAATAGTAAGAAGCGAAGTGCGTACCTACCTATGCCGCGAGCGCTGTTCCTACACCCAACACAAGCGCAAATGAAACGATATGTTTTGTCAACAAGCAAAGTAAACAAGGGTGTTGTGTTGTGATACGGTGACACACATCCGTGATCGCACGAAACATATATTTTACGTATATGTATTGAAGAGGTTCGAGGTTAATTTCAGAATTAGGGAAGTTATGGCTACCTCTTTGTATTCAGTTTTCATTAGTTTCTCAATTTGCAAAATTGTTTGAAAATTTAGTCGCCTCTTACGACATAAGAAATGGAGATGTGCTGCTCTAAACCCGACACCACATGGCTACATCTACGGAGGAATTGAAGAGGCGCTAAAATCGATCCACGATAACTCTGCATAAGATATTTAATGGCAACCACAAAAAATCGCCCTGTGGCAACATTTTTTTTCATGTCACTCGGAAACGACATATTGGCGTAAATTCTTGATAGAATAAATAAAATAAATAAATAAATACCCGCGGACAATCTCACATAAATTGATCTAGTCCCAAACCAAGCTCTAGGCTTGTACAGTCGAGGACTTTAATCCATGAGCCACCATGGAATCAATTCACAGTAAACGTCATAGTGACATCCCATTTATTATCAAGGGAAATCGCAGTGACTTTTTCTTTGAAAAGGTTCTATGGTGGCTCATGAATTAAAGTCCTTGACTGTACTATGGGTAATAGACAACGATAAACATACTTAAATAGAGAAATACATATTTAAATACATGGAAAACATAGATGGAATTAATTAGGGCAGGAAATAAATTGAATCATAGATCAAAACGTGTCGTTTGACTATAAATCAGTATTGCCATAAACAAACTTTTGATTTCTACTGTTGTCAACTCATTGCAGTTATTGTGGATTGACTCTATCTCGTTTTAAAATCTAACATGGCGACCTAGCGTATAAGACCTTTCATAACTAACATAGTTAATAATGTTAATACAAGGCAATTAACCGAACAATCATCCACTTGATAGCGTTGTCTGTTGGTCTTTGTATATGTATATCTGTTTAATATCTCGAAACGTAGTTGCAAAGATAAGAGTTAAGTATTTTGAAGTTTAAACATAACTATGTACTGAGGCGTGATTGTATGTATATACAGTTGTGTGCAAAATAATAGCAGTAAATGTACTCGAGTGATTATTTCCTGAAATAAACCACGTAATCAAAAGATGACCACAAATTTAAAAACTATTTACCTCAGAACTGCTGGCACTGGCCAATGCATTATTAATTTTATTCATTTCGAATTTATATTTACGAATTTCAAGAAAGGATGTTCCATAAAAATAGCAGTGTTATTAGAAAAATCTTCATTTCATAATTCTCTCCACCCCGGACTAGATAATACTATTTAACAGTAGTAGAATATAGAATTTGCTGTTGTGTAAAAGTAATTCTTGTCCAAAAAATTACAACTATGGGAAAGGAAGGCTTTGTTCGAGGGAAATGAGAAGTAAAGAGAGAATGAGAATTAAAAGGTTGATTAAAGAAGGAAAAACTTACAAGGTTGTCCAAGAAATGTTAAAATGTTTAGCCAAAATGATCAGTAACGGTCTGAAATGGGTAATAAGTCCGAAACAAGAGGTAGAAAAAAGGCTACAACAAAAAGAGAGGACTCCATAATTGTACGCCTATCGAAAAAACAACCATTTCTGTCGTCAAAACATTATCAAAACTCGTTAAATTAGAAAGTGAGTAGTTCTGCAGTTCGCTGTCAACTCATTGAAGCTAATCTGCACGCCAGAAGTCCCAGGAAAGTCCCACTGTTGACTAAATGGCACATAAAACAGGGGCTAATTTTTGCTTAAGAACACGTAAATTGGCCTATGAAGAAATGGCGTAATATATTGTGGAGTGACGAAAGTAAACTCGTGCTGTTTGGGTGTAAACGTCGTCGAGAGTACGTCAGGAGACCGCCCGGTGCCGCTTTCATGCCGCAGTACACGATAAAGACCGTCAAGCACGCCGGACTTAGTTTGATGCTATGGGGATTTTTTTCCTACTATGGTACAGGCTCTATAATTGAAATCGAGGGCATTATGAACAAAGAGTACTATTTAAAGATGGTGCTTCAAGACGTAATGTACCCATATGCCGAAGATTTTATGCCGCTAAAGTGGGTTTTCCATCAAGATAACGACTCAAAACACACTAGCAAAATTGTGAAGGAATGTTTAACGCTAAAAAGTTGATGTTTTACCCTGGGCTGCTCAATCTCCGGACCTCAACTCGACCGAAAACTTATGGACAGATATTAAGAATGCTTTAAGTGATCAAAAACCCACCACAAAGTCCCAATTATGGCATGTGGTACAGTCAACATGGAACAACATCCGTGTACAAAGATGTAAATCCTTGGTTGACTTAATGCCAAGGAGATGTGAAGCTGTTATTAAAAATAAGGGTCAATCCTCAAAATATTAATTAGACTTTTTAAGTATATTTGCTTTTTATTTGAAGTTATTTGATTTTTAATTGATTTATTCCATGAAATAAATGTCACTGCTATTATTTTGAAAGTCATAAATGTTATTTTTTTGTTCATTTACCTTGAAATTATTGGCGACTTCATTGTAGTTCGTTACTATTCAGTGCTATTAGATATGAAATGGTAAATATAAGCAATTATATTCTATATAAAATTATATTTACATACTTTATGAGTAATTTTGTCTTCACTGCTATTATTTTGCACACAACTGTATGTATGTATGTATGTATGTACTGAGGACACACTCATAGTGAAAAACGTGGATTAGGGATTAGGTACTTAATTAAAATTATTTTTCCAATATTAGTGTCGTCTAGCACGAGCAGTGGCGCGAACAGAGCGGTGGCACGTTGTGCCCGTTTGGCAGCTGCCGCGCCTAGATGAAGAGCTACAGACCAGCCCAAAACATGTCGAGCTAAACTCGATTTAAAGACGTGAAATATCCGCATTTGTACAAGTTGTACGCAATAGCCACTTCTAGCATAATTATAGGTTTAAACATAGATGAATGAAATATAACTCTGACTGGTTGCTAGCCTATTGACGTTATGTGGATATAATATTTAACAGCACAGGGAAATTCATACAATGCTTTAAAGACATTATGTTTTCCTCTTAGCAACAAATACCTATTATAAATCGAAAAACCCGCCATTCATTACGCTATTTATATTACGTAACATGCAATTAGGTATTACTAAAAGCCCATAACTTTGTCTAAGGAGGTAATACCTTATTATAAAACTACCGTGAGACACACTCAGTGAATCAAAATGGATACACTCCTCTTAACTTAACATCGAGATTAACTCGGCAAGTTTCGGGTCAATTCGTGACCCGTCATCGGAAGCCACGCGCTACGCGCTGCGGATAAACGCGCACTAATGGTCCCGATGATGGGTCACGAATTGGCCCGAAACACGTCGAGTTTCAACAGACGTCAGTGTACTCAGTTAGTTTAGACTTTTTGTGCGATCGAGACTCACACATCGAGACGCGCACAAAGTCTGCTAGGATTGTATGCATTGTGCGCCGGACTTATTGCGCGTCGTGTGCGTTACTGCATATAATTCCATAGGTTCTATTTTCACAGACTAAAAAGTCCGTCGCAGAGTCTGTCGTCTGCGCAGGGCCTTAATGTAATTCAGTGCGCTCCGAGATATCAGCGTGCGACAAAGATGGGTGACATCTTGTTTCTGGACCAAAACAGGAGTTATCTGAAGTCCAGTTGACAATAAAGATATTACATGAGTTAATTAATGTCTTTCTTTCAAAGTACCAGAACTAAGCAGACATTTTTTTGTTTAGGCCTTCTCTTCTATAGTATTATCTATACTAATATTATAAAGCTGAAGAGTTTGTTTGTGTCGACTAATCTCAGGAACTACTGGGTTGAATTGAAAAATTATTTTTTGTAAGATAGACCAGCGGTTCTCAAACTTTTTTGCTGATGGAACCCTTTTGGAAACGCTGCACCAAAACGTTTGACCAGAGAGTGGTGTTTTTTTTCTAAATTCTTGCGGAACCCTTCCAGAGGTGTCGCGGAACCCTGGGGTTCCGCGGAACACACTTTGAGTAAGGCTGGGATAGACCATTTATCAAGGAAGATTTTAGGCTATATAACATCACGCTGCAACCAATAGGAAATAAACATTGGAAAATGTGAAAAAAAAACGGGGTAATCAAAAAAAATTGAAGTTCATGAATTATAATGCTGATAGAGTTCCAGGCAATAGCTAGTGTATCTATAAATATGATAATTAACCAACTATCCACATCTTAAAAAAATCTCAAAATATTTTTTAATTGTTTCAGGCAAACAAACTTAACTATTTGTAACATGGTCTACAATTATACCACCACAGGGTAGTCATGTCTTAAAATAGACCATAGAATGTGCACAGTCATTCTCATGATACATTTACCACAAGCACAGACACACAGAGATGGTAAGTGTCAGATTTTCTGGCAGCTCTCTGTGATCACTTGACAAAATGTTACAATGTGTTACAAATTACAAAGTATTTTTATGGAATTGTTTTTCCCTACTTTGTACATGTATTATTTATGTTAAGACTTGAAATCCTTAATGGCTTTAGTATAACCTTGTTTTTGATACAATTTGCTGCAATTAGATACTAAAAAAAATGTTTACAGGAACAACAAGTTTCCTGCAACATAGTTCCACCAAGAGCCACATATGGACTAGTGACCTGTTAGATATGCAAGTAGACTAGTCACAAAAAAAAATATTTTCAAGATTAACAAATCATGTAAAAATTACTAGCTACATTACTTATTTTTCAAATATTTCAATTGTTATTGTGAAACTTTTTATGACAACCTGAGCCTACACTGATAAAAAAGTGATACTTCCTCAAACAATGCTTTAGTAAGCAAATTAATAAATGTCTAATAAAAACTTATATTTCCTGGCCTAGACAGTTGCAGGTAATGCTTAATAAAATTGATCAAAAAGGAAATACAGACACTTTACAAAGGCAGACTTATACATGAAGGGATCTCTATAATAAAAAATAAACAAATAGCATACCATGCTATGGACTTAATCCCAAAAATATTTAAAAAAACAACTTGGCACTTCATGGTTTACAAAACGAGATTATTTTGTTACAGTGGCAGTGGGGTGAAGTCAATGAATAAATAATAGGTAGGTACTAACCTCTTCAGTAACATTCTGCCCAGCCTTCTTCTTGATATCGATCAAGTTGAGCACGTTACCCGTGTTTATTGTCACTTTAGACGCACTCTTCAACATCGTGACCAAATAGATTGTAAGAATATACTAAAAACTCGCGGCCTTCCTGCACCAAGGTTGCCGGTCTTAACCACTTAAAAAAAAGAAAACTGAAAAACGGACGGACGTTGTTTTATGCAACAGCTAGGCGACCGAACGCTCTCGTCAACACTGAACAACTAAACGATGGCCTTGCACAGTGAAACTCGTAACTTTAAGCCGAGGAAGAAATAGGAATGACGTATTTGATAACAAATTATGACGAAATTTTGTATGTGTACATTATCACAGCGGGATTTATACGTCAACGGGCATTCTGAAAGATTCACATTAGATTTGGTTGTTTTGTATTCTGTTTGTTAGTATGGGATTATTAGAATTTATTTCTGTAGAATTTCAAAAACTGTGATTTGGGATTTTGACGTTTGATTTGATTTGATCCATGTTTGATCCTGACCTGATTCACGATTTATTATGGTAGAGCTGAAAAAGCCGACAAAGGTGAATTTGGACCTTTTTTGCAATCAACTTTAGAACTTAACTTAATGGCATATAGTTCGTAATTAACTTAGCAGAAAATTTTATACAAAATAACTAGTATAACTCTATTCTTCTCATTCATCTCTAGTTATTTTTGCTTTGATGTGTATATTAAAGGCTCAAACAGCACATGGTCATTTGACAGTGACAGCTGTCAATTGGCCATCAAAATATCGCGTGAAATTTTTCAATCATTCATTTCGTTTGTCAACTTTGAATTGAAATAATAGTGGTCATTGTTGCTGCTGTCTTGATAAGATAAACGAAAGTAAAAATCTAAATCCACCAAATAACAATAAAAAAAAAATACAAAAATGGGTGTTGATTTCTTTGGATTTGCTTATGCCGCTACTGTTGCTGCTGGCGGCATAATGGGTTACGCAAAAGCAGGTTAGTATTAGAATCTTATTTGAATAATTATTTTCTAGAATCTGATAGAAGTATAGAATAGCTTGCTAGGAATATCTTAAAAAACATGTTATCTGACACAGCTTCAAACTTATTTGATTGAAAAAAACTGCCGGTTTTTATTCATGAAAGATATTTGCATAGTTTACTTATAGCTTACCTAGTAAAAACAGTTTTGTCGCCGACATTATTGATTGCCTTGTGTGTCTCTAACCAGATGTATGCAAAAGGGAGAGCTACTTTTTGGCCATCCGTAACACTAGCATTTTAAACACTCAGGAATTTGAATCCTGACATACCTCCTTTGCTTCATCCACATTCATGAATCTCCTCATACATACATGCTCGTCAGTTTCAGATATTCTTGACCTGACCTGTTTCTAAAATTTCTGCAATTTGGTCATGGAACATTCCTTAGGCAACTAAGGAAAAATAAAATAAAATTCAAATTGTAGGTACATTCTATACTTAGATATTATTCACAACCTACATAATATGTAATGTATCGTCATCATGATCAAATATGATGTTGTTAATTAAATATGTGGCTATCACACAATGACCACTCAAGTTTTGATTTGCCATTGTTATCTAAATCACAATAATGTTATGCCAATCTTTGCTTTACTACTCTACCAATAGCTGGTATTGTAATATGCACTGTTTTCAATTAAATACTAGCTTCTACCTGTGACTCTGCCTATGCATATATTTGTAACTTGAGCATTAGCCATATTATTGTAATGTAGTTTCGTAAAAACCATCCTGTAGATCAGTGATTCCCAAAGTGGTCCATGTGGACCCCCAGGGGTCCACGGGAGATTTGACGGGGGTCCACGCTGGTGCTGGGATAAATTGGCATACTTAGGAATTTGGTACAAATGTAGCAGCAGGGGGTCCACCGAACCCAACAAAAGTTTGGAAGGGGTCTACGAGTAAAAAAAGTTTGGGAACCCCTGCTGTAGATTATGCATGAGTTTTTTTAAATATCCACAAAAAAAACTGCTCATTTGTTGTTGTTGTTGGGCTTGGCATAACACCTCCCCATTTCTTCCATGTATTTTATTGTGTTCTTGTATTTGTTATAAAAATATATAAAAAATGGATCAGAATAAACAACAACTTGAATCACCCTTTGAATGCTTAAATCATCCATGTACATACTGTTGCCAAAATTTTTTTGACTAGAAATATATGTCACCAAACTTTTCACAGCAGAATACTACCCATGATAATTAAAATTTTGTGAATCCAAGATTTCTCAAACTGAGACACATGAGAATCCATATGTTTACGTTTACTTGCTGATTGTAGAAAGATTCCCATAAGAAAAAAATTTCATACCAACTGAAAATTCTACTGATATTTTCCTTGCATTGTTTGTTGAGGAAAACACTGAATAGTGATTGGTTTTATGGGAAATATACAATCAAACACAAAACAAATCAAGGATATTGCGTTTCACAATAAATGATAAAATGTTTTTCGTGCGGTTAGCCTATTGAATAAGATGACCTATTGTTCAAGACCTATAATAATGACTTTGCTAACCCATACTTATGGGGCATTTATTCTAGTGTTTCAACAGTCTCATTCATCTGGACACTTTTCTGTAAAAATGGAAGAATATTCTGATACAGTCATTTCGTCATCTATTAGATTAGAGGCACAGGAACTCTTAACATTATATCGAAAACAATTTCAAAATCTGCAGCAGATTCATATAAAATCTAGCCAGATAAATGAGACAGTCAAATCGCTTGAATAATCATCCTAACACCAAGGCTATGTAACAAATGTGTACAAGCCCTCCCGTCCAAGCTGAAAGAATACAAATCACCCAAACTCTACTATCACCAGGAGGGTGCCACTCCACAGTTTATTTAAGCTTCACAGGCAGGATCTTGTGATAGGTCTACGGCTGTAGGCTAGCACTACGCATTGCACGTCATTTTTGTGATTGTACTTTAGCATGTCTCAATATCGGTTTAAAATATAAACATACTGCTGTTAACGAGTATCTTAACAAAGAGAAAAACAATATGTAATATGGGCGAGTGCTGTAAAACCGGTTTTAAGTCAGCGCCGTCCAATGGAGTATGAACGCTCGGCACACGCAATAAGTATCAATTTCGCGTGCAAGCAGGCAACGGTTGAAAGACAGTATTTTTTAAATGTCTAATACATGACTTTTGTTCGGGAGTTGAGGCTCCCATACATCCCATATTCCCATACATAGTACTGTTAAACTCATAGTCTTAGTCGTAGAGTAATACACTGATGCACTATGCCGCCAAATGTTCACGCAATGTACCATCGCGAACTGGGATTGTTGAGCCACTTACCTATGTTTGTAATTTGTTCGTGTAATACTAATCCAGTACCTAACATCTAGACATCTAGTCGGTCGCATCGGTCATTGATTACACATCTAAATTGCGAACAGTGGCAAGTGCCTCAACAATCCCTGTTCGTGACTGTACCTCAAGATCCAATTCATTATTTCATCTATTATTCGAGCATGGGGTGTATTGTCGTATATCGTATGAGTTCTGTCTATTATTTTTAACTTTACTTAGTTGAATTTGATTCATTTGAAACACAATAATGGAGAATCTTAATTTTACCATTTCAGGGTCTATCCCATCCCTTGGGGCAGGTCTCATCTTCGGCTCTATACTAGGTAAGTAGTTATCTTTAAGAATTATCTTCAAAGTCTTACCAAAAGAGACAGTCCCCTGACCAGAGCCTGTATGGAAGCGGACATAAGAGCCACATTCTACTGGGGTGTTCTGAAGTGACCTCGGGGTCATTCCCGGAGGCTGCCAGCAACATGAAGGGTCTGCTGGTGATCCTCTGGAGCTGAACTGGGAGTTAGTGTGCCGGCTCCTCCGTGCAAAATAAGTCTTCGAGATGTGGAGACCAGTTCGTCCAAGACATGGCCACTACTCAATGACATTGACGTGTGAAATTAAAGTGACTGGTTTTTGGACCAAGAAAAAATTTTATCTGTATTATCCGTTTTCGTACTTCCTGAGGGAACTGAGTGAAAAGAGCTATTTATTGACAATGCTTCAATTTTGAGTGTCAACTATTCGCTAACGAGTCTCTAGCGACTACGCAACACCCTGGCAGGCGCCCACATGACCCACAGACAACAGCACTGCGACGACCTCATACCGATTTTCGGTCTCAATTAGGACCTGTGTAGCGGCACCTAGCGCCACCTAACGTCGAATAGTCGAACTTCTACAAACTTCATCTACGTCAACTGTCAAAAAAAGTTCCAATTTTTTTCTCCATAGACTAATTTGCATGGAGAGAGATCTCTATTGGTTTCTTTACAATTGGGTACCACAAATACAATAAAAAATTAATTAATTAAAAATTAACCTTTTGAACGCTTTCATATTTGAATGAAGTGATCACTCACACGCCAACAACCGTGGCGTTATCAAAAATGACGAATCTCATAGAGCAGTGCAAAACATTTATCGATAAAATTTACTAGCCTCTAAGACTAGCCTCGGTAATCGTAGTACGAGAATGAGTAGCCGCTTTCCAAGATACGAATTATTTCTTCTGCATTAAGTACAAAACGCCAATTTCATGGGTAAGGTCCTAATAGCTCACAATCAGAATGATAGACAATTGCGTTGATAAGGTTTCATTAAGTACTTCTTGTAAGAAGTTTTGACGCCTCTATGTAAAGCCGAATTTATACCTGCAACTCCTGCAAGTTATTGAAAAAATTGACGCAAGCTTGAAAACTAAGAACAAGATGCAGATAACTGCCACTCACGGCATTCACTCATAATAACTTGCCGGTATACGAGTATATCTTGCTTTTAGCTTCGTATACTGTTTTACAAAAATATAGTGAATCTCATACGTAACAAAACCGATCAGGAAAAGTCAATGGAAAGGTCCAATTTACGAATTTTGTTTCTTTTTCTTCACCCCTACGCCATCACTAGTACAGAGTATTTACCGTCAATGACGTCATGGGCTAGCCACTAAAGTGGTTGTTGGCGTATAAGGTACTATGATTTCTCGCGATCATAGAGATGCTCTACAGATACATTTTTTATATCGAAATATCAATGTCAGTAATTAAATCGTAAACTTAAATTTTGTTTCAGTATGTTTTTATGCAAAGACGATGATTTACATACATACATAAAATCATGTCTGTGTTCCCGAATAGGGTTGGCAGAGCACAAGAAACGTGACACAGACCAAACCATTATTATGACTATATCACGCTTCGCAGCCACTTCTAGCGTAGTTTAAGGTTTGCAAAAATAGAAGAGGTAGAATAGTGACAGGTTGCTAGCCTGTAGCCTAAAGCATAACTAAATCTATTTCCGTAGTTGCCTCTTACGACATCCACGGTCGAGAGTTGTTATTCTATCCCGATACTACACGACAAAAACGATGATAGAATGTTATAAAATAGACTAGGATTACAAGTATTGGAAAAGACAACTTCGTAACAATGTTTTCACAATTAATAGTCAAATGTAAATGAAACAGATTCGGCAACAGCTCTAGCGACCACTTTAGGGGCTATTGGCGTATGAGACACTGACATTATTGCGTCAAATTATATCCGAAGAATAATCCCGAAATTTTCACATTTTGACCTGTCCAAGCATTCGTTAATTCTTTTAAGGAACAAAATATGAATTGATGTTACGTTTAAGCCAGTAGATATAAAGAAAAGCAGTTCACAATAGATTTTATTCATGATCAAAGTGCACTGTCACTCCGACCCTTTTAGTGGTCGTTGGCGTGGTGGGCACTACAGCACTCGACCACTTTAGTGGCTCTCGGCGTTCAAAAGGTTAAAAAAACCCCCGACGAGCCTCAACGCGATGGCTTCGCTGAACGTGTAACATTTTCATCACACCTAACAAATGACCTGATGACCTTGAAGACCTGAACCGATTTCCACCAAACATAGCTAAGAACACTCTCGACGGATATAGCTTTTGAACAAAAAAAACCGCATTAAAATCGGATCATCCGTTTGAGAGCTACGATGCCACAGACAGATACATACACATTTACACACACACACAGACACGTCAAACTTATAACACCCCGTCGTTTTTGCGTCGGGGGTTAAAAATAAAAATAAACATGTTTTGTGTTACAGGTATGGGCGCATACCAAATCAGCAGAGACCCCACAAACTATGGACTTATGCTTGGAACCACCACTGCTTTGGGAGGCCTCATGGGCTACAGGTAAAGTATTTTAACGTGTTGTCTAAAATACTAAATATTTACCTTGACTAGTTTGATTCACACTTTACAGAACCATAGTTACTATTTAGCTTTTGTTACACTACCGAAAAATAAGCTACATTCCATCTGTTCAAGGTTCTCTGACGATTTCAATGTTTTTGTGACCTGGCAACTTTTAATTTATTTCATTTTCATAAGGCATCAAAAACGCTTTTCGCTATATTTTCTATACTTACATTGACTGTACTTATGTCAGTTAAAAGAAAGTAAACAAACATTGGAGCCATAGATATTATATAAAGTTTGATAGATAACTCTTTAAGATAATTTTTCACTGTCGTTTTTATTCACTGTCGTTTTTAATTGTACTCTTGATTATGAGCAGGAAATAACCTTTTTTTATAAAAAGGCCCCTATTCGCGGGCTATCATTCCTTAAGCTTCAAACGACAGCGGAAGCGGTACAGCGCGGTGTGGTGGCGTGACGGTACGAAGTTAAGAACGAATCGCGTATGTCCCGGCTGGTGCGATGTGCGCGGTCCTTCGTTTGATTTCGAATATCACAACCGATACTGTGACACCATTTCGCCGCGCAACTCGCTTCAGGTGTCAGTGTGTTTGGAACTTTAATGTACAATTTTTCCATTTGTACTTCCAGATTCTACAACAGCAAAAAGTTCATGCCAGCAGGCATTGTCTTTGTACTCTCGGTCGGTATGCTGGTCAAACTGCTCGCGAAAAATGTCACTGCCAGCCCGGTGCCCATCAAATCGGGTTAAATATCACATTTGAGTAATAAATAATATTAAATTGTCGAACAATTTAAGAGTAAGATTATTCATATACATTACGTCTAAGCGCACATGGATTTTATGTACTTTTTGACTACTCTGTATAAACAAGTGTTTTGTTTGCTTCATGCAGATAGACGTCAATTAATATTACCCATTTATACGATCCCCGCCCAACTGTCATTTGTTTTTATTTGGCAAGTTTGTATTTTCTCTCTCGTTTGGATTATTAACGCTGCATTGCTTCTAATTTTTTTTGAACTAATGTGTTTCTCATAATATCATATGAGCATAATATTTAATATTATTTATTACTTTCAAATAAATTGTATAGTTGTAGAATAGCATAATTGGGATATATTGTTGAAAACTTGTAAATTAGTTTAATTTAAGTCCAAAATACAATGAAATACTAATTGAAATGACACTGGCCTTTAAAACAACTTCATTTAAAAATAATAATATTCTTCTAGTTTCAAACTGTAGGGGAAAGCAGGTAGGGTTCGTACACCAGGAGCATTCGTACAGTGGCCATATCTAAGCTATCGAATACATCACAGTGTTCGTGTTTGTACGCGTGATTCCCGTTCATACGCGCCGCGTACCTGTGGAGTGGGGAGACAGTGCTGCCACCGGTTTAGACAGAGCAAGTCGATATGTGTTTTTGCTCTGCGTGACAAATATTTGTATTCATCTTTGAGCACGCTTAGCGGGTATAAATAATTCTTAAGCTCTTCAAGTCGTTTATTATATTTTGTGCTTCACAATCTTAGTTTCATATTTAAATGGTTATTTAATCTTATTTAGAACGGTAATTTTTATTTAATTTTTTGTTGTTGGTTTCTTGGGTTGGGGTACTTTCGTGCAGTTATGAGTGGGGTACATTAGTACAGTACGAATCAACCCCACTCATAACATTACTTGGCAATCCTGATTATACTTACTCTATAATCAATAGTGCTTTGTGAATTAAGGGCCGTAATAAGGATATTACTAACGAGACTCTGTTAGAAGCCCGACGCCAAAGGTCTTTTATGACTCAGGTTTGTACTTCCTTTACTGCCCGTAATATGCACTAATTTTTATCACATTTTGCGAGGAAAAAAAAAAATCACTGAAAATTGATGTCCTTACGCCACCGCGCCGCGCTATTCCGCTTGCGCTATTTGGACTGTCAGTGCAAACGCATTGATTGTCACGTTTTTTCGAATGATATACCACAGACATGAACTAAGTTTCGTACAGAATTTGAACAGTCATAGCTACAGCCAGATTCTATCAAAAAGATTCAAACAAAGTTATAATAATATAGAAAAACGTGTTCAGATTTACCCAAAGTATTAAATTATTAAAGTTTCATAATGCGTACGTACATTAGTTTTGAATTTTTAAGTTTTTATATCCACACATCCCACATGTATAGCTTTGAAAAAGACTTATCTAGGCATAACCTTGGTCTGCTAACTATTTATTTTTTTGGTAAGTTTTAGTCCTTTTACTTTTATTATAAAATATGTGTAATATGTGTTGATTTATTAGTGCATTTATTGAGGAAAAATTATTATAAATTCTGTCGGGTTATATTGCATAAATATAATTAGAAGTTAATACTTAGAAGTTATTACAATACGTAAAATCGGTTTATTTAGCAGTCCTTACATAAAGGTCATTAATTATTTATTAGTTACTTCGCGAAAATTGATAAAATGTTTTATTTTTATATTTTATGTATTTCCCGTGCAATTTTTTTTGTACTTTGACACGAAAGCTGTTTCTATTCATGAGCCCCTCTGTTTGAACTGGGATAAATATGAAAATAATTGTATTATTGAGTTTTGGTTGCTTTAAATACAATAATTGTTTGATGAAGACTGATTCTTTACTTATTTTAATCTCCATAAATAACTTTTAGACATTGAATAAATGACATTTTCATTGACTGTACGAAGGCTCCTCACTATGTACGAACGTGCCCCACGCTGTGTACGAAGCTACCACACGCTTGGGGTGCTTTCGTACGTTTCTCATTTTTTAGAAAAAAAATCGTAGCTTCTGTATTCTACTTTATTATGAAAACATTACACCACAATTTTATAGCCAGATATATGGGCAATGTATCAGTATCAAAATAAATTCGTAATAGCTAATAGTTATTTTTTTAAAAATCTCAGAGTAAAAAGTGTACGAATCCTACCTGCTTTCCCCTATTGTTACGCAGAATCGACTTGATGTTTGAATGTTTTAAAGGCCAGCGCACACTGTGTTCATTTTAAGCATTTATTGTGATCGTTGCACAATATTAGTTGTATTTTATTTATAACTTTATTTCTAGGTGACCGTGAAGAAGCTTGATATTTTTTATATTATCAGATGTGGCAAATAAACGGTGTTGGGACTGAAAATAATGTTTTCTATAATTTTTTTATTATAATTTAAACAGTTATTATTCGTTGAGATGTAATTTAAATTAATCTGAGCTTGAGATTTAACTGCAACATGTGGAATCGCAACTGACAGAAGTGACATCACAGCGTTAGGACCGTAGGGGTAGTTTATCTTCTCTGTACCTACTAGATGGCGCTAAGATCGCCACATTTTATTCAGAGTTCTTCTTTGGAGCATAAAGTAAGCAACTTTGCGACTAAAAAAATGTTACTGTGCTTGTCACAGTCAAACTCTTGAGTTTAGGGGTTAAAATGAAACAAGGCGTATCAATTTCATTATTTTCTATTTTTTCTTACAATTTAAACAATTTGGGCAGAAACTAAAATAAAAATTAAGTATACATAAATAGTTAGAACATAATAAATAGGTAGTGATGTATCGTTCACGGCAAGTGTTGTGATTTTAGACGTAGAAAAACATGTCGTAAATTTAATTCTATTGGTAACTTTCGTTTTTAAAGTACTAGGTGCCATAAATAATTTTAATTATAAGAAAGGGCTTAAAATTAGAAACTTCAATTTCGCATTTAGTTATGTACGTTTTGGAACATTATGTTTTAAACGTCCCTCCAAAAAATGGAGGCGACTACAAAGACCGCGAACCAGTCGCTCTGTAGACATTTTTCAAAATAGTCAAATACATATAAAACTTACTTCAATATCAATCTTAAAAATAATTGTATAAAAGGCACTTCGTGGCAGTTTCTTTTATGTAACCTTAAAAGAGGCTATTTATAACAACCATTTTAAAAAGTAGTCTAAGGAGTATTTCTACAATGATCCAAAAACCGATCTATTTCGGATTTAAAAAAATCTTCGTTCATACAGTTTTTACAAAACTATTATCTAGTGTACTTATAGACTTCATAATTAATAATAACACAATCACAATGTAATATCACACACAGAACTGTGTCCGACACACACAAAAGTTTTGTCTTCAGACACATTTAACACACAACGCGCGACGCCATCCCGTAATTACCCGGTGAATATTAATTAATAATTATTACCTTCCGTAATTAAATAAAATAAACGCGAGCAAAGAGTCTTCTGCTTGCATTTATTTTTTTACAGAAATTAATTAAACGATTACCATAAGTAATATTCAATTCTACGGGATATGCGTACGTTTCACAATCTGTAATGTAGCTTAGAGGCTGGAAACGGACTATCCTGGTGCACGTAGGGCCGTGGACCTAATGATAGGCTACAATAGGCTAGTCTCTGGTATTCCAGATAGGCAGTCTTCATTTTTCGGCCCGCTCGACTCGTTAATGGCGGCTGCTGAAACATATGCCAAATGTTAATAATGGCAAAATTAACTTTAATTATGTTGACTTGAGTAGATTTGACATAAGAGACCTCTGAGAAAACTGTGGTTAAATCTACTGATAGATACCATTGTTAGCTTTTTTTTTGTAAAATGTTTTATAGGCAACTGTAAGTAAGTACCTAGTTAACAATTTTTAGGTATCATTGAAACACTAAATACTAATTTTGAAAAGCATTTGAGATCGATTTTACATATTTACAGCCTAAGCTACTATTTACATTTCAAATAGAAAATTCAGAATATTAATATGCGATTAGGTTAATAGTTTTTATTTTTACTGCTAGACTACTTTTAGTATGTACTTATTTACACTAACTTTGGTACAAAATATCGTGGAAAATGTGAAAAGAAGTAGGTATAATGTTCTGAAAAAGAAGTTATGTACAAACATGTATGTATGCATTCACAAATGTGGCGTCCGATGTGTGATTATGTACACGATAGCGAAATTACAATTTACCACTCATGATTACCTACAACTGTCACTAACTGACAATTCCCATTTGCCATTAAGTACAGTTGTAATCAAACAGTGGTGCAAATTGCAATTTCTGTCATTCGATTCGAAATGTATGAGTCGAGTGGAGTATGTAAAGACAGACACAATGATGCAGGCTGTGTATGTAACAGAAACCCCGATGACAGAAGAATGACTCCGATGTTGCCAGATGATGTTTCTTTCCTTACCAAGTGTTTTTGGCACTACTGTCGCACAATCTCTCCACTCGTCAAGTTCCTTTGATAAGAGAACAGCAATCTCGCTGGCTCTATTTGTACTTGTTGGACATTAGCATCGGGCCTTATAGAGTTGTCACTGGACTTCGCTTGAGAGTAATGCGTCCCAAACTTGTAACTTGTCCGGACTCCCTTGTCGGGGTAAGGGCTCTTCGTAGTTGACCTTCCAAAGAAGTTTTGGAAGTCATCTTTGCTGTAGAAGCCACGCTTCGGTTCGCTCTTTTCTACTTCCTTCGTAGTCCGTGAAAAGAAGTCGTGGAAATCGTAAGGGCTTCTAGTCGTTGATATGGAGTATTTGTTCAAGGATGGAGGGTATGTGCTGATGCTGGTTGATTGGGTCACTGTGGTTGACTTCTCTGTACGCTCTGTAGGTTTCCTTGTCGTGTAAAAATAGTATTTGTACGGGCTTTCTGATGTTGTTGATGGCATTGTATATATTGATTTGGTCGTCTTGTAACTTGAGTAATACTGTTTGTATGACGCCGTTGTACTTGGTACGATAGGCTGTGTCGTTTCTTCGTAACTAGGTATTGTAAAACAGTTATTATTAGTATGTATTCCGTGTGAATGCATGTACACATACTGACTGCAATGAGAGTGTGTTGGTGTTCTCATTTTATTTGTCAGCGTTGTGAATATGTTTAAAATCTTTACATAATTTAAGTATATCCTAATAAAAAAAGAACTGTCATTGAACCCAAATTCCCTAGTAAATAGGAGGGCATATGTTTGTAAAACTAGGATCTATGATCCCTCGTAATATATCGCCATTATTAACTTCTGGCATTAATTAATATTACCGATACCGACCTGGTAATGTTACCGTAGAACGGGCTCGTTTCGGGACGTATATAGCTCGGCGTGTGTTGCGAATAATCAGGTATGATGTTTTCATGTTCCGTTATACATCTACCGTTTATGCAGTACTGAAATAAAAACGATAATTTTATTACTAACTGAAAAACTAAAGTACTAACTAACCTAACCGACAAAAAAATCAGTAGGTACAAGCTTTTTTGCCAACTGAAACTAAGTATATTTACTGATTTACAATGACATGTTATCCTAGAAATGTGAACCAAATTTCAAGTCAATCGGACCAACCGTTGAAGAGTTCCCTCTTGTAGAGATGGTCTTGGCTGGGCTACCAGAATGCCACTATTAGATTATTGGTTCGTCATAAGATTTGTACAAGCATACAAAACTTCAATTCATTCGGTAATCGATACGTGGGTCAAATTTAACTTCAAACATACTGTAGTGACTCCTACTAGCGCCACCTATTGTCGAGTAGTAGAACTTCAACTACTAACGCTAAGCATTACAATCGCCGGGAGAGAGATATCTATTGAAGCCTTTCCCACACGTAGGGGAAAGGAAGGCAGAACGGACCACTTAAGGAAAAACTCATTTAGAAAAAAAATGGTTACCTTTATGTAAACCTTAAATTAGTACAACTAATCTACACTTTAATCTTTATCTTACTTATTGATCAGACATTAATTAGATCATAATTTGTGAAGATATTAGATGATTTCTAATAACTGACTTTGGTCCGTTTTACCTTCACGTAGAAGGTAAAACGGACCACCCTTAAGGGCAAAACGGACTATCACTAATCAGACCATCTTTCGCACACAAATATAACTTCATAATCGTTGTCGTCTACTCCAGTGCAACCACAATGTGCTCATGATTGGCAATCTTGACATTGCACCCATCCATCTGTTGATTCTGAGTACATGTGGCCATAAAGGCATTCCGCATCATCATCTTTGGAGGAACTGTCACTTCTATTCTTTTTAGTTACACTTAAATCACTCTTTTTACTAGCTTTGCCTTTCGATGATCTTTGTATGGTGTCGTTCTTTTATTTTGTCATTTTCTTTTTCAATTCCTTTACTGAAGACTTTTTTCCTTTGGTTACACCCCGGTCCGTTTTGCCTGGGTCCGTTTTGCCTTTTAGGTGTTATTAACACAACAAATCAATTTTGAGATTATGTCCCATGTAATGGCCTTCATAGTTCAATATTAGGTCAATAATAAAACATTCTAACCATGGAATCCAATGGGACACGTTATCATAAACCAAACGAAACTGGAGGCCAGTCAAAAAACCTAAATTTTACATCAAAATCTAAAAAAACAAACTAACCATGCTGTAATTGTGTGCATGCGGGCGATGTCATTGAGCACACTGACCGAGAGAAATGACATGACTACCTATTAAATGGCACAACTAATTCATAGATGGAGCTACTAGTTCCGAAATTATGAATGAGTTCCGTTTTGCCCACAGGGTCCGTTTTGCCTTCCGTTCCCCTACAAACGAAAAAAAGAGGCTCCCATAATTAATTTAAAATGTCTCCTCCTTCAAGGTTCGAGGTTCGAGTCATATCGCGCGCAGTATAATACATGTCACTGCTAAGCCCGGCTAAGTTCAGTGGAAATATCTCTTGGATAAGTTATGGTATAAAATGGAACAGTCGACGTCGGTCAATCAATAGATCGATTGTTGATCCGGAATCTGGAGTTAATCAATCAGCGTCGACCGGCGCCATCGACTGGAAATCGGTTTATTAGTTAGTCGATCGGTATCTGTCGATCGATTAAAGCTACCAGACCAGTCGATCAACTTCGATCGACGTTGACCGATGCCGTCCATCGATGATCGATCGATTTGGTCTGATAACACCCGAACTTGGTTATAAACTTACCTGTCCATCCCCACACGGCGAGCCCTCAGCCGCCGGCCGGTAAGCGACGCAGTAGCCGCTAGCCGCGTCGAAGCAAAACAGCTGCGCGCATACTCGCTCGTCTTTGAAGCATGCGCTGAAAACATTATGGACTTTCGCTTTAAAATCCGAATATAAAAGTAACTTTTGAACGGTAAAATAGAAATAGAAAGATAGATGGCGTTGGTGCCGATACCACGACTAAAGCGTTCACTGCGTTCATTTTATAACCTACTTCTTAAGTATGATACCTTTGACTTTTTATGGCTACTTTGGCTATTTTGTTTAAAATTAGACGTTTAAGGGACATTTTTTTTTTTTAGAAATGCAAAACATTTTTTATTACTGTTTCTCATAATGTTCTCAATACAAACGGTTTCACCATTTGCGGTGAGGTGACGCCTTGGGTATACTATTACATAATGTGTGAGGATTTTACAGTTAAAAGTCTAATAAATAATACAAATGGGATATAAGGTAAATGTACCAATGCTCGAAGCCTTAACGCCCAGTAGATGACACCCATCTGTCACCTGTCCTACTATCTTAAGGTTGAAAGTGCCATATATTGGGTCAGTGTCGAGCACAGGGACCTTAGATAGCGTTAATAATCATGGCACATTAAACTCAACAAAGGTTAAACATTTTATTTTTTCGTTTATTGGGGAAATATTTGTTTGATACGACCAGGAATTCATGAATTACCTAGTGCCTCGATCTTTGCGGCATTGTGCGTCTAGCGTCAACAGCCGGCCGGGCAGCACCCGCGGCAAGGAGTCGTCCTCATGCGGCGAATTGTAAAGACACGTCGCTGTGTCGCCGCTGAAAAAAAAATCGGTTGAATGACATTCAAAAGGAAAAAAATAGGGTATGTGGATAGAAAGAGGTGGATATATTATTTGGTTTATAAGTCTTTACATATAAATGAAAACTGCTTGACGATAAGGGTATCTTCAATCAAACTGTACATAATTATATAAACTATACACACAAGCTTCCAAATTAAACGATGCTTTCGTTAGACGGGGCACGACAGGGCGCGAGTAGAGATACACCCAACTTGACGCGACATAGACTGTATAGCTGTCACTGTCTAATATTCATGGCATACATTATTAAGTATTAGTTTCTCTACTCCAAACTAGGTGGCGGTATCCATAGCTACAAAGAGCTTAGGTTCCCGTCACACTGGTGATGTGGTGATTGGTAAACTTGGCACGCCGCAAAAGGATACGGAGTCAATGTGCTATACGCCTTAATAAACCATAAACAACATTACTTACTTCAAGAAATGATGGAAACTCTGTACACTACATGGCGACCAGCGGAATCCTTTCTCCGTGTGTCGAAGATCGGACATGATGAAACCGTCTTCCCATCGACATTTTTCGGCACCTGGCCCGCCGAGGTAGGATGGTGGCGGGCTACCGTCGTGCACTGCTCCTAGTCTGAGAAAAAAAAAGTTTAAAGTGCGGTGTTGCCATTACAACTGCAAATAAAAACTTGTTTTTTTTTTCTAGGTGAAAAGACAAAGGTTTACAACCATACAGTCAAATGTTACTTTGTTTCATATATAGTGTTTGTTATACTTACAAATGTCCAACTTCGTGGGCTGCGACGATAATTCCAGAAAAGCCACCAGTGTCCTCAATAATGGCCACAGAGTTGACCTTCTCCAGTCGCTTGTTCACCACGCATGCGCCACCGACGTACGCGAAACCTAAACATATTTTTTTATACTCTGAATGGCACTTAGCGTAAATTTTACGTTGCAGCTACATTTGTAAAATGGTCAAACTGAAGAAGCATCTTTGTGGGTTTTTTAAATGGCATCACTGTAACCGTTTTCGGTTCATAGAAATGTAATTAAGTGCATGGTGAAATAGATTCATGATTGGAGATGTACCGACCAAAGTAAAATTTGGAATTATAAAATCCAGACATTAAATATCTGCAGTTTCTTTAGCTTCATCTTTTAATTACTAATAGTACTTAATAGGTATTGTCGGTAGGTACGTCAAAACGATTTTGGTTATGTAGGTAGGTACTGAATTTGAATTTGTATGAACGGGAACAGGAGATGGTTTTATACATATGTAGATACCTAATATATTTTTTAAAAAGCTCACATCACTAAAATTAAAAATACTTACGGCTGTAGAAATACTATGCTGATAATGCAAGTGCATTAAAGTAAGTAAATAATATTTGTTACCAAGTTATAATTATAATAGATAATAAATACTCACGATTTGACAGAAGAAGTAGAGATATAAAAATACTTAATTTAGGTACTTATGTAAAAATACTTAAAAATAAAGTGCCAAACAAAGTTACGGAAATTAGTGTTAGGACATGCAAAAGCTCAAGCAGGTTATAAAAACATTAATAGGTACAGGCACATAGCATTCCAACCAAAATATACCTAGGTAAATTGTACCATTCAAGTCTCAAAGTCTCAAATTTTGGTCATTCCAAGTTTCGATTCGTCAGCGATACACAAATAGTTGTCCAAGATTTGTGTTCCCGCGTTTTGATAAGTAATTAAAAAACTGGCTTGGTTCAAATCAGTCACGCGTGATATTGTCGATTATGATGTACTTAAATCGAGTTTTAATAGTTGCATCGATTATGATGTTGTTTATCGGTCCGAAACGTACATCAATATTGGAAGCTAGCGTTGGCTAATAGAGTCAAGTAGAGGATTTGAATTACAATATTAACACTTACATGTTCGGCATAGCCAATAACCTGGTGTTATTTATGTAAGGGCCAACTGGTCCCTATCCTTACGCAACTTTCTTATAGTAATCGCAGAAGTTACGAGAATCCTAATGACCTTTAAAATGTCGCGGAGTCAAATGTCAAAGATCACTTCTGTTGCAGTTTGTGATATGGTCAGAAGATTTACAACTGTTAATTGACAAGGTATCGAAATAGTCGGTTCAAAGTCAGCACACTTATACGCGTCTATTTATGTCATCAGTTCAGTCAGATAGTTATAAAAATCCGTTGTAAAATGTTTTTTGAATAAAAACTTATAGTTTATTAGGCGGACTTTTCATTTCATGCTATTACAGGCCACGTAATTACGTAGTAATATACTGAAGATTGAAGAGTTGTGTTAATAAAAACTGCTAAGGTAGACGCAGCTCATTTATGGCTGTTTATCATAAAATATTCATACAAAAAAGATTTACGATGATAGTGATAGAAGAAACATTAATAAACAAATGCATTATGAAACTAAACTACTTACAGAACAGTCGCATGATCTATAAAACAAACATATACATAAGAACAAACTGAATAGGTACTGTTTACGAATCTAGAAGAATGGACTGCTGCGAAAGAGACAGATATTATTCACAAGGTGCTCATGACTCGGATTGAGGTAGGTCTGAGTGACTTAAGGTGGGTCAAAGTGACATGGATCAAAGTGACGTGTACAAAGAGGTGAGGGACTAAATGAATCAGGCGTGCTTTTGGGAGGATCTTTTAGGTGTTTTCCACGCTACCTGCTGTCCCTCTATTGCACGCATCATTCGCGTATTGCCTTCTGCACATGTCTAGTCTGAAAGGGCACGAAAACAAAACTCAATAAATCTATTATAAACATTCGATGTCGTCTGGTCGTACCTAGAACTTATTATGTTAATCTAACGTGGTCTAACATTCAGCGCCATTACCAAATCCTTTACCTCTTAATTGTAAATTATGAAGCGTTTAATTTCACTCGCAAGCTGTTAATGCCGCGCCTTCTTTACCAATCGCAAAATCCTGAAAATGATTTTTTTGTAAACAATTTACCAGCGGTGCCTTTTGTACAGCGACCACCCTTGCGTCGGCGGCACATGTCGTATCTGTTGGTAAAATAGTTGGACTCGTCTACATGCAAATAACAAATCAAATTTTCTTAACTAATATAGCTAGGTAACGAGATTTTCAACTAAGCGAAAGTGTAATAATGGCGCCAAATAAACTTTAAAAAGAAAGATTTACTTACCTGAAATCCTTGAGAGTAATAAAAAAGGTTAACATTTGTTTACTCAGTTTAAAAATACGGAAGTTATGTAACTAACAAAACAAAACATAAGAACGTGAGTATTTTTTTTAACACAGTGATGAACAAGTTTCATTTAAATAATAATATATTGCAAGTCTATGTAAAATGTATTATAAATAATAAACAAGTACCGTAACATAACAATAATTACTTGATTTTATTTCGATTTCTTTCTCTCTTTTAATTAAATAATGTCTTTCAAGTTAATTGATTTTTTTAATTCAAATTTTTCAAATAAACTCGAATTTTAGCCTCACCACACATACCATCAAATCACTCCAATTGACAGTTCAGCTGAACTACCAATCAGGCGGCTTTAACATTATCGTGGCGAGGTTAAAACTCGAGTCCGAATCGTACTTACTTGGTTATAGCGACGGCGATGTCGTAGACTGGTAGCCGGCGCTCTCTGAACAAATACTTGCCCATGTCAGTGAGCGCGGCAGCCGAGTCAATGGCGTCGCGGCCAACTCTGTTTCTTTCTAAATATGGTGTGGCATCACGGCCCTACAACAAGTAAAAAAGTTTTTTTATCATGATGCGATGATGATGAAAAAAAGTCTACTTATCTTAAAATTGGTCGAATAAGACTTTTACTTTTCTTTTTTGTTTGTATGTCTACTCGTTCAAATTATCCTGTCAATCGCTCGAAGGTTAACTGGCAGAGATCCCCTCGGGGATAAGTTCGCCTTTGTACATAAGGCTGTTATTCTGAATTCTTATTTTATGTAATTGTTTTATGTGCAACAAAGAGTCATACAATACCTACAATACAATACAATAAGAAAACAGATTGACACCGCTATTGGCACTGTATTTAATGTATTCCAATGAATTCTTGTTAATGACTTTGTTATTCAAGTTTAATAATAATATACTTAAGATAAAAACTAATGTGACAGTGTGCATCATGCGAGAATGATTTTATAAGAATTAGAGACACCAATTAATTTTGGTAAAATAGGAAGGAGGTGATATTTAGATTATGCTTTGATTAAATCGACAAAAATATGGTATACAGAATTTGCTCCTTTGCTTTAAAAAAAAAAAAAAAACAACTGTCAGAGAAATGTCACCGTAAATTGGCGCCATTGGCGGTATTTTGCAAATCCAATTAATTCAAAGTATTGAGTTTGAGTAGAGAAACTTTCGTTTCGTTTATTGTTTTGTTATACATATTCTCATTATTTGAATATTCGGCAATGGCTAACGAGGCTGTTTTAAAATATTTAGTGGACACTAATCGGCCATATTCGTGTGCAGACGTAACAGTGAATCTTCGTGGCGCTTTCTCAAAATCCGCGGTTCAGAAGGCATTGGATTATTTGAATGAAAATGGCAAGATTCGTTGTAAATTATATGGGAAACAGAAAGTGTACGCTGCTATACAAGTCGAAAACGCTGTTGAAGAAGGAGACACTGAAGGTAAGAAACAATCCAGCTACAAAATCGTAAAATACTTCTAAAATTACAGTTAATTATTCTTACGATAGCAGTATTATTTTCATGCTTTTCTTATAAAATGGTTCTAGTGATGTGAATGTTAATCCTTTTCAGATTACGATGCTCAGTTCAAGTCACTCACAGAGCAGTTATTAGAAAAAACAAATGCCTTAAAAACAGTTGAAGGAGACCTCAAGACAGTATTGTCTGCTCCCACAACAGAGTTAGCTAAGGCTCAAATAGAAGAATTAAAAGAACGTTTGGAGGGGCTTGAAGCAAAGCTCAAAGTGTTGAGCACTTCTACCAATGTTATAAGTCCTGAGGAGAAGAAGGCAATCATGGGCCAGCATGGGAAATTTCTGAAGGAATACAGGTAAGACATTTGATGCATGAAAATAGATTAATGGATAATAGATGATGCAGATCTTGTAACTTGTAACTGTTTATAACCTTTTCATACACCAACTGCTGATTGGACAGTTTTTAAAGTACCGAGGAAGGACATAGGGAGAGTAACAAGATTTAGGCAGTGTTTGAAATAGCAACTCTTACTACCTTATTCTTTCTACTGTGTGATTAATTTAAAATGTCATAGTACTTTTTTTAAGGGACAACGAAGTACAGAACTTTAGTATAATAACTATGAAATATAATACATTCTCAGACACTCAGTTCTTTGGTAACATTCAAAAGGCATCCTTATAATAATGTGTTTATCAAGTTGTGACACGGAACAAAACAGATCTTTACTGAGAATTTCCTGGAAAATCATAAAGTCTGTATCAAATTTAATAATCTGCTTACATAATTATTGTCATTAGGATGTGAGCTTAAGGGTAATCAATATGTTAATTAATCAATTAATTTGCAATAAACTTAGCAGTTCTCAGTAAATACAAAATATTAATGTTTGTTTTGAAAATTTATAATCAATGCCATACTGTTTTTAGAAAGGGCAGATATTCCAGGAATAAGGAAAAAAATACTGTCCTTATCTTGTGATCTAAGAAAATGCAATAAAGTTGATTCATTTATGGCCTTATTAAAATCACTGGCCTTGGATGACCAATTAAAGTTTATATAATTATTGCTGTGGCAACACATAGTGGTTTACATGCATCATTGACAAAAAGTAAAAAAAAAATCAATTCTTCAGTTAAGTAGCTGAACTCACTTTTTAAACAGATGGATAGCACATTTAATAGATTTCCATTTATTCAAATTGTCAGACAGATAAAATAGACATTACCCAGTCTAACTTAATTTAAAGAATACTTATGTAAAGAAAAAAAAATTACTCACATATGTATACACTACATTGCCTTTACCTTTTTCGCAGGCAACGCAAAAGGATCTCCACAGATATAATAGAGGCTGTATTAGAAGGGCATCCTAAGTCCAAAAAGAGTTTGATAGAAGAACTATGTATAGAGACAGATGAAATGGTTAATTTTAAACTGATGACATAAATATGGTGAGATTGGCGACTTTAATTTTATTTTCAATTTATGTTAGGGATATAGGGATTCTACTTAAGTTATGAATGAAATAGTGAGATA
The DNA here is from genome assembly GCA_005406045.1 of Adoxophyes honmai. Lineage (NCBI taxonomy): Eukaryota > Metazoa > Arthropoda > Insecta > Lepidoptera > Tortricidae > Adoxophyes > Adoxophyes honmai. Next base: position 121,117 of record BHDV01009611.1, read on the forward strand.
TAAAATTTATAAAAACAAAACTTAATGTGGTTCTTAGTCTTCAACCACACATAGTTTGATAGACTAGCTAGATACTTGTCATTGTTTGACATTTCTGGTTAGATACTGAGAAGTATAGTCTAGATTTGGCAAGTGCCTTGCAGTAGGTTTAGTACAGCAACACCTAGTCGTCACGCGCGCGGGATAAACTACCTGCTTTTTTCTCATGTGTCTAATTAGACAGGGTCAGGTATACTCTATCTCGCGCGTATCTCTACTCACGCCTTGCTGTGCTAAGCCAGCTGTTTTAAGCCAGTAGAAAAAATCAGCCACAGTATAATAGATACTATTGTTTTTTGGCATTTTGACATGTGGTTACTGAATAATAAAGTTCAATATTAATTGAAATGAAATTGACACTCATTTAAAACAATGTTGGACTGACACGTCTCGGCGTACGGCCGCGGCTTCTAGGCTCCGTAGCCTTACTAACTCCGTTAGTCCGTACTAACTCGAAACATGTCGAGCTAAACTCGCTTTAAGACGTGAGTTCTCCGTATTTTTCATCACGGGGTAAACAGCACACAAAATGGTAATCATAAGCACAGAAGGTAATCACAACAGTGACAGGTTTCTGGCCTGTCGTCTAAAACACACCTTAATCTCCCTCGATTTTTTTTTACTATGTCCACGGTAGAAAATATATCCTTTATTCTAAACTTAACACCACACGGATCGCATCCTAAGTGTCTCACTTACCCGGGATATGATGATACCAGCAATGGAGATCCTTATTCTGGGGCCCTTTAGCAGCTTGTACCGGAGGTCTACGCCGTTCCAGAAGGATACGAAGTAACGCTTGATTTGCACGTTGTCCCCGTTGTGTAATCTGAAACATACGGCATAGACATTGAAAGACGTTTTTCAGCGCAATGGGGCAGTTATGTTTACCGTGCTCTGCCGGCTTAGTACAGCGAGGCTCGTGTAGAGATAGATACGTGCGAGATAGACTATACCTGACACTGTCTGATTAGAGGCGTCAGAAAATGACGGGTAGACTAGGCGACTAGAGCTGAAGTTTTAAGTGATGTCACTACGTGGTACAATTTGTACCACGGCGTGACGTCACAAGCCCCCACTCCGGAAGTTCGATGATCTATGTATCTACCTTCGATGTTTAATTATTTGATAAACCAAAAAACTAGCTTCTCATATTTTTCCATAATCTAAGTAACGGAGTAATTAGAATGATATATTTTAACACAGTAGGTACACAAGCTTATTCTAAACCCGTCACCACACGGGTAGGTAGATTTATATCAGTAACGAACGTACCATCGAACCAATTGATTCCTAACCCGCCATAGAACGTATTCACAGTGAACGTCATAGTGACATTGCATTGCTTGACAAATGAAATGTTTATGACGTTTATTGTGACAACGTTCTGCGGTGGGTCAGGAATCAGTTGGTTCGATTGTACCTAAAACTTTCTTGCTCTATTATTATAAATATGCATCCTACCTTATTAGGTAAACCAGAATGATCACATTAAGGAAAAAGTCTCGTGAATCCGCAGGTGTCTTCAAATTGATTGCCATTTAATCTCGCGTTGCGGTTAAAAAGGATTTTTTAATTGGGCAATATATTATACCTATACGTTTTTACCAGATGACGTGCTAGTGGATTTTTCCAAGAAATCCATGATCTGAATTTAGGTTGATCTGAGTAAAGTGGAAATAAATGACAGCCAGACGACTGATCTAATGTAAGTTGGTAGGTACAGTCCCCGGCAAGTTAGATGGCAAGATTTTTTGTTGTGGGGGTAAGTTCGCGCATAATTTTTACTTGGAAAAGGCGATGCGCGTACTTATCCCTACTGGAAAGATTTTACCATCAAATTTCACGGGGGGTATACCCGTTTGAATATTTCAAAACTATTGGTGCTCTTTTGTTTAGGTAGACAACTAAGAATCACCTTTGCAAAACTTGCTTTCATGTGAAAAAAACTACATCGAAATTAACAGATACAATCACACATCAAATTGGTAACTTACCTGTAACCATCGTAGTCCACAATGACGAGGATCTCAGGATATATGACGTATGGAGCATCCCGCTTCCTACGTGAGTGCTCCGTCGACCGCTTCGTTCTGAACCGTTTGGCTAGGTGGTCTGGCTCCATGAACGCTGTGTAGAAAAACGCGGGAAATTAAAAAAGTCCACATTTTAAGAACTCTATCTATTCATTTTTTTGGTATTTCGTCGTGATTCGAGTCTCATATCGAGCCTAATCGAGTCCTTTAGTCTCAACACGAGCTCTAGAAAAAGCTCAAGACAAAGTTTTTTTGGTATTCGTTTTTGAAGCATTGTTAATTACAATACAAGAGAAGATTAAAAACTATTCAATTAAGAAATTTGGAAGCCCTTGAGTTCCAATCGTAACTCGAAAGTCTTTAATTACAGGTAAAACACAGTAGTCTTTTTAGAGAACTTGAAACCAGAAAGACACGTCTCAAATAACTCAAGCTTTGTAGGAAAGATCTCGCCAGGCAGATTTTATGCCTGGGGACTGAAGTCCACAGGGAGAAAGTTGGACGTTATATTTATGCAACGAAACTTCTTTAGCGCAATGTAGAAATTTTGACAGTTACTGACTTTTGTAGTAGAAGTTCTACTACTCAACGATAGGTGGCGCTAGGGGTAGCTGTACTTCAATGAAATGACAGGCCGGAAAAGTTAAACTTATAATTGAAGACTAGTCTTTACCAACTCTTACTAGGAACCCTGTTGACATATGGGGCGTAATAAACATAGGATGAAGCTAGCGATCGTGTCAGCCGCGCCGGCATCATTATTAAAGCCAATTAGGAACGGTATAATCAATAAATAAATTATCTCCAACCGGCATCGAGCAAAACAAGAACTCGTCCAATAAAAGATGAGTATATGCATAATGTGACAGCTCGGCTTTCGAACGCACGTGTCCTGTGCCTTATTGCTGCTATCACGTGGAGGAGCGAGATATGAATATAATCAACGGTTTTGGTACTTGGCTGAATAAAAACAAAACGTGAATTAGTCATTTAAATTTGGAACGTGAAGCTACCGTAGAGTCGTTTATGACGTGAGACGTAAGATCTATGTGGGTAATAAAAAAAATGTTCATTGTTTTTTTCGTAATTTCAATAAAAAAAGTCATACAGAGAATCATAGGCCCTTTCAATATTAGATTGAAAAAAATGTACCCTATTTTTCATACAACTTTTATGACTCCATTCCGTGACCATCATGCTAAGCGTGTGAAAAAAGGAACGACCTGAATTATTTTTGGAACAATTTTGAGTAGGAAAAATCGTTTTTTGTTCCACAATTAAAAAAAGGAACTCACGACTCGATACTTAACCAGATTTCGAAAAATTCTTATGTTTAGGTACACGGTCGATAAAAAGGATATAATAATGTCAGATTGCTAGCCTGTCGCTTAAAACATACCTAATTCCTTGGTCGCTTCTTATAACATCTATGCAAGGATGGAAAATTGTAATTCCAAATTCGAAACCACAGGGCCAAAAAGTACTATTTTTTTTTATTAAAATCATACAAGTTAAGTACGGGACATGGAAAGCAAACTTTACCACAAAAACAACTTTTAAAATAAACCCGGCTGATCAGGTGACCGGTTCAGTTATGATTCATACAATCAAACAGGCAATCAAAAGCAGTGATCTCGATCACGCAGGACCATGCAAACAATTTTAATTGTTTGAACTCCTGTTTTTTTAGAGCCATTCAAAATGCGTGTTTATTTGTTAACCGACTTCAAAAAGGAGGAGGTTCTCAATTCGACCTAATTTTTTTTTTTTTTTTTTTGAAGTCCATTTAAGAATTTGATTTCCTATTGCGAACATTTTTACAACTGCGATCGAAATACTCGGTAATATTAATCAAGATAGTTAAGGCCCAATCAGACGGTTCATTTTTCTTTCATTTTCGCCTTTCATTCGATACTATTCACTCGAAATGACACGTCTGAACACGGAATGAAACAAACTGTCGAATGAATTCACTAGAAAAATGAAGCAATCACTCGGATGAACGTTCATCCGAATGAACCGTCTGATTGGGCCTTTATTGTGATGCTCATCGTGTTAAATGGCGAATGAAATTCATTTGTATTATAAAATTTCAGCTCTATCAGTAACCGGAAAGTGTATCAAAGTCTCGGGAACTAAACAAGTCAGCAACTCAGTCAACTTGCAGGATTTGATTGTACGAGGGCGGTTTGATAAGTAACTTGTTTCGGATACTAATACATGGCGTTTCCGGTAACTGTCTATTTATTCTTAAAGTTTGATAAATAAATATCATTAATCTGTGGCACCAATTCATCTACGGCGGGAATTTTAGTTTTGACAGCTGTTTGAAAAAAAGAATCGGAGTAGATCGGTGAAATGAAGAAAATTGGTATTCGTAGTGTGATTTAATTCTTTTTTTTGGAAGGTAAAACAGCAAAAGTAATTCGTGAAAGGATATTTCCTACGTTGGGCGACTCTTGTCCTTTATACAAAACAGTTCTATTTTGGGCAAATGAGTTTAAGCGGGGCAGGACAAGCACTGAAGACGCACCTCGACCTTGTGCTCCAAAATAAGCTGTTTTATCAGAAGCCATTGATGAAATCCATGATTTAGTTTTAACTGACAGACGAGTAAAGTACGAGAGTTAGCTGAAGTCTCAATCATCTCGACTGAGTGGGTGCATTTTATTTTGCACAATGAATTGCACATGAAAAAGCTTTGTGCAAGATGGGTGCCGCAGTTGCTCACTCCAGAACAAAAGCGTATTTGCACGCAAACATCTGCAGGAAACTTACTGGTGTTTAATAAAAATCCAGCAGAGTTTCATCGACGTTTTGTGACCATGGATGAAACCTGGATTCACCACTATATCCTGGAGACATAACAGCAGTCGAGACAATGGATAAGTCATGGTAAGCCAGCTCCAAAGAAGGCCAAGTGCGTCCCATTGGTCCCATCAGCTGGAAAAGGCATGGCGTCGGTGTTTTGGGATGCGAAAGGTGTTATTTTAATTGACTATCTTGAAAAGGGAAAAAATATCACTGGGGGATATTATGCCTCACTTTTAGACCAGTTAAAGGCAGCGATAGCCGAAAAACGCCCTGGGCTGGCCAAGAAAAAGTTGATGTTTCACCATGATAATACTCCGGTGCAAACATGTTGGCTTTCGAAACAAAAATTGGCGGATTTACGGTGTGAAATATTTCCACATGCAGCTTATTTGCCAGTTTTGGCTTCTTCAGACTATCACCTATTCCCAAAGCCCAAAAATTTTCTGTCAGGGCAAAAATTTCAGTCTAATAAAGAGGTGATACTGGAAGTAAACGCATATTTCGAAGACCTGGAAGAAACCCATTTCCGTGAAGGCATCGAGAAGTTGCAGAAGCGTTGAGATAAGTGCGTTGATCTTCGAGGGGATTACGTAGAACAATAAAATATATAAAACACCTATGCAAGTTTTTTATCATATCAAACCAAGTTACTTATCAAACCGCCCTCGTAGTCAGACTAACACAGGGACAGGTGAAACTAAATAAAAGTTGGTAACAATAGGAGTAGGTTTTATTACACCACTTCTAGTCGTGTATCAGCCTGTTTAGTAAGACAACGAACAACTTCGAGTCACACGCGCGAGATAGACTATCTGTAATTTTCTGACACTTCTAATTAGACAGGGATAGGTATAGCCTCGTCTCACGCGATTTAATTGCGTAGGTACAGTCAGCAACACAGATATGGACACGGTCGACATGCTAAAAATATTTACACACAATCTTAAAGTTGAGATAAAAGAGCGTGAGCACATATTTTTGGCTCTGTGACCGTGTCGATTTCTTCGTTGCTGACTGTACAGGTCTTATAAAACTAAGTTAGATGGTGTTGATAGCTAGATGGGTCTAGTTTTTGGCATAATAGAAAGCTTCTGATTGATTTATTTGTTATGATCTTGAAATTAAAATGAGTAGAGAAACTTCTATAACCCCGGTATCAAAACTAAACTTAATGGTCTAGCCGATAGAAAAATAAATTGATAGTTAATCCCGCGAAAGACTATAAACGTATGAGTTACGAACATAAAAATCACAGTTTTTCTTGACGACAGGCAAACCAGTCGCAAAGGTCATCGTAACATAGAACGGACATAAATATTAGACTTATTAATTTAATTCTGTCGCCATATTGCGCGGCGAAAAAAGAAAAAAAAAGTGTACTTTGACATTTGGCGCCAATAATGGTGCTGCATCCGCGTGACCGGGCATAATGGGTGATCAAAGGATCCCGTTTACGAAGACAGCTAGGCTTTTAACGGCTTTTTGCTAGCTGGCAATAGGCAGTACCTTAACAAAAGCATGTTTTAATTGTTTTTAAACGAGTGCTAATCTAAGTAAATTGGTAACTTTACTGTACGAGACATCGTTTGATATCTGTTCCAAATTTTAGCATCTAAGTATTTAGTAGGTTAGACATCCACGCTAACTACCAGTATTAAATGCTTGATTGAGTGCCTTCTTTATAGTTACGAAAACGAGAAAAAAAGATTAAGTTCATTGTCTACATTTTAATAATATCTTAGACACAATAATCATTTTTAATGGCGCACAGGAACACCTATAAACCGGTAACTGGCTAGTTTATAAAACAAAGAGTTCAAATGCAAAAACTAGCAAACATCATGGCGTCTTCAATGAACGTTGGTATTATAATGTCTGTGTTGCCATTGTTTGCTTTAGACCACAGTCAATCGGGTCTAATGAGTTCGTGTCATAGGCAAACATACGGACGCGTCGGTATTCGCACGGAAACCGGTATTATTACCATAAAACCTAACGAGCATTTGTAAACAGGGGATATCTAAGTATGTAAAAATGTGTAATTTTATTATTGGCCAAGTCGTATGTATCTACATCCTAGAGAGTAACATTGCGAAGCTATAGGTATTATTTCTGTTTGATGCCCTGAACCGATTTATCACTCTCAAGTTAATCCCGTGGAGCGTTATAACATCTTCTAAATAAAAAAAAAGTCTTAAAGAAATCATATTTTGAAGAAATTGACTAAGAAGGAAAAATAATAGGGGCATTTGCTTTAAGTATTTAAATTTACGAAAAAAAAAACGTGAAACACGATAACTGTAGGATTTGGAGCAAAATAAGCCAGGATTGAAATAATAAATAGGAATTTATTTTAGTAGTCTACAGGACATTTTGATAGACGTGACAAGACAAGAGTATAAGGCGACCGAGTATAATACAATATCACTAGCAAAGACAGTAGCGCCATCTAGTTTAAAGAAATGTACACTTTGTGTCTTCTAAAACTGTTTGGTTTATACCACAAACAATATTTATTCTAACAATAACATTGGATTTATTGAGAAATTAAATGAAAGTCGTTGGCAAACTTTTCCACATTGACAAAGTCTGATAAAAATTAAAAAAAGCACCATTTTTATATTTTCAGTAGCGTAACGGAAAAAACCGCCGATCCGTACATTTTCTACTCCGACTTGGTCATTATTGATCATTGATAAGAAGCAACATCATAAATATTGTAATTTACGCTACACGGTCAATAGATGTCGCTTAATCACGCCGCGACTATCGGTGACAGATCAGTCGATCTAAATACAGATTAAAAACTGCTCCGCGACTTCTGTTAGTGCGAATTTTAATAACATTATAATTAATTTATAAGCTAAATGCGCGGTTCTTGGCGATTTAATCTAAATAACTTCATAAGTTTCACGGGCTAATAACTATTTGCAAATTATTTATTTAAGCGACAAGTGATGAATTTTGTTATAATCAAGTGGCTTAACTATCGGGTAAGGCGTTCAATGTACAGTTCAAAATAACCACTTAGGAACAGATAAATCCTAAACTATGAATTAATTTAGCAACAACTCAAATTCAGTTAAAATAATCGGTTGCAGAGCAATAAACAACTCAACAGAGCCGTTCACTGCCTGTGAAATCTAACTTAGTGCCTATATTTTAATGTTATTAGAAGTATAACCACCGTGAGATTAACTCACAGTGAAGAGTGATTGCGCGTTACTCACGATAATGGGTCACGAATTGGCCCGAAACATGTCGATCTAATCTCGATACAAAAACGTGAGTGTAAACATATTTCACTATTTGAAGTATCAAGAATTTAACATTACAGATTCATTGCAGTCGCAAGACTCGTCATAGCCACAGGACTCATTGTAATTACAGGACTCATTGTAGTCACAAGACTCACCGTAGTCACTCGAGTGGTCGCCGGACGCCGGGTCCCTCTTGATAATGACGTGGTGGGCTCCACCCAACGCCCTCAACAGCTCCTCTTGCTGTTCCCGCTTTCTTTTCACTGAGAATAAAAAGGAAGATTATTTTAAAGTCAAACGCACAGATTTACGGTTTTGTGTCGTTTCTTGAGGTGCAGGTGTTGTGTAGTTAAAAGGTATCTAGAGCCAGAAATTTTTCGTACACAAACAAAATTTTGCTATACCATTTTAGAATTGATCTGCGTGGATTGTATGCAATGTGCGTCGGATTGTTTGCGCGTCGTGTGCGTTACTGCATATATGTAATTCCATTGGTTCTATTTTTACAAACAAAAAAGTCCGTCGCGGATAGTCTGTCGTCTGCGTAGGGCCTTATTGCGACAAGGTTCTGTGGTGGGTCAGACAATCAATTGTTGCGACTGTAGGTACATTGTTTTGTTACTGCTAGAAATGAATTCTTCGACATACGATTATTCGGTCTTCTTGCATTTATAATATCGTTTTGCTTACCAAGCGGCAGGCCAGTGTCTATGGAGACCATGTCAGCCATGCTGGAGGGGTCCATGAACATCTCGTCGTCCTGCGCGGGCGCCGTCATCGAGTCCGCCACCGGACGGATCACCAACGAGTGGCCGATGGACCCTTCCTGTAAACGAATTAAATTCAATGAAATTAAAATCATTCATTCCTTACATTCGATGTATGCTCTACCGCATGTATGGATTGCGCTGCCTTGGCACGTGCCGCTCTTTGTCAAAGGATGCCTCCGGCTAGAGAAAGGATGGCACGTGATATTAGATCTATTCTAATAAATATGTACATTGTTGGTGATGACTCCAACACTTCGAGTGATGAAGAATACTGAACAAGAACATTACTTTAATAACATTACTTTGATTACTCGAATTTTTAATTAAGATTAATATTAGGTTATTACCTTGCTTCTGGACATACCTAGTACAATACAAGACTAAGTATATATTTTATATTTTGAAGAGAGTGGTTAACAGAACAGCTGATCTAAGAAAGTGAACGCAACTCAATAAAATTGCCATTAAATTGTACTAAATTGGTATTTACTATTTACAAATAATGACCATTTAAAATCACCAACTACCTACTTCGTTGTTTTAGTAATGGAACAAAAAATAAAACGATGAAAGAGTTACAACAATGACTGGTTGCTAGCCTGCCGCCTATACCATTCCTAAACTATTCCTAAAACGTCCGAAACTAGCGAGCTATCCGTCTGAAAATAAAACATATCTCCTCATACCTCATACTCAAGACAATGCCCCAAATGCCTACGCCTAAAGCCTCTAGCCGTCGGGTTGTGTAACACGGCCTTACTCCAGTTGCCTCTCGTAGCTAGGGTTGCCAACTTTTTTTGGACTCAATATAGTAGTTTTGACTTCAGAACCCATAAAAATATAGTAGTTCGGGAATTATTAATAAAAAATATAGTAGGTTTCAAATAATATTTAATTATTTTTTAAACATATATTTTTTACTGCTTTGAGCTTTCATTAACAAATTTTTGTTTTTCAAGAAATTGTCAAAGCTTGTAAGACAGTCAAGATTCAAATTAATACTGATCAATAGTTCTGCTTTTATTAATTACTAGCTTCTGCCCGCGGCTTCGCACGCGTTAAATTCGGGCTAACACAGAAGAGATTTCGGAATTATTATTAGGAAGCGCCCGCCAGAATAGCCAGCCGACATTAGATTTTTTCCTGCTTTCTCGACACATATCGTCATATTTTGGAAAATTCAAACAAAATCTTTATAAATTGTAGCCTATGTGCTATTCTGATGTATAAGCTACATTACTGTAAAGTTTCATGAAAATCCATTGAGTAGTTTTTGCGTGAAGGAGTAACAAACATCCATCCATCCATACATCCATCCATACATCCATCCATCCATACTCACAAACTTTCACGTTTATAATATTAGTAAGAAGATTCTAGTCCATTCCTGCTTTGTTGCGTGCTTCACGCCACTTTATATTCATCACTGAAAATATCCTTTCGGGGTGTATGTAAATGTAAGTAACATTTTCGTTCAGAAATATTCTGAAAGTGTGATAAAAAAATAGAAACCAAGTTTAGCGACTTGCGAATATAGTAGTTTTGCCTACTATATTTTATTTATAAAAATATAGCAGTTGGACCCCTAATATAGTAGGATACTATATTTTATAGTAGGGTTGGCAACCCTACTCGTAGCCGTCCGGAGCCATTGTCGGCCATGGCTGGCGGTTACAATAGCCATGCGTTCGATTTAGGTTTACGACGGCAGTTGAGCCAGATTAATGTAAGTAATATGCGTTTTGAAACCTGTTGTCAAGATTATTGAGTTATGTTTCAGCGTACATTGACTAATAGAGGCATTGTGTTGTTGTGTACAAAATAACCTAACCAACAAAAGTTTCATTTTTGATGCCAGTTTTTTTGCCGAATGTACATTGTCATCCATCCTAGATTATGTGTACTGAATTCCAAGTCAATCAGACCAACCGTTGAAGAGTTCCCTCCATCGCATATTGTCCCTGCTGGGCCACTAGAACTCTACTATCAGATTATGAGATTATTGCATTATCATTCGATCTACGCAAGTGTACAAAATTTCAGCTCAATCGGAAACTGGGAAGTGGATCAAATTGAACATGCTAGATTTTATTCCACGGGAGAGGTGAAAGTGAAAAGAGCTTTTAAAAACAAGTACCTATTTTCCTTAGTCACGGCAATTCTGAACGACTGGACCTATTTTGTTGTGTTAGTTCAAAGGGGCGAAACCGAGGGCAAGGTGAAATAGTCATGGTTTTGTCAACAGTCATTTGGGAATACAGGCGTGATGTAACTACATGTAACATTGCTAATTATAGCAGTACCTAGTAGTTTACTTCAAAGTCATCTGACCACCGTTGAAGATTAGAAGCTACATTACCATTTAAGACAGACAGGATGTCCAATTTGTTAGCATCAGGAGTCGACACACGTCGCGGTGACGCGAGAGACGTCTCCTAAATTTAATGACTACGTGATCTAGCGACAAGCTAATTGGTATTATAATATTTTAGCCAAGACTAGGTACTCGTTAAAAATGTAATACTCATTATTGAAGAATTTATAGTCCAGTCAGTTTAGGAGAGTCGTGGTGGCAATTCGTCTGTGACAAACGCCCTCTCAAGCAATTTGTTTTGATTTTAAGTCCCGGGTAAAACGTCCGAATTTTCGGAAAGTATGCTTTCGGCGACATGTAAGCCACCTGCCACTATATTCCTTTTATCTAACTTTAAAACATGAATTGTGCCAAAAGTAGCTGTGAAAAAAAAACAGTTAGTTATGAATTTGTCTATGTAATGTTTCGATACAGCTTGCCTAACTCTAGTGTGATGCGCACTCTTGGGCCGGCCAATGAGAGCACAGCTATCGTAAGGTGGTTTGGCAGAATCGTTTCCTAATAAATTTAACGACATTTGTTAGTAGGTACTCTATGGGCTAACTACTCGCCAAAAGGGGGTACTTACCACCATGAGTTTCCCGTGCTTCGGATGCCTCCTGATAAGTAGTGCTGCTCCATTCTCCTCGTCTTGGTACAGATCTCCAACTTCTTCCTCTCCTTCCTGTCAACAAGAGATAACGGGTTAACTATGAAAATGAGAAACGAACTGACAGAAACACTGATATTGGGGTTATAGTTAGTCGACCTCCTATCTCATCGTGTTATACCATTCGATAATCAAGCTTTTAGCAGGTTGGTAGGGGTTCATTTTCAAATAATATGACGCATTAAGATAAAGAGGTTGACTAAACACTTGTAGCGTCTATGTCACTTATAGTATTTTCAATAATATAAAATACGGAATCTTGCAAATAGTTTTTTTCTTCTCAAACCAATTGATTTATGTCCCACCGAATATTGTTGTAACAGTAAACTTAGTTATAATTTTCTTTGTAAAGTAATGCTATGTCATTTGCTATAAATTAGCCGCCTTAGGATGGCAAGGCGCGAGTTGAATCGTAAATATATCTGCGACTGCCTAACTAGAAACGTCAGAAAATGACAGGTAGTATTAGGTGCTAAGCCTACTGACAAGGTTTACCTACGCCATTTTGGCTCTCGTCGCCAATTTCTAGCTCAATCTTGTCTTGTTAGTCATAAAATACCTTAGATGGGATAAATATCAATAGATTTAGAACGTATCTTTTTGAAATCTGTCAGTAAAAACACACAGATCGACCTTAATAAAAAAATCACACTAGCAACCTGTCGTGCATTGCGCTGCAACTTAACTTTATTTTAATCACGTAATATCAGATATCGCTCAAGACCATTTCCCGCTGCATGTCAAAAGTAAGCCCATACGTATCCGTGAAAGAGAACGTGACATTTTTGAGCACAATCGACGGAAGCAAGCAAGGCGAGGCCGGTGCAATTAAAATTGCCGAAATGTCGTTGCATCTGAGTGCATTCGGGTCTGGCTTTGAATAAAAGACTCATAAACCGACATTTACATTGAGTCGTTTGCGTGGTGCATGCGGTGACCATAACAGTGTTAAGGTCATGGCAGGATAAGGTGCACTGTTTCAAAGTATATTTTACTAAGTCTTCCGCGACCTGTAATCGTGACCGAAGAGCTTTCCAATCCCATCCAAAGCTGACGGCTTGGTAGAAATAGTCCTAAGCTACGATATCCCCAGAAGGTGGGTCACACTTCCTACTTCGCTAACATCATTACATCATATACCTAATTAGAAGATATCTACTGTGTGACATACGATACCACATTGACCTACGCGAATTCTCAGGTTTTTATATCGAAATTAGTTCGACATGCGTATCGATGTAGACGTGAGTGTAACCCTTCTTTTTCTAATTCGTAGTCCCTCAAAAGAATCTTTCCCTCATTCCTACCAATCTCAATTAAAACAAGCACTAATTTAAATGAATGCTCATGTAATGTAAGTAAGTCTGCAAAACATACAATCAACAATGGCATCTTTTTCCACCGTCGGTTGTGGCGATAGTAGTTCGCGAACAGCTGATCGTGGGAAGCGTGTATTAAATACACTCATTGCATTTGTGCATAAAACGAGATTTCTCAACTTTCAACCCTAAGACCCTAGACTACCGTTCATAACGGACAAGTAGAACGTGTGCATCGAATATACAACTCACACATCACGCCTGTATTCCCAAATGGAGTAGTCAGATCATAAGAAATACTACATAGATAAAACCATAAGTATTCCCACACTTCGTAGCCACTTTTAGTATAATTTTAGATTGACGAAAGAGGTAAATACATTGTTTATAACATATACGGAAAATTAGATAAAAAAAAGCGAACTATCATAACAGAATGACGTTCAGTTGTTCAGCCAACGAATGACAACTTCGAGCAGAGAATTTCTGTCCTTTTTTTCCTTTAAGAACGTAAAAGACGATACAACGTTCGCCGCGTCAGCTAGTTTATAAAAAGTATTAGCGGGGATTCATTACTCTTTCAATTTCTTTCACAAGCCGAGTAGGAACACAAGCGTGCCATCATACGCGTGGCTTCCCGCTAGATAGCATCGCCGCACGACCGGGCTAATTCGTCCCGACATCACTATCTGATTAACGTTCGCGTGGGAGGAAACAGCTGTCATATTTGTACAGGTTTCTTTTTATGAAAGGCAAAGGAAACTAATGCCATGCAGCCTCGTCTGTATGACAAGACCGAAGCTACGTCTTGTTTGTATGTCGTTGCAATGCTGGTGTTGACCAGTTTGAGGGTGTTCAGTAGAACCTTGACTGTCTGTTTGTCAGTCTCATGGGCGTAGCCAGGGGGGGGGTTTGGGGGTTCAACCCCTCCCCCCGAAAAGTTCCGGCTCCCATACAACAATCGTGATATTTTTTGTCCGACTCGCACTTGGCCGATTTTTTTGTCAAACCCTGATACGCCCGTGGTCTGTCTGTTACTTTTTCACGCTTCAAAAGCTGAACTAACTTCGTCGAAGTTGAGTTCAAAGAATGGGCACACAAATTTAGGATATGTGGGGTTCCAATTTGAGTTGAGCTCTCACTGCCACAGCCGCTCATATTAAAGAGGGATCAACTCACTGCTGCGGTCGTCATACCGAGGAGCCTTTACTAAATTGCCAGAGGGATAGCGATAAACAATTCCACGCCAGTTTTATAAATAAAACATGAAAGCTATAAATAAAAACGTAAACAATAAAATATAGACATCTTTGAATCGCCTAGCAGATGCGATCGGTGCACCGACAATTATCATATTACTCACCATAAATAAATATTAAAATCAATAAACAATCCGAACCGGGAAGCTCGCCGTAATTACGCGTTTATAATAATTACGCTTGAAGCAGGCGGAACTGACGACAATTAATACATACATACATCACAAATGGGGTCCGCTACATAAACATAACAGCCGTGGTAGCCCAGCGGTTCGACCTGTGGCCTCTCAAGCAGAGGGTCGTGGGTTCAAACCCCGGGCTCGCACCTCTGAATTTTTCGGAATTTATGTGCGATATCGAATTTGATATTTATCACGAGCTATTCGGTGAAGGAAAACATCGTGAGGAAACCTACACACAGCGACGAAGTAATTCAACGTTCTGTGTGAAGTTCCCAATCCGCACTGGGCCCGCGTGGGAACTATCGCCCAAGCCCTCTCATACTGAGAGGAGGCCTGTGCCCTGCAGTGGGACGTATATAGGCTGATGATGACATAAACAAAACGATGACTATTTCACGTTTTAAGGTCACTCCAACCATATTTTTGTTGGGTTTTGGATACAAGTTGACCTGACCTTCTTAAAACGCCCCCATTTTGGTGGATGGTTAGTATGTATTGAATTTCAGTAAGGGTGACTAGTTCCATACGTTTCTACTTCTACCATCTTATCTCATCTTTTTTCCTCCTCCAGCTTTCAAAAATCCATACACTAGATGCCTTGCTCCTTATAAAAAAAAATGTCGAACAAATCCATAGTTTTGGTCAAGGACTTTTTCTTAACCATTTGTCCCGCTGTCACGAAACTGACTAAAAAAAAGATATAAATTACTATTTGTGTTTCTAAATTTGCGTGCGAATTAATATTATATCAAACTGGTTTTATGCACACAAAAATCTTTAAAACGTGACTTGTGTGGTCACGTGACAAAATACTCATATTCATACGATATCATAGTCATAAATATGACAGTCATCAGCATGACAGCAATATTACAGCATTAACATACATTTATTGTGGCATGAACTGCGATTATGTCCTACGGCAGATTATTAGATATAATCATATAAAATTTATATTATTGTTTTGTATAATTGAATGTGACGCATCGAGTGAGTTATTGTGATATAAATAATGCAATGAAATAATATATCGGTAAGTTATAGCAATATAAACGAAGTATATTATTATAGTATAGTTGACTGACATAATAATAAATCAGAAAATAAAATCCTTTTTTTTTTTGAGTGGATGAGCATAGATATAGGCTTGTGATGGTGTTGATAATGCCAAAAAATATTTTTTTAGTTTTTTTAATCGGTACCATAGTCCTACAAATTACTTCACAACTAAGGAGAGATGGTTGAGGTATATTTTAGGCGACAGGCTAGAAACATGTCACTATTGTGCTTCTTTTATTTTTATGTACAACCTAAAAAATACATACATCACGCCAATATTCCGGAATGGGGTAAGCACTGCACACGAAACGCTACATGGACCTAAACATGACCATTTCACATTCCGCAGCCACTTCTAGCGTATTTTTTAGGTTTTAAGTTAAAAGGTACTTACTGCAGTGATAGATTGCTAGCCTATCGCTTAAAATATACCTGAACCTATTTCCTAAGTTGCCTCTTACGACATCCACGGCAGAAACGGAGAGGTGTTTTTCTAAAAATTACATCATACGGCATAAACTATTACGCTATAATTAGTCATGGTTTTGTCTTGTACCATTTCGTGTGTTCTGCCTACCCCATTTGGGAGTACTCGTATGCATGAACTTTACAAACTAAAAAGTTATTACCAACAATAAGCTTTTCACTCTATTGAACTTGAAACGTTTTCACCTAATATGCAATTAGCAATAGAGCTCTAGTCTAACCAAAAATCCAATTTAATGTTCAAAACATAAAGTCGAATATAAAATAATCGCGACAGAATACCATAAAGCCACATAGCACGTGTTTCTACACGGAATAAAAGTGTTTTTATTATTATAATAAGCTTATTTGAATAACAAATCTATTTTACGATCGGACGGCGAATCGCAAGCAGGTGTATAAGGCAGAATATTTCCTAAACTATTATAGAGGTCCTTTTAGGGGCGTCGAAAATTATATTTAATTGAATTTGTTGTAATTTAAATTTATCACAAATTTTGTTGTAAGTTTTTATATGACTTTGAGTGCTTTTGGTATAAACGACATCAACGCGTTCAGTAGTTAAACATTCAGTTTTCTCAAATGAAATACGTATTTCTTGCTTACACAAACTTTCGAATTCTAAAACTTCAGGTAGCTAGTTAATTTCTGAAAATGTTCTTTTTAGTTTTTAAATTCTACGTACCTATTTTTCATTCGCTTACTTAGTAACGACATCAACGCGCTGTCTGGTCGATCTTTTGAAACTTTTATGTTTATTTTTATGAACTTACTAAACATAGAGATTTAAAAATATGTTAGATGTGGCTACGAATCGTGACATAGTCATGGCTTTGTGTATGTAGCGTTTCGTGTCAGCTTACCCCATTTGGGAATACAGGCGCAGGCGCGATGTTCGTGTACTATATGCAAATAAACAATAACTTTGCATTAAATTGCGACGAAACCAGGTATCCCATAAATTCGGTTTTACAAGAATTACTGACACAGATAAACTATTCCCAGACACAATTCTTAAGGCACACCCGTCAAATGGGCGTTAAGTTTCAAAATTAACTGCTGCACTCAGAAACGTCAAGTAATATTTAATTCGCAATCAGCAGCTTCTATAACACAAGCTTAACTAGACTATGGTTACCATTTCCAACTAAACCAACATTATAGTGACATAAAATGGATTCACTCACGTCTTTATATTGAAGTTATCTAGACTTGTTTAGGGCTAATTCGTGACAATCATCGGAAGCAACAAAAATCTCGAGCCAATCGCTCGTTCCCTAAATATCAGAATTGCAAAATACTAGATTGCCGACATACCTGCTTATCAAAATATCAGATTCGATGTTCGTTTTTATTACAGTTTTGTAAAGTACCATGTTCTCAATACACCATGTTCCATTTAAAACCGATTTCCTCTAGTACCAGATAGTGAAAACACCAGGCTCGCAAAAGTTGCTTCGGTATAAAAAGGAACATAGCATAAAGAAAATCTGGTATTCCGGGAATCTGATATTTTGATAAGCAGGTGTGTTGGCAATCTAGTATTTTGCAATTCTGATGTTTAGGGAACGAGCGGAGCCAATCTCGGTATAAACACGTGAATGTATCCATTTCATTCACTATGAGTGAGTCTCCGTTTATGTTTAAAATAAACCAACATTATTATCATTTACTTGCGATGTGAATTTTAACATAGTGTTTAACTGCACCGCCTGCTCCAAATAACTCAAACCCATAATAAATCTTTCGTGAGCGATAACCGACTAAGTTTATTTAGTTTGTATTTCATGTAACATTTTAGCTGTAATGGCTCCTCTACATGATAGGCCAGCGCTTGTCCAGCAAAATGGCCATGCGATGGATGAAAAGGATCTACACAATGGCAATGTTCAGTTGTTCTGACCTTTGATGTGTGGGCGAAAACCGACACCGCGGCCATTCCGCCGGCATCGTACGCACCACAAGCCAGCATACGCCACTACGCCCTCTATATGGTGGCCCACTACGATGGACCATCATGATGGCCCATCATGTAGAGGAGCCATAACTTAATTGTCGAATGTTTTAAAATATATGTCATTAAAACATTTTTTGTGGCCAATCATTTATTTCTGACACTACCATACCACGGGCACCAAGGCCACTGCCACTATTAGACCTTTCATCTTAAAACCTGAAAGTCCCAAAACATACATGCAAGACGTGGCCACAACACGTGAAAAAGTTATCGTTTTGTCAAAAATCTATACTAATATCATAAAGTTCGTTTGTTTGTTTGAACGCGCTAATCTCAGGAACTAGGTACTGGTTCGAATTGAAAAATTATTTTTGTGTTGGATAGACCATTTATTGAGGAAGGCTTTAGGCTACATAACATCACGCTGCGATAAATAGGACCGAAGAAAAATTGGAAAATGTGGAAAAAAGGGGAAAATTAGTCACTATTCCACGCGAACGGAGTCGCGGGCACAGCTAGTTATTAATAGGGACATAAGGACGTGTCAGATATTTTGCGCTCTCCGCCGTGGGAGATATTTCTACTGGTGACTGTACAGCCAAACTACTTTAGACTGACTGTGCATGCCTTTGTAAAATATCCAGGTCGTTGCTCAGTCGTCACCTAATACTAAATACCTCGTAAATAACGACAGATAACTAACTGGGTTTAGGGCTTAACCCAAGGTTAGCTCTAGCGTGGTTTTATTGGTGACAATAAATGCTTGCTTTATTGTTTAACACTAGTTTGCAATAGTTTTGCCTAGCCTGAAGCCTGATATTGTTTCTATGTGTGTCGAAGAACGTATATCGACCAGATCGGCGATGTACTACAAAGCCCAAATTAGGAGTACCTACCCGAAACCATCGAGCGTGTATGACGAGAGTGATGAATGTGAGTGAAGCGAGAGAAGTATGTCAGAATAGATGCGAATGGCGCTCTGTTGTCTCTGCCTACCCCGCAGGGAATAAGGCGTGACGGTTATGTATGTATGTGTCTCTCTTTAAGGTCATCAAGGTATGTATAATGTACCTACAATTCCCGTCTGGTGTCGGGATAAAAAATCGGCCCGACGCCCGACATGGTGGGAACGAGCTCTTAATCGCCTCTTACAACATCCAAGGGATAGAAAGATAAATTAAGGTACATTTTAGGCGACAAGCTACCAACCTGCCACTATTAGACTCGAGGCACACTAGCGCAGAGTCGAAGGGACGCGACGTGTTACGTTTTTTTTAGCCTGCGGCATATTCATCTCTATTGTTCCTTTATTTAAGTACAAATTTGTGCTATGTAAATAATAAGGCGCCCGTCGCCGTACAAAACATGAAGCAACGCGTTGCTTCGACTCTGCACCAGTGTGAGTTGAGCCTGCCAACTTCAAACAGTATACAGGTATTCAATAATTGAAGTCACCAGGTATAAGCTAAGTCTTATTCTTATTAGAATGTCTAGGTACATCACTAAAATGAACCAGATATTTACTGTAAGAATATTTAAACAATAAATTGAATTCAAAACCAGCTACTGTGCGCATGACCGCTTCATAAACACAAAAAGGCCAACGACGTTCTAGCAACACTTGGAATTGAGACCTAATTCGATGGTCATTGAGTTAAAATTAAGAATAAGAGGATGTGGAATTGGGTCCTTTCGATCGTCGGTTTTAACAATTTGACGAATTCTCATAGCGAATAACATTCTTGGGCGCATTCCTGCTTATGTAATGATTTATTGTTTGTTTGCGTTGAGTTAATTAGATACCTTAACCAGGATTTGGGTAATGCGTATTTGGTTAATTGTGTATTGTGTGTGTTTAGGCTGTAAAACGGTTGCCGACGTCTGTCCGACGATCATCCTCGATACACGGTTCAGGGAACGCCTGAGGAGGATGTGTCACACTCACACACCATTGCTATAGCGACAATTGTGTGTTATGGAAATATGTATAATTATGTATTAGATACTTAACTCATTTAAATGCATGTTTTCTTTTTTTGTTGAACATTTACTAATGTATTTCTACATTTAATATTTTGTGATTGTACGATATTTCACCATGTTTAAATGTACTCTGCGTTAATCGAACTGCCTTGTAATATTGGATTTGGTATAACAACTCTCTATTTTTTCCATAGATATCGTGTTTCGAATATGAATGATCGGCTATAGAAATGAATCGCAAAGTTCGCAAACCCTTATGTCACACACAATTCAGGAAATTCAGCGGTTAGCTAACGGCGTGGGAAACTTTCACTGCGCACAATGCGCGCGCCGATACGCGGCGCATCGAGCGACGGATCAATGAAATCGATAATAACGATATACATATCGATCATTCTAAAAAATTACGTTGGTAAAATAAGTCGAAAATGACATCCAAAAAAATTAACCCGTAGTGCCACGTTTAGAAATTTCAAGCAAGCAAGTTGTCTTATGCTCGAGAATTAAAATCCCGGCTTTTAAACTTTTGGAATTCATGTTTGAAAATCACATTTGAAATTTACCACTAGTTCTTCTTTGAATGGTAACAAAGCAATGAGATTCACCGCCAGCAAAGAAACTATTAAAAGTGATTTGTTGCGCGGGATAACAACAACCCTAGTGCTCTCTTAATAAGAGGAGGCTTGTGCCCAGCAGTGGTTCGTGATGGCTGGATTATCAATTTACCTGTCTCACTACATTACATCAACGAGTACTGAAAGAGAATTTTCCCAGCTCTCATATTTTTTGTTCCCGTTGTAACCAATAGAGGGCGTTACACGACAGTGTCGCTTTTCACAGCGCCATCTTGACACTGTTGAAAGGTGAAAATCAATTCAGTAATTGCCTATTTCTCTCAATAAAATAAATTTGAATTAACTTAAAGAGGTAATTGATAGCATTTTTTTAAAAACATGTTTATTTCGGCACGAATAGCACCAGCACCATCTCTTCCGTGGATGTCGTAAGAGGTGACAAAGGAAATAGGTGCAGGTAGATATGTTTTAGGCGACAGGCTTGCAACCTGTCACTATTATACATACCTCTTCCATCTGTTCTCAAACCTAAAACTATGCTAGTAGTGGCTAAAGACGTGAAATAGTCATGGCTTTGTCGATGTCATGTTTTGTGTGCTCTGCCTAGCTCATTTGGGAACACAGGCATGATTGTATGTACAGTCACGAACCGGGATTGTTGAGCCACTTGCCACTGTTCGCAATTTTGACGTGTAATCAATGACCGATGTGACCGACTAGATGTTAGCTATTGGATTAGTATTACACGACCAAGTTACAAACATAGGTAAGTGGCACAACAATCCCGGTTCGCGATGGTACAGCCGAGTTCATTAATATATGAGCAAAACTGAGGGTTCAAAAATATCTGTACACCTTTATGACATTGACAATATGGTGCAAAAGTTTACATGTTTGGCATTTGTCTGCTCATATATTTATGAACTCGACTGTACATACACTTGAGTCGTCTATTTCGATATAAGTCTGTGATTTAGACACTCAATCATACTTCTAGCTATATTGACTGGTTACCCAACGGCCCACGTTTCCGACAATTAATCCTAGCACAAATGGACCGGTCGAGGAAAAGCTATCGCCACGATGGCTAGAAAGCGGGTGCTGTCGGAAACAATTAGTCCACTTTGCGCCGTAGTCGGCACAGTTCTTCTATCCCACGGCACTTGCACAGGACCTTCTTACCCTTATAATTGGGTAAATGACTAAAAAAACTAAGTCCGTCAGATAGATTACCAAAGAATATTGCACGTAGATAGGCCAAATTAGGACTACCCGAAACCGTCGAGCGTATATGACGTAAACGCAAGTGATGAATGTGAGTGAAGCGAGAGAAGTATGTTAGAATAGGAGCGAATGGCGCTTTGTCTCTGCCTATCATGCAGGGAATAAGGCGTGACGGTTATGTTTGTATTTTCCTTTTATTTCACAGACAAGAAATAACCCGTGTGGTGTTGGGTTTAGAATAACACCTCTCCATTTCTTCCATGGATGTCGCAAGAGGCGACTAAGGACATAGGTTAAGGTATACTTTAGGCGACAGGCTAGCAACCTGTCACTATTGTACCTGCCACCTCAAAACCTAAAGAATATTATGCTAGAAGTGGCCACTAAACGTGAAATAGTCATTGTTGTGTCTATGCAGCGTTTTGTGGGCTCTGCCTACCCCGTTTGGGAATATAGGCGTGATTGTATGTATGTATGTATGTATAAGAAATAACGAGGATACAGTGCTCTGCAGTTTCGAGGGACGTCACTACATGGTATAAATTTTCACCAAGGCTTGACAAGGTCTTGGCAGTTACTAATTTTCAATCTAGCGATGGTTCAGCCTACTACCGGATAGAGATAGGAAAACGACCGATAACCTACGAACATTCTGACACTTCTATCTCTAGTAGGGTCGAGAATGAATACAGGGAACGGTCGTAAGCGCACGCATCTATACGTTTTCCTAACTTTCGCCCGATTCTGCTATCAAAGATTCGGAGCAATTTGAAGGCAAATGTGCGTCAGCTACACCTGAAGACAGCTCGACCCTGAGTGAGAGGTGTCAGTGAAAGAGTTAACCAGAGACACAGGATTTTGCTGACCCAGATATAAGACTAAACTCACCGTGCCCATCTCCTCGTAGTCCACCCCATGCGGCTGCGTCTCATTCGTGACCGCGCGCCACATCTTCAACCCCTCCTTCTTGACCAGCCCCTCTTGCTTCTTCAGCACGAGGCTCAGCTGTTTCCCGAACGCCTCCAGATCGATCTTGTGCACATCACTCAACACTTCACTTTCACTTGAAACACCGAAATCAACACTGACTGTGTCATTCAGATCACCGATGACATCCTTTAGGTCTTCGTGCTTGAACATCTCATCGGTTAGCAACGACGGTGGACTAGTCTCCGTTTTGTAATGGTAGTGTTTCTCGTGTGGTATTTTTCCCTCGTTCTTTGCGAACCCATTGGCGTTGGTGCCTGCTATGTGCCGTCGTGATAGGTGATGGGTTAGGTGGACTAAGTGGTACTCAGGGATGCTTTCTTGATGCTCCACGTGGAAGACATGTCTGAGCTCGTCTGCCGTCATGTGCTCATGGATCTGTGGAGAAAGAAAAGAGGGGGTTATTAATCAAGTAACAAAAAATACAGCCGAATTGAATACCTCCTTTTTTGAAGTCGGTTAAAAACATGGGGTGATGAAGTAGATGTAGTGGCGAGTGGTTTCACCAATGACTCACAGCTCTGACTTTTGATTTGATAACTGTACCACGAGCCGTTCGGTGGAGGGGAACATCATAGGGCAACCTGTATACAACGAGGAAGTAAGTCAATGTTGTATGTGAGGCTGCCAACCCTCACTAGACCCGTGTGGAAACTACAGCCCAAGTATTTAGGTTGGATTTTTGTTATTATTGGTGTATAACTTTTATCCGATTTTTTGATGTGAAAGTGAAGTACAGTCAAGGAAATTGATACCTGTGCCACTTTGAACCTTTTCATAGTGAGTTTCATATTGCTTTGATTAGTAGAAAGTATTGTATGTCACAGTGACATTTCCCGTGAAGAGGTACAAAGTGGCACAGT
Source organism: Adoxophyes honmai (assembly GCA_005406045.1). Lineage (NCBI taxonomy): Eukaryota > Metazoa > Arthropoda > Insecta > Lepidoptera > Tortricidae > Adoxophyes > Adoxophyes honmai. The sequence continues at coordinate 144,953 of BHDV01009611.1, forward strand.
AATCAATTTCCTTGACTGTACCCTTAACAGTTTTTAGCTGTTTGAATGAATTTGAAAAAGTCTAATAGCTTAGAGGTTTTCAACTAAAATAAGTTCAGCAGCCTCAATTAAAACTAAAAATGTCCTTTAATTATTAACATTCGGTTCTGTTTACAGTAAAACTACAGGTTCCAGCTCAGATCCAGTTTCCACACATCCGTATCGATTGTTTGAATGTCAGAAGACGTAAACCTTGAGAGCGGTCACTAGCACCCTTTCTCCGACAAGCACCTTGTCACATTAAAACGTCATCAAAACTAGCTTACGATTGAGAGAACTTGCGAAATCCCTGACAGCGACAAGGTGGTATCTCTGTTGCGTATTGACGCTTTAGCGTCCTAACAAAGAGTTCCCGTTTTTATGTAAACTCGTGCAGAAGGTTAATGCGACAAGGAGTTATTACTAAGGCATAAGTTTCATTGAAGTCATACTCTTCAATTTAAGGCAGGCTTGGATAGATTGGTTAACTTAAAACCTAAAGAATATGCTAAAAGTGGCTACACGATAGTGACAGTCTTGATTTTATCTATATAGCGTTTCATGTCTTCTGCTTACCCCATATGGGAATACAGGAGTGATGTATATGTGTATGTACTTATGTATCGATTGTGTTTTTATTTGCAAGTAGGAAAGACGATCTTTTTCCCAAATTAAAAATTGACCATCTGGTTACCCTGAAAATGCTAAACGTGGCACTGGATTTTTGAATTAATGTGCTCTGCCTACCCCTCTTGGGAATACAGGCGTGAGAATCTGTATGTATGTATGTAAAAAATAAAAGAAAATTACAACTGTAATGACAACTGAATACCAATCATCATGACCATACCCCGGCCGGAGGGAGCAAAAATGCGTTGACAGCTTAAAAGTGCGAGGACACACACCTTGGTCGATGTCGATAAAAACAACACGATGTACTGGACCACCGTTATGGTATGCAGAAGTATTAATTATTGTTGTAAACAAAATTAAAACCAAGTGTTTTTATTTATTCAGTATTCTACGTAATTTTCGTAATA
>BHDV01009611.1:161952-197469 GCA_005406045.1 Adoxophyes honmai
GATCCGCCGTTGAACACAAACAGTGTAGTTTGATAACGAACAAGTTCGCGAACCACTTTTTTAATAACATAGTGGATAATACGGACTAGACATGTTTCGGGTCCATAGCCCCTAATCTACGAGCTGTGGCGGCTGCTGCAATGAAACTAATACCGGCGCACGACTACCCTCGTTACTATCGTGATCTGTTATTGTCAATAGTTGGGTACACAAAACTTTAACGCGATCAATTTGCAAAGGCGCGTCCACGACAGCTGTTAAGAGCTATGGACTAACTCGAATTAAGACGTGAGTTATCCGTATTTTGCATTATCTCTCTGGTTCTTAATACTCTAAGAAACCACGACTCATTTTGACATTTACTATGATTTCAATACTTATCAGGGGTACTTGAATCTAAATCAAGGTTAGAGACGACCTAAGTAGGTTATGTTTTGCATTTCGTAGCTTTTGATTTGAATCTAGACTGCCAAATTGCACAGATGAAATCTTAACGCATTAAGATAAAACACACGTACTTATTCACAGCCGGCCGCATACAAGCTAGGTATTAGATGCTGTTAGTTTTCTTACTGATTTTGACTTGTACCTATTCGTACGGATTAGCATGCGCGAGATAGACTATACTTGTCACTGTTTTATGTATCATGTTGTCGTTATAAATAAACTAACCCACAAAGATTACATTTCCGATACAAGCCTTTTTTGCTGACTGTACGTATTTTTGCTACCTGTGCTTCATTGTCATCTATCCTAGATTATTGTGCACCAAATTGTACGTCAATCTGACTAACTAGAGACGCCAGAAAGTGACAGGTAAGTCTATCCCGCGTGTGCAAGATTGCACGCTTTTTTTATACCTATGCAAATGCATTCATGTTTTTTATAGATTTTGATGTTATCTTGGGTTTTCTACTTAGATGGATTGCGCTGTAGTTTCTACACCGAAAAACAGGGCTTTTTCAATACAGTCCTAATACCGCGTGCGTCTTCTCGCGCGTACTAAGGCCCTGCGCAGAACAAACTATTCGCGACGGACTTTTTAGTCTGTGAAAATAGAACCTATGGAATTATATGCAGTAACGCACACGACGCGCAAAAAGTCCGGCGCACATTGCGTACACTCCACGCACACTTTTTGTGGGCCGCAGACTCGATCGCACAAAAAGTCTGTCGTTTGCGCTGCCCCTAAGGCATCAGAGTACAAACGTACTTATTTTAAACTTGATCCACTTTTGATAGCTGAGTGGCCATTGGAACGTAACCAGACAAATATGGAGTGGTGTCAGTGAACCCTCATTGTGAATCCCTAGATGGCACCACTAATGTCAACCAGGCCTTATACAGTGTGAATTAAGTGGCCCGATTCTTATGGCATATCTGATAATACGTTTTTAATTGTTATCTGTATGGTATCGAATACAAAAAAGGCTAAACGCTAGTCGGACTAGGGCACAATGGATGGATACTATACCATTATTTATTCAAAGAGTAAAAACTAACTATCAAGGACACATACATACCTACATACATCAAGCTTGTATTCCCAAATGGAGTAGACAGAGCACACGAACCGCTACATAGACAAAACCATGACTATTTCACGTTTCGTGGCCACTTCTAGGACATTTTTTAGGTTATGAGTCGGCCGACAGGAATATTAGTACAGGTTCCTAGCCTAGCCTATCGCCTAAATCATACAAATACATACAAAGCATAGGCTTGAAGCCTCTTTTAGCATAATTTTGGGGTTGCAGTTAGTTGATGGGATGTATGTTGATGATTGTATTCTTTTGTGGCTACAAACTTTCAAATAGTCATGTTTGCTTGGCACAGCGACACGCTTTAGTCACCTGTCATTTTCGGAAGTCTCTAATTAGACAGTGACAGGTATAGTCTATCTCGCGCGTATCTCTACTCGCACCTTGCTAGGTGCTAAGCCGGCTGGCTTTTTTCTACTCTTTGCCTACCCCATTTAAGTCAAGGATACACTTGAAGGTTAACTGGTAGAGATCCCCTCGGGGATAAGTTCGCCTTTGTACGTAAGTTACACTGTTGTTCTGTAATATTATTCTATGTAATTGTTTTATGTGCAATAAAGAGTCATACAACAACAACAACAACAACACTAGGGGACAAATGTCCCACGACACGTGTCCCCAGCAACGTCGGTGGGAGTAGCGGAACGTTGCCGGACTTCGCTCGACATGTCTGGCAACAAGATGTAAGTGGATATAAGACGCGTAATGTCGCCCGATATGTCAGGCGAAATCGGCCGGCTTCGCTTGACATGCCCTAGGACATTTGTCCCCTAGTGTTTCCATGGCTTTAGGAATAGAGACATGATGAATGTATGTAATGTATGTAAGGAATACAGTCCCTTCCAATACCTAAACGCTAAAGATAGCCATCAGCGCTGACATTGTGAGCCTGTTTACATAATTTATTACGTGGCTTATGAGAAACATATTCGTTTGTATGTTAATTGAGTAAAAACGAAGACAATGACCGAAGGAACAATGCACGTTTATTTGGCACAATGAGGGGAAGCTGAAGTACTAATTGGTAGTTGTGCTCCCGTTGTAACCAGGCCTTATTTTGCATTTGTATTAGCATTCTGACGCTAAGCCGTACGTTTTGTGTTTAAAGAATGGGATGTAGTGAGTGCTGTGTATTTTTTTCTGTACATACATACATCACGCTTGTATTTCTAGATAGGGTAGGCAGAGCACGGGCTACATTACAAAGCCAAATTATTTACAATTTCACGTTTTATTGTCACCTTTAGCATAAATATCATAGTGTCAGGTTGCTAGCCTATCGCCTAACACATAGCTAAAGCTATATCCACCATTTGGTGTTATATGGTGGTGTTACTGTTATGCATTTTTATTTCTTCCGTGGATATCGTAAGAGGCAACTAGGGAAGTGGGTTTTTTGTTTTTCGGTCTGTGAAATGCAATCCCGTGTTTATTACAATTTAATTATTAGTTATGTTCAAGTCACACACCTGCATAGACTTCATAATCACTTAAACACAGACAACACAATACAAAGTATCCGGAAAGGAGCCACAGATTATAATTACCAACGCGCTCACGTTCACCATTCGTTTTTTTGTCGAATGACATTTTGACAATGTGAATGAAAGTCTAAAGGTGTGAATGCACTGATAAATGGATCCCCAGTGGGAAGGTTTAAAAGGCAATTGATTAATCGTCGGATTAAATAGATTAGCGATTGTTTTTAATGGGTAGAGAGCGAGCGTTTAGAAGATATCTGGGCGTTACAAAGGTGATGGGAACGAACATTTCTCTTGTTCAAACGGGGTAAAGGCATTAGCCAATGGAAATGTCGATTTGTCAGTGCTGGTCCGTTTTTGGCAAAACGGCTGATATCTAATTGAATAATAATATTATTAATTTCATAATAAACACCCATTTAACCACCAACAACAGCGCATGCCGCCAGCGCGTCTTCATTGAGGACGGATCTAGTTTCAGCTCATGCGCTGTGGTTGCACGGGCATGCATCAGAGGAAGACGCAAGGTGAACGTGAAAGCGCACTGGTGTGGACTTAGCTAAACGAAGAAGTAACTTTTATTTTTCAATGTTAGCCATGGACAGCCGACACGGCATAATCTAATACAATCGCTACAACTTGAATATGTATGTAAAGTGCCTTCTCCTTTGGCGCTGCGACCTTTAATTTCCAGCGAACAATGTAGACCGTATCAATGCGATTGTTCAGTAGACCTACAAATTCCCATTCGGTCAATACCGTTGCATAACACCTCATTCACTTCCGTAAATCGACTGGGCCGATAAAAATTGCACATTCGTGCCGTTTATGTGCAATTATATTTTTTACGGCTGTATGACATTCGAAACCTTGGTCTTGAAATTAAAAAGAAACAATCGGCCATAGACAGGAAGTCGGTAAAAGATTAGAGAATGATTAGTTCAATATCCTGATGTGATAGCAATTTTAGCAGTGAATAGAATGTAGGTCATTAGGTACGTTTTTGTATCGGTGTTCGATCTGTTTGAAACAATTAATTAATAAAAAAAGTTTGATTCAATTTTGTTTGTCATAATTCATAATCATAACCAATATCACAACGCCGTTTTTTTTTAATTCTCGGGTTGGTAATCACATTCTGTCAGGCATAAGAACAACGCTTTTTATCAACATAATCAAAAGTAGAGCTTTTTTTTGTTCGTAATGCTTCGTATAATGACTTTATTAACGAATAAAAAACGTTTTCAGTATAACTATAAATCGACTAACAGAGAAACAATATCGATCACGATGTTATTAAAGGTTTGGTTTTTTCAACAATATAATAAAGTTTATGTAAGAGGCACTTTTGTAACCAAAATTCTGATGCAAAAATCAATTTGCAAACAGAGATTTCGATCAACAAAAATGACTAAACTTTTTTACTTTTTACTTTCTTTCACGCAACCAAATCAGGTATGAATTTCGTGAAATTTAGATAATAACAAGGTAAAAAGTTATTGTGGCAGATAACAAAAGGTAAGATGTGTCGCAACGATCCAGGCCATTGGGCACGTAATATGGAAACTCGATTTTATGTAGCTCAAATAATCGTGCGCGGGCGCGGCACACTTCTCGCGGCAAAGAGCACAGACTGCGCAGAGTGGGCACTACAATTGAGGCATTCTGTTTAGATTTACATGGTGATCAGTACTATTACCAGGATTTTACAGTGACCGTACTTTATTATTTACTACTGTTATATTCTATTTACTTTTGATGGTGTACCACGTAGTAGAGATTATTTGCTGATCGTCATGGCAACACATTATTACACACAGACCTATTTTGTGAACTGGCAACGGTAGGATATTATCTACCTCACTTTTGTAGGGAAACGGTGGAAATGGTTGAATTGTTTTTGTTTTGAGGAACGAGTTTCCATGTTTTTTTGCTGAAAAAGAAAAGTGTGCGCAATGATTTTCGTAAGCTGTGAATTGCATCTTTAATACAAACAGGTCAGTTAACTAAAGCTGACACATTCAACACATTTACACATTTGTGTAGTGTCTGTGAATAAGCACGCGGCGTGACGTTGCACTGCATACGTACCATAAAAAATATGCCCGATTTGATCAAAATTACTTTTGTGTAGAGAAACAGCACAAGTGTGAGTACAGTGATCGTGACAGCTCTAGTTAATTGACCTATAATGCAATGACCGTTCTGTCCCTATCTACTCCGCGTCACTTTCATTCCGCTCTCGCTTTCGGCTAGAACGTAACCGTGATGTCATACCGGTAACCGCGCTTTATCGCGGCGCCAATTATATCGGCTCTGTCCGTGAGCTTTCATACAACAACCTAGTTTCCTAATTTCGGAAACTAACATACGAACGAGTTACTTAGTATGAGTCTATTTTCACATTTTGACGGTGGTTTTTTGAATTGATTTTTTATGACATAACTTTTGTTACCATTTTTTATTTTGATTGTTTTATTGTAATTGTGTTCTGATTTTATTTTGACATATTTGCATATAATTGGACATTTTTAATTTGTTTTTTAATATATTATGACATATTTCATTGTTATTGTATTAAAGGAATAATGCGTACCCCGCAGGGAATAAGCCGTGACGGTTATGTTTATGTATTAAGGGTGAATTTTTGAACGTGCCGTTAATATACCACATACATAACAATGTAGGTCATTGAATACCGACACGTGGTCAAGTCTAGAACCAATTAATTCCTAACACACCATAGAACCTGTTTATTGTAAAGGTCATCATGACATTGCATTGCTTGACAACGTTGTACAGTGGGTCAGAAATTTTGACAGAATTGTTAAATACAGGATGAAACCTAAATGGCGATACGAAATTAGTACTTAACTTCCGTGTTTAGTTTACAAAAATTTCGACTAAATATTTCACTGATTCACTGTCCTATCTGTCCACCATCTTTTTTCACTAAAACCACGTCATAAGAGCGTCATCAGGATTATCAATCCAAACAATGTTTTTTGCGCTGTCTCTACGAAAATAACAATGACCGTTGTATCTAATTTGTTTATAATAAATACTAAAAATGTCAAAGTTGTCAACGATTGTAAACACATTGTATGGCATAAACGTATACGGTGACATGTATTTTATTACTGTGTTAAAACGATACGAGTGTACATAATTATTAATGTGATACTTCCTTGATTATTATAATTCGCAATATAATTTTGTTGTTGTGTTTACGTTTTATGGCCCGTATATAAAGGCACGCGGCGGAATAAAAATTAGGAACCACTCGGTTTCACCTCAATAGACAATGTTTTCTGCTTGTTTTATTTTCTCACAATCATCAAACATGACACCGCAAATTAACGTTTTTAAGGATACCTACATTAAATTCACTTAATCACTCTTTACTGACAAGTAAACCAATTATTAACATTAATAAAGCTACACAACAATCCATAATTTTAAATATCGACCACAACTCGTACAATCAATCTGTCCTTGTGACAGTGAGCATCCTATCGCTTAATTTCTATGAATTTTCACCACTGACAATGGAATGCAAATCACACGTGAAATGTCACGTAAAAAATCACAGCTCTTCAATGAGTCACCGCCAAATAGGCACCTATTCAGTTACGTTTCCATAGATGTTATTATTTGATAATACATATGGCTAACACTGAGAACAGACAACGGCAAGTTTGGCTCCCAACAATAGTCGACGCCTTTTCGCCCTAATTGCGTTGCCATAAAGCTTTTTCTACCCGCGTTTTGCCGAAAAGGCGTAGACTGGTTTGGTGAGACCCTTAGAGTTAGCGCTTTTTTCCAGGTAAAGCGATGCGCGAATTCTCTCTATCCCTCTCTAAAATCGTGCCACCTAACTTGCCGGATACTATAGGTACAAGAAATTAATATTTAGTTCATTCGACAGGATTCTACAGGGGGCACACTGCTCAAACACTTGACACTCGACCATTAAACACACAACATTACGCTTTATCACCCGATGTATGAAACCGTTAGCTTTTTGTAAGCCGATCTCGGGTTTCGCAATAAAGTAACTTAAGCCGTATAACTTAAACGTTGCATCACCCTGTATGTAATGCGATATCCCTTAATTAATGTTGTGGCATTTGACCACTCTCGTATGCTGCGGGCCTGGTAAAGAGGACGACACACTACAGTAGAATACGAAAATAATAAATTGTTGTAAAAAGTTACAATCTTACAATACCGCCCCTATTTTTTCCTAGGCTTTATCTCTTTTATCTGAAGTGGTTACAAAACGTGAAACGTTCAGGGTTTTGTCCATGAAACGTCTCGTGTGCTCTCCCTACCCCGTTTGTAGTCTTAAGGAGACGATTTGCCTCGCAGTGGGACACAAATCCAAGACTTTAAAAAGTATTTTTTTTTCTCACTAGTTATATCCACTTTTGCAATTTTTTAAAGCTGCTTCAGGTTCTCATATTAAGTCACCGGTATGTTTCTTGCGGAATTTTCCGCAAAAACATCTCTAGGGCTCGTGGTTTGCTTGACACCGATTCCAGCAGTAAAAAGGGCTGTTTAAATAATTGATAATTACCAACAACCATTTTTAGACGTAATCGGTTTGAAGACAAACGCAAAGATAAGAAATAGCCGTCACGAAAAATGTCAAATGACATGCAACGTAATTTTACCACAAAAAGCAAGTTAGTACACTAATAAATATTCACTTTTCGTGACTTCATTGTTTTGTGGGTTTGACATGACAGATATGATGCAAATCTTAATGAAATGACAAGCTAAACGCTACATAGACACAGCCATGAACTATTTCACGCTTTGTAGCCATTGACATATTTTTAGGTAGGTTCCAATTTAGAGAAAAGAGGTAAAGTAGTGACAGGTAGCTAGCCTATCGCTTAATGTATAAGACCCTTTACCTACTTTCCTCAGCCGCCTCTTATGACACCCACGGAAGAAATGGAGATGTGGTATTCTATACGCGACACCATACAGGGACCACGATAAATGACATCTTTTAAATCTTTTAGTAAACATGATTTTGATCAGTGTAAAAACGTCTTGGTCTTAAGAAGATGCGACAGCAATTGAGATGTCGCAACAGCAAGTATCAACTTTCAAAAACGTCGGAGGTCGCATTTAAAAAAGCGTTTTGACATATTCATGCAAATTTTACGTTTTTGTTGTTTGCCAATGTTTATAAGAATTCCGTTAAACGGATTCTACGCAAACGAAGTCACAAGCAACTACTATATTCTGAACTTTGTTCGATTCCAAGCAAAATAAAATACCTACACAGAAGAATTATAGATGTCCTTGCTTGCTTATAAATTGCTACGTTGCTAATTTTAAGAGTTGAATAAAAATGATTTCCATTTGTCACAAAATTTTACCCCGTGTGTGTCTTATCACTTCTTCCGTGGGTGTCGTGTTTAATCTATGATTAAACCTTAAGTCCAGCTAAAAACGGGCTGCGAATCGCAAAATAAACAAGTTTTGACTGTGAAATGTTTCGTATGCTCACCCTACCCCATTTAGGAATACAGGTGTGATGTTTATGTTACGTTATTATTAAGAAACTAAAAAAGCGAAAAAAAGTACTCATTTGACTTATAACCCCGAGCAGAAGTAAGCAACCTTTAAAATCACACGTGATCATGAAATTAAACCCAAACGTGTCAAAAAGGTGTCAAATGTTGAACTTTTAGGTGATTTTAAACATGACACGGGTGCGATGTTAAGGTCCGGGTCAACGACTTATGACGTGTAAACCATACAAAGTCCTTCCATTTTATTAAGGCTCCCATTCAAAGTACGCTTTTAAAGGGGTTTATTCAAGGAGCACCTTAGGGCCATGGCATACTGCCAGACTTAAAAAATAGGATTGTGATGTCCCTCCAGGGTAAAATTGTACTCTACAGTGGCGCCACTCGAAACTTCTAAGCATTTAATATCTTTTGTTTCTCAAGCAAAAAGTGATAAGTGTATTTTTTTTATCTAACTAACGGGCTACTCCCTGCATACTAACATAAAAATATAATCAAACGTTTCTAAAATTCTGGTTTAGAATTACACAGCTCCATAGTCCGTCTCCATTTCCTTTGCTGTCGTAAAAGCCCTAACAGACGACCAAATTTGGTTTGGTCCGAACCACGAACTTGGTTGGCTCCAAACCAAATTCGAACGTGTGTTCAGCGGTTGGCCGAACATTTTGTTCGGTTGTTTGGTTTGGAGCCAACCAAGTTCGTGGTTCGGACCAAACCAAATGGTCGTCTATTAGGGCTTTTAGAGGCGACTAAGGTAGTGAGTACCAAAGGTATGATGAAAGCGACTTCTGTATGCTTTTTTTACTTTTTTTTACTTTTATCGTTGTTAGTCATAGTTCTGTCTGTGTAACGTGTCCTCTGCGTAACCCATTTGGGAATACAAGCATGATGACGTTTTGAAAATTTTCCAAAAATCCGCGCTGACATCACAGAATTGACATCAACGATATTAATACATCATCGTTACCGCTATTTCATTTACTATGTCCATCACACACGTGCCAAGTACGTGTCTATCCATCTAATTCAATAAACAAACAGTAATGGATGTAACATCTTCTCGTATCGTAGCAACGATACCAAAAGACGCCTGTAATCGCCTCGTAACTACACTGTGATGTAATACGCGACTTCCTTCCCTCTTCCGGAGGCGGTAATAAGTGTAATAACATTTATTCAGTGACAGTGATGACAGATGGATAGTTGACTGACTAATGTACAAGAGTACATTGTCAATTAAGGGCCGTAAAAGGGATATTACTAACGAGAGGCTTTTAGACGCTCTACGTCGAAGGTGAAGGGCTTTTATGGCTCGAGTTTGTAATTTCTTTACGCCCGTGATATACACAATGATTTTCACCGCATTCTCGAGAAAATAATAGACATTGCTGAAAATGCATGACGTCACGGCAACGCGTGTTAATCTTTATGTTACAAATTGCACTCAATCCGTACCAATATATAAATGTGAAAGTGTGTTTGTTTGTTTGTTTGTCCGTCTTTGACGGCTAAACGGAGCGATGGATTGACGTGATTTTTTAGGTAGAGATAGTTTAGGGCACGGAGAGTGACATAGGCTACTTTTGGAGGAAAAAATTGATGTTCCCGAGGGAAAACTAAAATATAGTTTGCTTTATAGATCGATATCGATCGACGATAGATCGATATCAATCGATAACCGATCGATAGATGATAGATCGATGGCGCCGTGTGTCGTTTGAAACGAGAAGTTTTCTTATAGTTGTGCTTTATACCGCAATATAACCGAGTTCCACGCGGGCGGAGCCGCGGGCGGAAAGCTAGTTTATTATAATGCTCCTTTAAATGTTTTTCTTAGCTACCTACAACAATAAATTAAGGGTATTGCACAAGTTATAAGATAAGTACAAATTGCACCTGAAACCCATGTCAATATTGACATGTTTGTTTGTTTGTGTGATGACATGAAAATATTGCGGGCAATGATTCATCAAAAATAAGTTTTTTGTTAACCGACGTACGAACCTAAACGTTTTTATATGAAGTCACCCTGGCCACATACAAGACATCATTATTAAAAAAAGTTACAATACTGGCAGTTTAAAAACCAATCAAGCTTCGGCGAATTTTTTATTTATCAGTTTCAATAATAGAGACGTCAAAAGGATTTTTTGGTTGAATTTTGTGCCATATTTAAGTATCGAAGAACTTCTGTCTACTCCACGCGAATTTCAGCTCTAACAACTGTAATTAAACTTTAACAAATGTCAAAACGTAATTTCCATTTAAGTACTGTAACTAAACGCATACCAACTTACACCATAGTCGTGGCGTCGCTTAATTAAAAAACATAATTTCTCTATGGGCGGTTAACCACACCATAGACCATTCATAGACAAACCGCAGCGACTGTTTTTGCGCGTATAATGCACCGTTTACAGACACGCTTGCCCTTTACCCAGTAACACAAATAGTGATCGGAATTGACATTCAAAAAGCGACTGTGGACGGCGTGGTTAGAATTTAAATTTGGAACCAGCGCTTCGAACGTAGGTTTAGAAACATGACATTGGCTGATACAAAAGCGTGAAACGAATCTGAATAAACGTAGAAATAGTGTTTTGGTTGATTGCGTTTCGTTCCGAGGGAATTGATTAGGATGCCGTCTTGTTTTTTAATTGAATTTAGAAGGAGTGTGACAATGAGGACAAGAGAACTGTTCGGGTGCAAGAGTTTGGCGTCTTGCATTTCGGATTGCGTGCGCAGATTGTCACAATAAATGCAGTAAAGTTTTTCTTTGTCGAGCAATGCGATGTCACTACGACGTCAACTGTCAATAGGTTCTACAGTGAGTCAGGAATCAATTGAATTGACTGTACCTACTGAATCATGCTAATTAAGCTGTTTAGTTATTGTCAGAAACTGCGACGTTTAGATACATACCTAAAACACATCTCATTCAAACAGTGACTGTACATTTTTGATACTTGCAATGTCATTTATGAATACAATTTTCGCGTGTGCTTTTAGGCTTAGCTTAACTCCTCTCTTTTCTTCCGTGGATGTCGTAAGGGGCGACTACGGAAGATTTTAATTATGCTGTAGACGACAGGAAAGCAATCTCTATTACCTCTTTCATCAATAAGTTCCCTGTCCAAAGGCCCCTAATGTTGAAGCTTTTTTCACAAGTCCATGCTCCCACTATGGTGCCACAGTTTCATACACAGATGCACAATTGGACTTGTGATATTGACATACCGTTTTGTACGGGGACGGGGAATGTGTTAACGCAACGTGAAATAGTCATGGATGTGATTTAATGTGCTCTGTCTCTTCCATATTGGAACACGCGTAATGTCCAAATTCAAATGAGCCAATGAGCGTCTATTCAGCCTGTGTTTTTAAACTTGAAAATGGAACACAAACTCTTTTCAAATAAAACATTTGAACGCAGCCAAAGCACAGACGCAAATCTACGCAATGTAAACACAATTAATGCAAGAATTCGTCTTATCAATACCACTTCGTCACCTCAAGTGTTTTAAGATAGGATCGCCACACCTCTCTGAGGTCATTGGGCCATTGACAAGCGTTGACATGTTTGACAGCCGGAAACAGGAACCATAGAGTAGAACTAACGAGTCTGCGACTTGGGATTTTTCTAAAAAGTTCTATATGGCAACATTATTAATCTGCCAAAGATACGTCTCATTACGTCAAACGTTGTGTCAGTGTTGTGCTACGATTTATATTTAATTTTAATAAATTGCTTTATTATGGGTAAAACATTGGAAAGTAACGTGAGAAAATTGCTAAATACGATGATTAGTAAGTTTAGACAAAAACAAGAGGAGAAAGAAATTGTTTTCCAAGAAAAAGAACAATGTTTACTTACGATCTCAGATTTTTTAGGTTAGTATGACCTTTAATCTTGATATTTTTTTGCATGTATCCTCTATGGATTATTAAATGATGTTGTATTTACTATATTATAATACTATTTCTTGCTTATAGAAAATCTTGAAGATATTCAAGGACTCTGCGATATTAAAAAGACCGTCGAAACACTAATAAGAAGTCTTAAAATTTGGAGAAGAAATCTTTGATAGAAACTCAGACTATGTTAATTCTTAAAATAAATATCTTCACTAACGGGTATGTTTTGCATCAATTTAGAGTTATAATCATTTATTTGCTTAGTTTCGGAAAGATGTACTCAAAGATAAAAAATATTTCTTGTCTAGTTATATTAGTGATTGGTCAAAAAAAGAGTTCACTGTTTTGGATGTGTCAAATTGTTGAGGACCTTCATTTATATCCATTTTACACCTTGTTTTGCAGAAGATGATATGGATAAGATTTTATGGAGCAGAGGTTCCAGCGAATGCAGGCAGTGATTATGAGAGGCAGACGCCTATTATCCTGAAGAGGAGGAAGAGAAATCAAAATTGGTATTTAAACCTTATTTTATTTTTATTCATTAATAAATATGTTAACCTTTATGCATTTATGGTTGTTGCTCATGCCTCCAATTGAACAAGAACAGTTTGCATTCAAAGGAAAATATATTTATACAATGAAATTTAAATCTGAAACGTATATACTCATTGCATATTAGCATGTTGATTATGTATAAACAAAATTTTATTTTCCTGTGTCAAAGTTCATGGTGAGCATCGAGGCAGCTGGGAGACTGGCATGAGGGCAGCCTGGTGAACACTGGATTGGTGTTCAAGGTCGAGGCCACGCTCAAGAAACTTGATAGAAATAAGTTTGAATAGCAGTCGAGATAAGGATTTTTAAACTTCAACATTGTACATTTTTTAAATATTTTCTTAAATAATATTGTATTGAAAATTGTTTCAGATTAGATTGCATTCATAACTATTGTTTTTGCGACGGTTTTTCTATAGTTAAAATCATAGAGATGTGTGTGATTAGCCTCTAGTAAAGGCTGGCTGTGTAATGTTCATGCCCGTCGATAGGTAGGGCTATAGGGTAGAGTAGGATCCCCCTCCATTTGTAGGGAGGAGGGATGTAGAATAGGTTTTATATAATTATGTAAATTTGGAATACATTAAAAGAAGAATATTAAGATGTCACTCAGAAAAACAGAATAGATTTGTCAGTATATAGAAAACTATCGAAATAAATCAGAATATTCTCAAGAACAGTTTTTATTTATAAAGTTACCTATTAACTAAACCCCCGTAGCTCTACAGTACTTAGTAGTCAATAATAAATTAATACACCTAATGTATTTTGTATTAAAACAAATTTATAAAGTAATAAATCCATTTATTCATGAGTCATAATCAAAATCATCTTCAAATTCATCTGTATAAATAGATAGTTATATCATTTAGTTTGAAAACTAATCAAGTCCTATAAAAAATTGTCAAGTACCAAAACAGTTTTCTCCTACTATAGTTAGTAATACCATATAAAGATTTTTTAAATTTGCCGCGTTTTCTCAGGTCAGAGTCACGTTAGCCAGACTCTATTTTATTGTGTTGGTTATTCCGGACAAGATTGTCGATGTAAGGTGAGGGTCAAGACTCAAACATCAGTGTTAGTATAAAACAAGATGGGAAAAATGCGTTGTCTATGGCCGTGAAGTTGTATGATGAATTGATAAAAGATATAGAGAAATGTTATTTGAGTAAATTGATATACGCAGCCCGCGGTTTGAATTGTTGCATTGCAGCCCGCAGAAACTTTTTATTTCTTTACTTTTTTTCTGTGGTATTTTATTCTTTTTTAGTAAATTAATTAACAAATTATGTCTTTATAAATTGCAGTAATCAATCATGTATGCCTGTTTTTAATAACCTCGACGTTTCGCTGTAACGCAGCGTAACGTCGAAGTAGTTAAAACATAGGCATAATATTAAGTCCCGCATACCTAATAATAAATATGAGTGAGGATCGCGAAAGTTTAAAACATTATCCCAAATATACTCCTATGATTCGTTACCACTTAGCACTTGCGTTGTATGACACTCCGTATAAATTACCTGAAAAAAAAAAGAAAAATCGTGTTACAAAATCAGTTAAAAAATACAAAATTGCTCATGCTCATGACGCCAGGAATTGATTATATTGGACCATTCCAGAAAATGACCAACACTAATTCAATTTCGGTGGGTTGGGTGATTTAGGGTGGATAAACAGAATAAGCCTGATATTGCAACAGCAATCTTTCGTAAATTCCGAATAATTTCCTGTTGCATATAAAACCGCGGCCTATGTTGTCGCGGTTGACTTTCCCAACCACACACAGGCTCGCACCGGTGCGAAAAGTGGACTTGCCCACATACGGTGTGCAAAAACGTAGGTAGGGTGCTATTGCTATGGTATTGACTTGATTTTACTATCGTTAAATAGTTACACATACATACATCATACATCACACACACCATCATTAAAAAAGCCGTGGTAGCCCAGCGGTTCGACCTGTGGCCTCTCAAGCAGAGGGTCGTAGGTTCAAACCCCGGGCTCGCACCTCTGAATTTTTCGGAATTTATGTGCGATATCGAATTTGATATTTACCACGAGATATTCGGTGAAGGAAAACATCGTGAGGAAACCTGCACACAGCGACGAAGCAATTCAATGTTGTGTGTGAAGTTCCCAATCCGCACTGTGCCCGCGTGGGAACTATAGTCCAAGCCCTCTTATACAGAGAGGAGGCCTGTGCCCTGCCGTGGGACGTATATAGGCTGGGATGATGACATACATCACACAATGCTGCCAAATAGGGTAGAAAGAGCACACGAAACGCTGCGTAGACACAACCACCGCGTTTGGAGTCGGGATTAGATTGAAACCTCTTAATTTCTTCCAAGGATGTCGTAAGAGGCGACTAAGGAAATAAGTTTACATCCATTATAGTACCTTTGAACATAAAACCTAAAAACATGCTAGAAGTTGCTACGCAATGTGACATAGCCATGGATTTGTTGTGTGTACTAACTAATGTACCGTTCTGTATGCTTTGCCTACTTTTGCTTTCCATTTGGGAGCACATGCGCGATTGAATGATTGTATGTTCTCTGATCAATACGTTCAGAAGTTTGGCTAATTGTCACAGAGAAAATCAGCGCAGCCTCTTGTGCATTACGACCGCCAACCGATCCGAACGCCGATACAGTTACGCAAAAGCCTTCGCTGCGATCTTGGACTGGATAAGCTGTGGCACGTGTACACCAGTGTCTTTGAGGTTACCGCCAAACTGTGCCGAGATTTTTAAGTGAGTGTTAGTATAGTGTAAAGCATTCATTAGGATATAACTATCCTAAACATATTAAAAAGAACCATCTCTCCTCAATTGTCTCTAATCTAGATATGAACTAGCAACCCGTCTAGGCTTTGCACGGGTGTACCTAACCGTGATTTAAACATTTTAAACATACTACACAATATATTTAATACAACATTTACAGCTTTTTTTTGTAGAGCCTTTTAATAGTAGGTAATCTAATTTCATCTGCCTCGTAAGGTTCAAGCATAAGCAATGTAAAGGCAAAAAATGTATAAAATTTACGACGTGACATTAGTATGAAGCAAAAGAACTATGCCAGGATCGTAGCAAGTGGAACAAAGTGGTCTCTGCCTACCCCTGTGGGAAAGAAGCGTGACTGTATGTATTAGTATAATCTTGAAAATTATCAGTGTTCCTCAACTTTATTGTGCTTATTTTAGACATATAAATCATCCTCTCGAATCACTCTGTCTATAAAAAAAACCCATTCAGTGGTTTTACAGATCTATGGATACACAGGGACAGACACCGGGAAGCGACTTTGTTTTATACTATGTAGTGATGGATGGTAATACCTACTGATAGTGATAGTAAATAGTAAAGCGATCATCAAGACTAGACATTTATTATTAAAGCTTCGTTACACCTCCCGCCTAATTTGGCAGTCGGAATGCAGTCCATCTGAACACGCCCATATCAACATATCATAATGACAGGATATCCTATCAGATTAATTTCCTTTCATCGAAAGGACCTTCATTCTTAATTACTAGCTCAATGTTACAAAAATCCCGTCTGACGACAATATTGCTCACTGTATCAATAGCAATTAATAGAATTACCCCTTTGCTATGTACGAGCAAAGCATTGAAAGTTGCCCGTGAGGTTTCACAGGATGTACAACCTTGATGCTTCAACGTGCCTCTGACCCATTTGACCACCCTTTTTACTATCGTGATAGAGGCGATTTTTATAGCATGCAAATCGATACATTGGTTAGTTGTTGTACGCTAGGCGCATGAGAGAAAATCTGCCATCGGCACTCGTGTGACCAAGGTTGAACTTGTGTACTTAGCGTGCTTGGTTACTTTGTTCATTTTCTTTGACTATAGTTAAAAAGAGTTTTTCTTGGCTTTGTTGTCTTGTTGTGATTAGATCTATCTACACTCGCGAGCAAAAGTATTGCATCACTTTGCATTTTTTCGATTGTACCCAATATGTTTGTAATTTGGTTTATTTGTTAATTTTTTTTAAATGTAATTATGTTTGTTGGAATATAAGCTACATGAAAAGCCATGAACCATAAATATCGGCTCAGGATTTTTCAACTTACAGCCATTTTCCTGGTTTGCGAGCCTAAACGTGTTACGACTTGCCCGGATGACCGCACATTCGCGCTGACTTTTGACCCCTATTGGGAGGTATTTTCTCATCAGCCACTTTTCAAAAATTGATCGGTACACATCTCCGCATATTATCCTGTGGAAAACCAATGGAAAAAATGGAAACCAATGAAGCCAAGGTCGCCTTAGTAGTCTGGTTCCTGCAAGAAGAGCGTATTCAACTTTCTGTGGCTGACGAGCTGAATCTGAGCCGATCTACCGTTTGAAGAGTTTACCAGAGGATCCAGGAACCTGAAGCTTTTAGTTAGAGACCACGAAGTGGTCGCAGAATGTGCACACCAGAGAGGGACGACCAATTCACTGTCTCGACATTTCTCAGAAATCGTCACAGACGGGTGTTGCCATCCAGCAGAGTTTGCGTGAGGGGTGAAGAGTAGCTGCTAGCAAGTGGACAGTGAGAAGAAGACTCAAGGCAGCTAATTTGATACCTAAGAAGCCTGCGACGGGGCCCTGGTTGGTGGCACGCCACCGTACAGCTAGAAAACAATTTGCACAAGTTCATAAGGATTGATCCCTCGAGCAATGGACCCCAATTCTGTCCTCAGACGAGTGCAGCATGAGTCTCGATGGTTGCGACCGACAAGGATGAGTCTACAGAAGCCCAGTAGAACGCATTTCTCAGTGCTGCTTCTCCGGTAGAGTCGTTAAGGAAGGTGGTTCCGTGATGCTTTGGGGTGTCATTTCGTACGACGCACGCTCTGAGCTGGTTCTCATGCTTGGGGGGTCGTGGCGGTGGTTTGACCTCTTCCAGAAACGTAACAAAAATTCTGGAAGAGCACGTTGACCTTTATGCGGGTAGTTTTGATGAGGGGTTCACACTTATGCTTGACAATATCCTTTGTCATGCCGCAAGAGAGTCCGCGCGCTTACCTAAGGGAGGTTGGCATCACGACCATGGATTGGCCAGTTATGAGTCCGGACCTTAATCCCAATGAACACAAGTGGGACTACCTGAAAAGGAAGGTTCGAGCTCGGAATCCAGCCTTTTCCGTGTTAGATGACCTGAAAACGCATTTGTTGGAGGTGTGGGACGCTAATCCTCAGAGTTACGTCCAGAAGTTAATCAGGTCAATGCAAAACCTCCTTAACTGTACTCTCAGGGCACGGGAGGGCAATACGCGATATTAATTTAATAATAATTTTGTAGCAAATATCTTAATATTTTTTAAAAACAAGCGTTTAATTCAAACATTGCCTATTTTATTTACGGGCCTTTTTGCTGCTAATTTCATCAAAAAATTTTTTTCAGGTTGTGAAACAGATTTTTTATAAAAATGATATGTTTTCTAGATCCTTAGATTATAAGCTTTCTTTTGGTACCAGAATTTTTGAGATCAAACCGAAAACTACAAAGTTATATGATATATACAAAAAAATGTAAAGTGATGCAATACTTTTGCTCGCGTGTGTATTTCTATTAAACGCACGTCAAGGTCACAGGTAATTACTAATTAGTTTATTTTTAACCAATTGCAAAAAGGAGGTTTTATGTTCGACAGTAGGTACTTGTCTTTTTTCTCAATCAGTTGTCAACAAAGTGTTACTATTTACTAAGTATGACTTTATGCGTTTTGCTATATCACCACATACGGGTGTAGAATAATTATCAATTTCAAATACAGTCTTTTATGATGCAGAAAGAAGAAAAAAACATCTGATTATAGGTACTAGGCATGCTTATTAAATGTTGGTTAAAATTTGTATCTGTCTATACGTTCATCTATTGCTCCTAGCACTTCAGCCTAGAAAAAGACTCCGCTGAATTTAGAATTACAATAAAAATGTCACTGTTTTCTGACATTTCCAAGTCACTTTACAAACCATCGAACCAATTGATTCAACCCACATAAAACCAATTTACAGTGAAGTCATACTGACATTGCATCGTTCGACAAAGGGCATCTGGCATCTTTACTTCGTTTATTGTAACAACGTTCTGCGGCCAATAGGTAATAGATAAGAGTAATTAGGTAAGTAGGCAACTAGAAAAAGTAAAAAAATCAATAGAGTAAGGAAGCTAAAACTATAGCAACAAAGATAGTAGGTATGGACGGGAATCCACCCATAAAATGAATAAAAGATGATGAGTGATAGAAAGAACCAGTATGTAGAATGAAAGTACGAGAATTAGCAAAAGCGAAAACTAGTATGAACGAGAACTAGATCAATAAGGACCTCGAAGCAGGTACGTGAAAAAAAAAGTTCTGCGGTGGGTCAGAAACTGTACAGTCACGAACCGGGATTGTTGAGCCACTTGCCACTATTCGCAATTTAGTCGTGTAAACAATGACTTATGTGACCGACTAGATGTCAGCTATTGGATTAGTATTACACGACCAAGTTACAAACATAGGTAAAGTGGCTCAACAATCCCGGTTCGCGATGGTACGTGAAAAAAAACTTGGACTTCCCGGTCACTCCTTTGTCCAGAAAAGCAAACACGGAGGCTGTGGATTGTTTAACGACAGGGCAGTTGAATGACCAATCGCGCGACAGGCCCTAAGGTCTTCAACCGACAATGGCTGCGCATACGCATTCCCGGTACTAACACGAGATTCGCACGTGTGTGCTAAATTAGAGGGCTGTTCAGAAACTCGATAATTGGCGGACCTGTGTGGTATCAGGCTAAGGCGCTGCGCAGACAACAGACTTTTGTGCGATCGAGTCTGCGGAGCAATAAAATCTCTGAATGGCGCGCAGACAGTTTCCATTCAGAATTTTTTTTGCTCCGCAGACTCGATCGCACAAAAGTCTGTCGTCTGCGCAGCGCCTTACAATAACAACTGTGGAGGAGAAGTCAATTTTGTTGTGGATGTCGTAACAGGCGAATGAGGAAATAGGTTCAGGTACATTTTACGCAACAGGCTAGCAACCTGTCATTGTTGTACCGTTTATCTTAACTTAAAACTTATGAAATATGCTTAGAAGTGGTGGACAACTAATATTCATGGCTTTGTTTGTGTTTTGCGTGCGCTACTTACTTCCTTTAGGAATACATACGTGATCAGTGATCACTGATTGCACAACGATTGTGAAAAATATAGGTTTTAATATTTTTATTTACGTAAATCTTACTATACTAAAATGCTACTACACGATGGTAAGTACGAACTGTATAAATTTCATTATCATGATCTGCGTCTCTGCGCCATGAGTAGAGTTAAAAGACTATTTTAGAGTTGACTATGCGATTTTTCTATCGAGCCGAATTTAAATAGGTATTGTAGCTTAGCGAGAGTTCTTTGACTTTATCTCGACTGCAAATGATAGGTGCATCCCCCAATTGTCTAGCCACAGCAGTTTAGGTTTAGACAAATTTAATGGAAAGTCTATACGATCAGCTGCAGAAAAAGTAACCTCCAGTGCCCGTAATTTACCTTTTCTCTGCAGCCAGCCCTTACAATCTCTCATATTGTATATGTAGGTAATTCTTCAAGCAACTATGTACATATGTATCAAGATACATTATTTGCTAACCCTGGATCACCCAGGTCAATCACCACAACGGTCTCGTACGGTAAACCATTAAAATTTTATCATCTTAAGAAAACATTAAAATACCAGGGTCCTAAAATATGTTTTTTCTTGTTGTTTCCTTGTTGTATTATCGTAACGTCAGGTCCTGATATGTGAGGTCAACGAACGATGTTTATGGCGAAGCTGGATTTGTACCAAAAGACTGAGAATCGGTCAAGCGCGAGTCGTGACTCCCTTTAAAATTTACTGAGGATAATAATAATAAATAATGACTCAGGTTACATGGCTCCATTTTACCATTTCTTCTATGGATGTCTTAAGAGGCGTCTAAGGATAAGGTATACGTAAAGCGACAGGCTAGCGACCTGTCACTATATTTCACCTCTTTTAATTAACTTAAAAAATGTAGCAGAAGTAGGGTTGCCAGGTCGCCAAACCTAATAGCCGGACAGACCAGCCAGTTTGGCCGGACATTTGGGTAGAAAGGCCGGACACCCCATTATTTTTATATTTATTGAGGATTTTATCATAGAATTAATAATTTATATCAAGTTTTTTATTATCATCTTGTTAAATTGTCCGTGTGACGTCGTGTTCTGAATTACACCTCTCCATTTCCTCCGTGGATGTCGTAAGAAGCGACTAAGGAAGGTTTAGGTATGTCGTAGGCGATTGGCTAGCAACCTGTCACTACTAAGTATATCAGCTCGGTGCTCGCTCGTGTGCTCGTGTGCGAAATGTAAGAAGCCTAACAAAAGCCGGACAAGCCGGACACCGTTTATTTTGGCCGGACATGCAATCAAAAAGCCTACCTATGTCCGGCTTTATCCGGACGCCTGGCAACGCTAAGCAGAAGTAGCAAAAATGCTAACGGTAACCGCCTGGCCACGACTTTGAGCGATGCGACGAGCGGCGCGACCAGCGACGCGACGAGGCAGAGCGGAGCGGCGCGCATGCCACGGACTCGATCAGTCGCGTCAGCGGTTTCGTGCGTAGAGGACGTATTTAAAATAGCGTTATCAAATATTGCTATGAAATGTCTTGGAAGTAGCGCATATTTCAGACAGGACATTTTATTTTTAAGAAATGGAGTGCAAGACTTAAATAAACGTCATCAAACACATTGAGAATTCTTTACTTTGTATCAATAATAGGTGTACAGAAAACACCCCGAATAGTTTTACGAGCATACCGGGATTACCAGGTTGAGTATTGTATGTAGGTAAGTATACTCCAACCCAATCCGCGCTGGGCCCGCGTGGGAACTATAGCCCAAGCCCTCTCATATTGAGAGGAGGCCTGTGCCCTGCAGTGGGCCGTATATGTATATGCAGGAGTATGGTATAGTATACTCCAACATTTGAATTTGTTAAAACAATAATTGCAATGGTTTGAAACAAAAAAACAGACTTCAATTGAGCAATATCCTGAAAGCACACATCTGTCTATTTAATTACTTAAATACCAATAAAATGTAAGAACTAACTTGATAATAACCTTACGTAAGATTATTATAAAAATTAGTAAAAGTCAAAAATTAACTCTGAAGAAGTATTTACATAACATTATAATTCGGTGTACATTATTCGCGCGCGAATCGTCTAAAAAATTTTATTCTCTGCCGCGTCGCCCGAAACGTGCCGCTCTTAACGCTCGTCGCGTCGCTCTGAATTCGTGGCATCCTCCATTCTGCCCGTGTCTTTGTTTCGGTCGCGCCGCTGGCCGCTCGTCGCCGCCGCCCGCCGCCCGGCGCGCGCCGCGCCGCAAGACGCGCGAGCGGCAACCTCGTGGCACGGCCTGTACACTGCTATGCGATTGTTTTTGCCGCTCACCGCCCGCCGCCGCCGCTGCCGCTCGCCGCGCGTGGTCGTGGCCAGGCCGCGTTTAATATGCGTCATATGATGTACACAAAACGCTACATAGACAAAACCATGACTATTTCATTGCGTTTCCAATAGGTTCTTATTACTCATTGCTTTTAATAATCCGAATTCCGTGTGGTGTCGGGCTTAGAAAAACACTTCTCCATTTCTTCCATGGATGTGACTAAGGAAATAGGTTACGTATGCTTAGGCGACAATCTAGTAACCTATTATCTATTATACCTCTTTCATCAATGTTTCAATGTAAAATTATGCTAAAAGTGGCGAAAGATAGCTGGGTCGATTTAGCCCTTAGAACCCAACCAAGCGGTAACCACGAAAAAACCAGGTCACAAACCATTCAAACTTTCCATAATTTGTAATCACTTCACATTCGCCATAGTAAAGTTGGGCTAACCGAGCCCTAAAGGGCGATACCTCAGAAATGCACGGCCCAATTTTTCCACTTTTCCCAAATTAAAGTGCAGTATAACTTTTACCACCAATTTCATGCGGACCGGCCATCTGGTTCAAGCTAACGCCTGTGTTGAAATGAAAGTTTCACTTAGCACAAATGGACAGGATGAGACTTTTATTTAGCAAGGAAGCAGTGTATGTTTGTGTTTTAAAATCACATGTAGGTACAGCCACGAACCGGGATTGTTGAGCCACTTGCCACTGTTCGCAATTTAGACGTGTAATCAATGACCGATTTGACCGACCAGATGTTAGCTATTTGATTAGTATTACACGACCAAGTTACAAACATAGGTAAGTGGCTCAACAATCACGGTTCGCGATGGCATACATAATATCACGCTTGTATTTCCAAATGAGGTAGGGCAAACGAAGCGTTACATACTTAATTAAAACCATGACTGTTCTACGTTTCATATAAACTTCTAGCATAATTTTAGGTTGGAACATCAATTACCGTCGCATAAAGCATAGTTACCTACTTGAACCTATTTCCTAAGTCGCTTCTTGCGACATCCACGGAAGAAATGGAGAGACCCCTCCTCTCTAATTCCTAACCATCCTAACATGTAATTCCTAACCATCACTTTTTAGTGCGCTATACTACGTGTAATCAAAATAACAACCTACCTATACTTTATCGTTTTTAAAAGCTGTGCGTTGTGTGTCAGTTGTCCCTAAAGCGCAATCACCCTGAGTCGCTCACTTAATACGGTCGCGTGTTCAAACGACTTCGAAGACCGGTCATCATTCCTTCCACTAGGCTGGCTATAGGCTGTCTGTGCTGACCACCATCGCCTAGGCAGGCCGTAGCTGCTGTCACTCGCCAAAAGCGGCAATTCTTCCGTGGATATCGTAAGAGGGGACTAAGGACTGGGTCAAGGCTAGCAATCTGTCACTATTGCCACCCTGAAATCCAACAAAAAAAAAATGCTAAAAGTGGCTACAAACCGTGAAATAGTCATTGTTTGTCTATGTAGCGTTTTGTGTGCTCTGCCTATCCTATTTGGGAATACAGGCGTGATATATGAATATGATTTACACTTATGCCAATTCCCAATATCTATATCGATCTACATCCATCGACCGGCAGATCTTAATCTCGGAGCCGGGCCCTTTCTCTCGACCTCCGGCCGAGGGCGTCGGCCGAGCGCGACGAGGAAACGGTCAGGGTTCGAGGCCGACCCGGCCCGATCATCCAACGAGATTAACAAAATGTTTGACCTGTCTTAGACTTATTCTGGTCATTCGTAAAATGGCCGGATAGCCCAGTAGTTGGAGAACCTGACTGTGAAGAGCGTAAAGCTTAAGGTCCTGGGTTCGATTCCCGGTCGGGGCAGATGTTTGTATCATTTTTCTTCATTTCAGCCTTAAGACGTCCACGGATGAACATAGGCCTCCTCTGTAGATGTTTGTATGATGAATACGAAAGTTTGCTCTCGAGTCTTGGATGATTATTTAAATAAGTTAGTTTATCCGTTGTCTAGTACTCATATCATAGGAAGAGATATGTATTCAATTGCCTAATTTGGGACTAGGTGATTGGCACACATTTTCCAATGATATAAAACCGCCGGCGACGGTGTCATGCGCCTTGTGGTGTCGGGATTAGAATAACAACTCTGCATTTCTTCAGTGGAAGTCGTAAGAGGCGACTAAGGAAATAGGTCAAGATTTATTTTAGGCGACAGGTCAGCAACCTTTCGCAACTGTACTCCTCAAAATAAAACCTAATCCAACCTAATTATAATTATGCTAGACGTGGCTTTAAAACGTGAAATACTTAGTTAAGATTTTGTATATGCATACGTTTTGGAATGCTCTGCCTACCTCACTTGGGATCACAGGCGTTAAAGTATGTATCTGTAAAGGTAGACGTGTATACTGTTTAAAATATGTGAATTTAACAACCTCGCACAGACCTAAAACCACATAATAAATTAGATAATAAGTTACATGATCCGAATACCCGTTAACCGGTTATATCGAATTAATTAGTTGATTTGCGTAAACGTTTATTAGGCCTATGGGTGCCCTGTTGACTGAGAAACCTTGTTTGAAAGTTTGTATATTGTCGTCACGACTTGCGACAGTTGTAATCTGAGAATATTGACACAAGCCGACCTCTTAACCAGTGTTGCCAACTCCTGGAAGTTTGAGTTGCCAGACTCAAAATCAAAAGTCGCTTAAAAATTGCTAAAACTGTCTGGGAAAGGTGCCAGAGGTCACTGGCGCTGTGAAACATTAGGATAGGTAAAAAAAAGAAATGTATTGACAAGTATTAAGATTATAATTCAAACACTGTCTAACTTTTATTTGAATATTAGCTTTCCGCCCGCGGCTTCGCCCGCGTGGAACTCAGTTATATTGCGGTATAAAGCACAACTATAAGAAAACGTCTCGTTTCAAACGACACACAGCGCCATCGATCTGTCATCTATCGATCGGTTATCGATTGATATCGATCTATCATCGATCGATATCGATCTATCAAACAAACTATATTTTTGCTTTCCCTCGGGAACATCAAATTTTTCCGGGATAAAAAGTAGCCTATGTCACTCTCCGTGCCCTAAACTATATCTACCTAAAAAAACACTTCAATCCATCGCTCCGTTTAGCCGTGAAAGACGGACAAACAAACAAACAAACACACTTTCACATTTATATATTGGTAAGGATTTTTTTGCGACATAATCGTTAAATTGGCAATACTTAACTTGCGTAGCGCCTGAGCGGTATGAAGGGAATGCGGGAAGATGTAAGCGCGTGGGTGACAGGGGTGCGACGTGTTTTTGCTCGTCATGTCAAACTAAACTAAATAAGATATGAGTTATCGATATTTTTAAGATGTCTCACTATTTTTGACCCTCTCAATTATTGACATGTCTATCTCATACTAATAAACAACCGAAATGCCATATTAATGCTTCCGCAAATGTCATTGTATTTATAGATTTAAGACATTTCGCTACCTCAGTCAGTAATTAATATTCACTGATTAAACCAAACTTCCGAAAAGCTCGCAAATAATATGTTATTCAAATGACAAATTGAATAAGCATAAGTTATAAAATTATTTTCGTTTCGTCCGACAATTCGCAGAACATAATTTTATGGTGGCCATTAAAATTATTAATTTGCGTGTTAAGGATACTGCGGTTATGTGGTCATGCGTATTTTTCCCCGGAAATGTTAAGCACAATGTCATAGTCTGTCATTGTAGCTGTCATCACGTCGTCAACGAAGGGTGTGTTCAAAAATTATGACTAAGTTCCCAGAAAAAGTGTATCCGTATACTTTTTAAACCAAGAAGAATACGGAATGTTTCATATTCGATATAATTGTGTTCGTGGTTTGTGTTTGTGTGTGTGACTGCGTTCCCTCTCTGAAGGGCGATGCCAATTCGTTGTCTAAGTAAGGGTCTCACCAAACCAGTCGACGCCTTTTCGGCAAAATGCGGGTAGAAAAAACTTTATGTCAACGCAATAAGGGCGAACAAGACGTGAATTGGTTCGGCCATTCTCGGTCGAACGAGCCGAGCCGTTTGACGTCTTGTTCGCCCTTATTGCGATGACATAACGCTTTTTTTACACGCATTTTGCCGACGAGGCGTCGACTAATGTGGGGAGAACCTAACACGCCAGCTCATTCATCACCATGAGACGTCCACTGCTGAACACAGGCCTCCCCTTCGCACTTCCATACACTGGTTGGAAGCCACCTGCATCCAGCGCCTTCCGTCGACCTTTATAAGGTCTCTGTCCATCTTGTAGGTGGACGTCCTACGCTGCGCTTGCTGGTCCGTGGTCTCCACTCAAGCACTTTTCGACTCTATGAGCGCCAGCCGCCAGTCCTATGGTCACCTGTAATTTTGTGTTACTTGTTTCTGGTATTACATGCTGCGCTAAATGCGTAAGAATGAGAAAGAAATTCGCTCTCGCCTCCTAAAATTACACAGATAGCGAAAAAACGACGTCAAACCCACAGACCAAATACCAGCAGCTACCTCACATTGTATTAATTCATTTATTCAAAATGTTCCAACCTCATAAATCACCGTTTGTTTGTTCTGCGCAAGAGATTGATTCGTGATTTTATGGGTTTAGTGACGATATTCGAGTTTTATGACCGACATATTTATGATATTTGGCGACTTTGTGGTTCGGAGAAAAAGTTGCATGTATTTAAGGAATGTTTTAACTGTTTTACGAAACAAACGGTCGTTGAACTAAATGTAAATGGACAGTTACACAGAAAAGACAGTAGTGCAGAAAAGGTAGTCATAGATTGTTCCTTTATTGGGCTATGGCTACATAGAAATTGGCGCAAGTACAGTGCTTGGACAAAAAATAAATTACCAGTAAAAAAGTTAAGTCCCTTAAGGGACTTTCATCCCTGCTACTTAATCCTGGCTAAGCCCGTGTCTGTATCTGAACGGATATCTGTCAATATCGCTCTCTATACAATTCAATTAGCTAACACATACTGGGCAAAAAACTTATATTTTACCGTCAAGTATCTGTTGGTACAGACATATGGAAAGATGCCAAATCGACGGTGAAGTACCAAGACCTCCTAACTAACATTTTGGCGAATTTGAGATTTTTATTTTGTCACGCTCGAAATTTGATTTGGCATCATTGCTGAAGACACTGGTTTAGTATTCTTGTTATTTAGTCGCATAATAATAAATGACACTACCAACTAAGTCACGGCACCGTATTATTGCCGTATTATGAGACGTTTTTTTCATCTCCTGTAAAGTTAGGTTTTCGTAGTTAGGAGTTCTTGGTACTTCACCGTCGAAATGTTATCGTATCTGCTCACTCTGTGCCAAGCTTTAGAACTTTAATTATCCTTCATCTACCGTTTTAGCTGATTTATCCGCGCCGCCACAACGTTAAATTATTGCGGTGCGCTCTCTGCGGCTGATTAATCTGTGGAAAATTTTAAAATATGGACACAGTGGGAACAAGACAGTAGGAAAAACGAAACAGTTCAAATACTACACAAGTTCAAGTTTACACTTAAAAATTATTGGTTTTGTTTTGGGCATGATACAGAGGCAATGATAGTGATAGGTTGCTAGCCTGTCGCCTAAATCAAACCTATTTTCTTAGTGGCCTCATACGAAATCCACAGAGAATTGTACAACATACAATCACGCCTACTCCCAAACGGGGTAGGCGGAGCACATGAAACGTGACATAGACAAAACCATGATTATAACTATCGCAGCCACTTCCAGCATAATTTTAGGTTTGAAACAAACGGAAGAGGTAAGAGGTGATAGGTTGCTAGCCTGCCGTTTAAAGCATACCTAAACCTATTTCCTTAGTCGCCCCATACGGCATCCACAGAAGAATGTAGCCTACTGTTTAAGCTCTACTGTGCCATGGGGTGAGTGAACCATTTCACGTCGTTTAGTTAAAATTCAGCTCGTCCACCATCTGCCTAATTCCATACACTTACGTTTGGAATATCATTACAATAATTTTGTACTCGCTCCCTGCTATGGTCTTACGCGGGCATCGTTATGGCGCTTTGCATTTACATGATATGGTTGAAAATAAAAAATGCTAAAGCGACATGTGTGATTGTGTAATTACAAAGTAACTTTAAACAGTTTTTCGTGAAATAATAATTACTTATTATAAAATTAACAACAAATATTTAAAACTAATCGTAATTATACCAAACGCTATACTGTATTATAATGTTATAGGTACGACCGAATTTGAGTCTATCTACCAATTTATAAAGGTTCAAGATATGAAACAAACTTTGATCGAATAAACTAATAAACTTAAATACACCAGGATTATACTTGTTGAAATATAACAAACACTCGAGTCTCTCCACTATAAATAATGGCTATATAAATTATGGCTAAAATAACCATTTGTATCAAGTGGAGAGACTTGAAAGTTTGTTATATTTCAACAATACCGCTACACTAATTTGGCTAAATACGATTGACTATAGCTGAATGTCGCATAGAACACTTTTAAAATGATTACCAATGCAATAAAACAGGAGGAGGTTCTCAAATTAGCCTCGTATACTTTATTAATTTATTATCATCGCTTTCGATGCATTCGATCGCAGTTAAAAAGCTATATACTTTATATCATTCACAAACTCCTCATTGAAGCCGCGTGATATTGACCCAAATGCAATAATTAAATCTCCAAAGTGTCACGTTCTTGCAAAACGCATTAAGTCGAATGCGTTAAATTATACGCCTTTCACACTTGCCTTTTTCGTATCACCCACTTACACTTGACTCGTACGGAGTCAGTTGAAGAGATAACGAGGTTTACGTCGCTTACGAATTTATGGAATGTTATATTACAGCTCAATTAATATGGACTATCAAGAAAGACACTAATTGTGCAGATGAAACCAAACATTTCATTTATATTTAACTTTTAGATATACTTTGGTTC
The DNA here is from genome assembly GCA_005406045.1 of Adoxophyes honmai. Taxonomy (NCBI): domain Eukaryota; kingdom Metazoa; phylum Arthropoda; class Insecta; order Lepidoptera; family Tortricidae; genus Adoxophyes; species Adoxophyes honmai. Next base: position 191,438 of record BHDV01009611.1, read on the forward strand.
CTTGATCATAAAATTAATAAGGCAGAAGTGTAATGTCAGTTTTATGGAATGGTTGAGACGATTTTTAAGTAATTCAGCTTTATTTCTATGATGATTTGTCTAAATCTGTCATACAATTGAGATAGTTACATTCGTATTTATAATAGTAGAGATGGAGCAAGGATGCAATGCAAGTGATTCTGTCGATTTTTATGACAAATCATGAGTCAAAACTTGCTTCATCGATTTCATCAAAATCCTTACGCCAAAAATCCAAAGCGCCAATTTTTCACCAGTGTCGTCATACTTCTCGTCAATTTTGCAATATCCGCGTGAATCTCTGGAGGAATAATTACTGTAATGATAACAGTAAGCGATGAAATTGAAGAGACTTTTCGAAACATAAATAAATATCGTCATGATTTTCTGTGTAATCATTATGTCCTTTCCTACACTTTCGACAGTTTTGATGATTCATGTGCTTAAAGTATTTTATAATCGATGACGATTACGTTATAAATCATTTCATAGGATACAATATTTTGTTTTATACATCAAAAGTTAATTTTGATCCATTATCTCTGTTAAATTTTTAAAAAATGCTGTCGTTTTTGACGAGCGAAGAATTAGTTTCTTCACAGCGTCAACACACGCAAAAAATATCTGCAATACACGATGACAATGCAAAAAGAAATAGGTTACTTATTTGAACCTGCGACCTTGGTAAATCGTACCACGCTCGTGCCAACAGAAGTACCCTTATCCAAGTCCCCTCATCGGAGTCCACAAAGCATTGCCCTTAATTTATCTATTTTGGTGGTATCTCCCACAGAGCCAGCCATGAACAACCCAACCGATCACTGCACTGTTACAAACGCCCCTCCCTCCATATTAAACTTGAATTGAAGTCTTTGCACATTTTTAAATCTATGTTTAAAAACTATTATGTCTTATATGTGACTATTTTAGCTGTTTTTATTTATCCTCTACTCCCTTCGTATTTTTTATGATGATGTGTGCATATCTATTTCTTTTTTATTGCTTACCTACCTCTGTTGGTTTCTATACATAAACCCACTAAACCTTGTACTGGGTTATCTGGCAGACATTACACTGCAACGATAAAGCTACCCGTTGTATTCTCACCTTCTTATCTCTGTTTTAAGAGTATTTTATTTCAAGCACGAAAGCTCCGAGTGGCATATGATTTTGACTATAAAGCGCGTCACTGACTAAGCACGTACGATAATATTTTATCTACCATCTTTCCGTATCTCGGTGTCAACAGATAATTGACGATAAAATATCTGCACAGTGTGTGTTAGATCATTGAATTGTATAGGGAGCGGTATTGACAAATATCTGTTCAGATATTCTATCGTATCTGCTTTGTGTGTGACACGCTATACGTGTAACAGTACTTACATGGTACCTAAAGTGTAGTCTGTTTCTTCCTCACAGTAAATCACAGTGCGCGCGGCCCGGTTCCACAGTTGCGCAACGTTAACGCATCGCTGTCGTGGGGACGTAGTTAATCCGTTGACGGTTGACCACGTTAATTGAGTCACAGGTACGGTCACAAGCGATGAGATAATGAAGTTACGAGTGCTATGGGCGTTAGATATGGCACAATACAAGGCAAGTATGCTTTTTAGAACGTCAAACTTATAAAAAGGGGCATGAAGGGCGGCAAACAGCTCGCAAGTGATATATGCCATGATATATTTTGACATGAAGAAAAGACTAGGTCAACGCAGATAGAGGGAGAAAAATTGCTAAGCTACATGCATATTGGGTACTTACATGGTTATGATTTTGACAAAATACTAATTACATACATTGTCTGCATGCCTTACAGACCTACCCGATTATCTCTGATTTCAAAATTATCTGAGTCTTAAGGTAGTAAAATATTTTTTTACTCAATTACAAAAAAAAAACTGAACACAGTGTAACCAGTTCTAAAATACCAATAAACCATATCCAAAGCGCCAATTCAACTCATTTGACCGTCAATAAAACTCTAATAGCAACTCCGATTTCCGTTATTAATAGTTTTCACACGCTTGCACTTTCCGCTGTTGGCAAATTTGATTGGGTTTCGTTTACGAAATAATGACAACTTAATGATAGTTAAGTTGGAAATGTCGATTTAAGTAATGATTCTGGGAACTTCAATCATACTAATGTAGGTAATCAATTAAGTATTTAACATTAAACTACTGTGAGAATCATTCATCTTGAAATATACGGATAACTCACGTTTTAAATCGAGTTTAGCACGGCATCTTTCGGTCTAATCCGTAGCCCTTTACCTCGGAACCGTGGCGGCTGCTGCCAAACGCACACTACGGGTCACCCGCGTTTAACCCGGAACATGTCGAGCTAAACTCGATTTAAAACGTGAGTCATCCGTATTTTTCAAGATCAAGTAAGTATGAATGAATTGTCAGCAATAAAAACATCGACACAGTCAAAGCACCAATACTATGTTAGTTCTTACCTCAGCGGTAAGGTTTAGCACATTGAATGAAGCTTTAGCTTTTTGCTGACTATTATGTATATTCAAATACAATGATTTACAGTGCTCGCCTTTCAACTTGACCAAAATTGACAATTACGCAACGCAGCGCAGTGCGGGAAGCAAACGTCAATCAACGAACCAATAGCGTGGTAAACGCGACCACCGACCAATATTATCGTGCGAATGCGAGCCAATCGCAACCTAAAAAAGGTACCTGTCAATTTTGGGCAAGTTGAATGCCGAGAACTATACAATACATACATTATACTTAGATATTAGTATTATTAATTAAAATATGTAATTTGGACCCACAACCTTGAAAATCCGTAACACGCTCTTTCTAACTGAGCTACCCTTTATTCAATACGGATATGAAGGATCGTCGGGTTTAAATAGTCCGATGTTCTATTTTTTTCATGTTTTCGGAGGCAAAGGGATCAAATCCTTACAATCAAATCAATGCCTAGATTAACTATGTAGATGTACAATGTTGGCAACTTCCTGGTTCCAGCTCAAACAAAGCTTTATGTCCCAAAAACATTTCGTCATCGTCATTTATTTATAGAAACGGATCGGTATAGGAATCATTAATTGATTAAGGTCACATTGATTTAAACAAGATCAGTCGATGATTTTTAATCATCGGAATACAAATCGATTAATATTTTAATCGGTTTGACAACATCGAGCTGAACAAACAGGCTTTTTATTTATATTGTTTGGGTCTTTCTAATTTTGACCGAGATTTATTAAGTTTAATTAGAATAATATTTATTCAGATTTACGAGTAGGTTAGGCACGAATAATTAACTTGTGAAGGCTTAAACTGTTATTTACTTGACAGTTGAAAATTTTTAACCCTTTTCTTCGCAGTTTTTCGCTTCGAACGTCGAATTTATTTAGTATGTAATGTATTTCAGTTAGATACAAATGAACATTTCTAAACATGAAACTACCGGGAGACCCACTCATAATGGAAAATACCGATTACCCACGTCTTAAATTGAGTTCAAGTCACAAGTATAGTAAGGTCAAGAGTACCCGAAATCGACGAGCATGTATGAAGAGACTAATGAATGTGGATGAAGCAAAAGAGGTATGTCAGGATCGTTGCAAGTGGAACAAAGTGGTCTCTGCCTACCCCTGTGGGAAAGAGGCGTGACAGTATGTATGTATGTATGTATGTATGTAAATTGAGTTTATCTCGACATGTTCTATGCTAGTCTAGTAATCCTTCATCTAGGAAATTCAATTCCATTATTTAAAATTAACAATTTACCCTACGATTCTACTTTACACCCACTCAAAAGCTACATGCCTATACTTACGACGAAAAATAAACGGTCATTTGAGACATTGTAAACCCTAACACGAATCTATGCCGATGTCAGAATAATAATACGGCATTAGCAAGCGCCCGGCTCAAGTTGACAGTGTCGAAACGGTCCAGGAAACGAACATGATATTAACGACTTTTCGACATGACCGAGTCTGAAAAGCATTACATTCCTAGGGGTTTAGAACCAGATTCAAATTTTCACCAAACATAAGTTTGTACTTTATGTCCAGTGATTGGATCTACGATGCAATTTCCCGGGGTTAAAGTCCATAATATTAAGATGGATATGACTTACAACCCCGCGACTTTTTTTTATTTTATTTTTAAATTAAATTGTGTCTAATATAATATTTTAAAGTACATACCTACATATGTACATGTCAAATAAATGGCCTTCGTATAGCAAACATTTTCATTTTGTTTATTTAATGTAACTCTCCAAAAACTTATTATTTGCCATTATCCAAAATCCCGGGAATACCGAGGCACATCCACGATAAGCATAATGTTTGAGGTTGTTCACCCCAAATTGCATCCTAGATCCGATCACTGTTTATGTCACACAGGGATAGGCAGTGAGAACACTTTAACATTGCTACAATCCTGAGACATCTCTTTTGCTCCATCACTTTTTGTTAACTAAACATATTGACATTAAGCTGTGGTTTTTAATTTACTTTACTGCAATCTCAAGTTTCAATTAAATACTATTAAATTTTTGTGTTATTTCTGTATTTATCTATTTATTTGTTTTATTAACACAAAAAAAAAATACAAATTATTACAAACTAGAAAATTACTTTTTTAACTATCCATTCCATACTCATTCATTAGGTACTAAAATCAAGATCTGCATATTCGAAAAATAAACATAAAATCGCCTTATCTATCAATGCATAAATTGGCTGCCGTAGAATAGTAAAGTATCAAGCACGCGCCACCGCGTCACAAAGCAGTTGATATTTTACATAACGAGAAAAAAATGACCTTTGGGCTAAATTTAGAATTGATTATCGTTGAATTAGGCACAGCCCTACTATACCACTTGTGACATTACCGCGCCGGTTCGTTATGAAACGGCCGGGCGCGGCGCCCTGACGAAATTTTGTATTAACGCTACATACAAGTGTGCCGGTTGCCATACAAAATCAGAGATTTGACATAAAAATCGTGATTTTTATCGCACCTTTTAGCAAAAACAGAGGTAACTCGAAGTCTCATTTTGGGTAAGGCTCAAAAAAATTGTACATAAATTAAGGGTTAATAAAAACAAAATCACGATCGCGTCACGTGTGTTACGAAAATTACCTATACAAAATGTATGGGTAATTGTCGTAACACAAAAGAATCAATTAACTTTTGTTTTTATTAAAGCCCTTAACTAGGTACAATTTTTTTGAACCTTACCCTTTTAAGAAGTGACACATTTCAAACAAACATACAATCACGCCTGTATTCCCAAACGGGGTAGGCAGAGCACACGAAACGTTACATAGACAAGCCATCCCCATTTCACGTTCCGTGGCCACTTTCAGCGCACATATTTAGGTTTAATAAACAGATGAAAGAGGTATAATAGTGACAGGTTGCTAGCCTGCCGCCTGAAACATACCTCTAAACCTATTTCCTTATTCGCCTCTTACGACATCCACGGAAGAAATGGAGAGATGTTATTCGATCCCGACACCACACAGGACAAGAACAATAATGTAAGTACTTAAGTATAGTAAATTGGTCCGACTATACATATAAGTAGGTTTTTCTGGATTATACGTTTACAATGTTTTTAGGATTTAGCACTAAAGTTCACTAAACGAAACGCAGATTCAGAGCAAGCGTTTAGAATTTTAGTGGAACGTGATTTATTTGCAAATTCGCTCACAAACGCATCTCACAACCGCAAACAGAGTGAGTGAAAGTACGAGCGTAATGCGGTAACTGAATGAATAATGCATGCGTTGCTGGCTCGCGAACCGACTTCCGAAAAAAAAGCTGAAATAGCGGCAATGGAACAATTACGAGTGGCATTGTTCCGTTCGGCGGCATGCTAATGGCGCCCATTTTGTTTGACAGATGTCAAATTTGGCGCGCAAACGCGTGGGAATCTTATCTATATATATAAAAGGAGAAACTGACTGACTGACTGACTGACTGACTGACAGATCAACGCACAGCCTAAACGGCTAAACG
>BHDV01009611.1:198909-219434 GCA_005406045.1 Adoxophyes honmai
AGTCAAGATTTTACATTCAGTAAACAGAATACTTTCAAAATATTGCTAATTTGAAGTCGGTTTTTTTTTGTTTAAAATTATTAGCTTATAAAGAAGTCTTTGTTTTTGACTAAGCCTCGCCAGTCAGACCTAAAACGCACCAAATCATCCCGCCATCTCCTTTTAGGTCTACTTCTACTCCGGTGCCCGTCGCATGGGACCCAATCAGTGACAATTACAGCCCAGCGGTCCGAATGCATGCGGCAGACATGTCCCACCCAGTTACCATTTCAATTTGGCGGTCTTCATCCTCACATCGACAATTTGAGTTCTGGAACCCAGTCCAGTGTTTTGAAATGGTCTCAAAATTATATGACGGTACTTTTCTCTGCAGGTACTTACCAACCTACATACAATTTGAGTGTTTTTTTTATTGTTTAAAGCATGTCGCCGTATGTACCAGTACATAACGTGGCTGTTCAGTTTCTTTAAATATTGATGAGTTGACAATCAATGTTGTTTACAAATTGCCTAATTCATTATTCAGCCTGTGTATTAATTGAGCCGTCAATCTACTAATACGGGCAAATTAGTTCATTTGACCACGCTTGACTATGTTACTGTGCTGTGTGCTATGGTAATGTTAGTAATGGCCACTCTGTTATGGTAATCGGCTTAAGATGACTGACTTTAGATTGCTCGATCAATAACTTCTCGATCAGTGAAATAGAACGGATACCTATACACTCAAGTCTTTTTATCAAGATTAGCTCGACATGCTTCGTTCCAATTCGTGATCCATCCACGGGAAAGAGCCCTATCTAAGCGAAACCCCCGTAGCGTTACTCCTAAGGGCTCACGAATTAGCACGAAACATGTCGAGCTAATCGTGATAAAAAGACGTGAGTGTATCCCTTTCATTTCACTATAAGCGAGTCTCACAGTAGTTTTATGACATCTCGATGTCTTTATTCCATTTTGGACACGGTTGAGATGTCCACTCTATACATTCAATCAGACTGTAGTACGCCACTGCCTTCTCAATGTATGATAGGTAGCATTTGTTCCAAGAAATGCAAGCTTTTTAACAAAATAGATACAAAACTTACCTATGGGTATTTTTAGTTAAAGAGTGCCATTTTTAACCGGCCAGTTCTAACACTCTCACGTGATTTGTCATCAAACCGCAGAGTTACGTCACCGTAAAAAACGTCGATATATCAGCAAGCCTTGAACTCTGTATTGTCTATTCCGAAATGAAGGAAATGTGGCAACATTATGATAGGATTTATGACGGCGCAGGAGTTGTTTGGCGAGCGGGCGCGGCTGACTCGCAATAACAATAAATACCTACCTATTTACTTACTAAGAAATGGTATAAGTTGAAACAATAAACACGGGGATACATAAATATGTAGAGAAATAAATTAAAAAGTCAAGATTCTAAACGAATTTTCTTCTACGTAGGTACAACCAATAGCGTGCCAAAATGACACATCTTTCTGCCCCTAGTATTAGTCGTATTAAATATTCATTCAGCCTTTTTTGGGTCAGATATTGGTGCTGGTGATTGTACCACTTAATGCATATTACTCAATCTTCTGTAACATTTTTGTCTAGTTATCGTCATAAACAAACAGAACCAATCCGTCCAATTTTTATAACTGGAAATGAACAACTAAATTTGCTGCATGTCGGAATGGCGAAATTCGTCAAGTGTGAAGGTGAGTATGTTGTTATTGTGTGTTTAATTAGTGTTGTTATTTTTGTTACAAGCCCATGCATAGTAAGTTTCGAGTGTGTGTGTAAGACTTGAACCTACATTGAGCTGCACAATACACACACTCGAAATTTAATGCACCCTATTCACAATTATGACAACATCACGCTTCGCAGCCACTTCTAGCATGCTTTTAGGTTTGCAAAGGTGGAAGACGTAGAATAGTGACAGGTTGCTAGCCTGTCGCCTAAAACATACCTAAACCTATTTCCTCAATCGCTTCACGACATCCACGGAAGAAATGGAGAGGTGTCATTCTATCCCGACACCATAAGGCATGGTTTTGTCTATGACACGTTTCGTGTGCTCTGCCTACCCCGTTCGGGAACACAGGCGTGATTTCTATGTATGTATGTATGTATTCACAATGACTCAGGGATAATGCCTCAAGAAGAAGAAGAAAAATGACTTATTAATTAAGAGGCAGAAAGCGTGTTGCGTGGTGGCCACTTAATCAGGATTGCAGTGTCAATAGTTGCAATAAATACAGCATAAAATCACCCTTATTGAAAACCGATGGGGGATGACTAGATATCCAGTGTCCAGTAGACATCTACTGGTTCTGATGATGTACGGAATATTGGAACTTCTCCGTCCGTAAGACCAAAAAAGAAGGGATGCTACTTTGGGAAGTAGCAGATTCTGGGGGACCTGATTCGCTTTCATCAGATAAATAGGTGTTAGTATCTGACAAACAAATTTCGGGGATTTTCGAACGTAAAAAACTTGCGATTTAAAAAGTTGGTTAATACACTGTCTACAGTCAAAACCACAGAATAGATAATTGATGAGTCCATCTCCTAATTTATGGCTGTTCTGTTTCTTTTTATTAACCATGTCCGAATAAATCGTGGACAGATGGTACCGCAAGGTTTTTTATGGTTTCGGTTCGGAATTAAATTATATCACAGTGTCGAGTTATTAATGGGAGGTATTTGGCTACAATTCAGAACATTCATCAGGTTTAAGTTTAAAACGATAACGGTTCTATCGGCTTAGAATAACTGTACACTGCAATCCGGGATTTTTCCTGTCAATTAAGAGGAATATTGCATTAATCTCAACTTGAGAATAAAAGTGACTTAGTCTAAAATCACAGTTTTTTTTTAAAATATAAGTGTTATTTCAATCATGAGAATTCGAGACTGTAACTTGATTGGAACCCCTTGGATGACGAAGAACATTTTTCTTTTAGAATGGACTGTTGCAATTGGCCTCGGACGGCCTCTACTGCTCATCAGAGAGAGGCGAGCTGCCAGAGAGACAATCCCAATCTTATCTTTTGATACTTAGCCCTCAAAAATCTGAAGTCTTTCAGAGCAACTTAACTCTATCCCATAAGAAATTCATTCAACGACATCTACCTATTGTGTAACAATTGAACTAATGCGAATGTTGCCTTCGCAGCTTTAACCAATGTCCTATCACTTCAAGTCGCATTACAAAAACGACACATGAGGCTTTATACATTTATAGAAACGTGTCACAATTTAATTAATACCTCAAAATTAAATGTATTTCTAGGCTCAAATAGTATAAATGCTCAAATAAAATCTAAACTTACCTTAGCATTTAAAGAGTGTGTGGTGAAGAAAGAACAGAGAAGAACGACAGCTGACAGCCAGTGTGACCTGCAGACCGGCGACTCCATGGTAGTACTGCAACAAAACAAAAAGTGTTTTAGACGACCCTATAAGTTTAATGTATAATTACATGATGACAATTAGGTGATTAGTTACACTACCACACTAGATTTTATCCCTCTCTCTTGTTCCTTTATCTGTCTCGCTCTAACCAAGAGTGAGAGAAAGAGATAAACGCTTTTTACGTTTAAAGCTGTCGGCTGTAATATTACTAATGCCCTAGGAGTTGAAAGATATTACAAAAATAACTATCACAAATTTATTTAAATTATTGGGTTAGTACAGTATTTAAACATTGTATTAATACTTAAATTTTATTGATTCTCACTTATACCTGTTTATTACTTAGAAGGACTTAACCACGTGTGTAGTTTTTTAAAACTTTGAGGTAATTATAACCGTATTAAAAAAGTGATTAATTAATTAATTGCAGTTGTTATTTTACTTGGAGATAATTATAATTAGGTACATAAGATATGTAGATAGGTATGTTTCAATTCAATAAATAGATAGATACATTTGATGGCTAGGCTGTAACTGCAAGTTCTTTCATTCATTATCAAAATTCTTTCCTAATCAAAACCTCTTAGAACTAGTAAAGCTATAAATAAAAAAGGAACCATTGACAAAAACCGCCTACACCCACGATTTGACAAATCGCTATTAGTCTCAAATTAAGTGTTGCCATAAGAATCACTCTGTCAGATCGTTCAGGCCTTATTTGCCGGATTTATAACACGTTTATCGGCCGATGATGCCATTCGTCTTCATTTATCTTTTTGAAAGAACCTTTTGAGAACATAAAGATCGATTTTAGATAGAGGTTCGATGAATCGATTGAATACATTATTAATACGATCGCGTTTTTACTGATAGCCGGCTACTGTACCACCATTTTACCCACTACAAGGTGTAAAAGACTCCCTCGTTATAATTCCATGGCATATTTATAAGCAATTAAAGCTACAAATATTATAAAACAATATAGAGCATTTTAAATACCAAAATATCGCAGTTCATAGCAAAAAAATCACCTAATAATAAAAAAGGGCCCACTACATCGGCATAGCTATTAATAAAGATCATTAAATTCACGAGTTCCACTTTTTACATTTCAGAGCAGATTATTCGACATTTATGCCGTTGTTGTTTCTACGTATTTTCATTTCTGCATAATATTCTTTGCAGCTGTTTTTGAAAACTGTGTAGAATCCAATAAATAATGACAAAACTGTTGAATTATCCTCCAGAGGCTACTAATTTTATACTCTTATGATTATGAATATCCTAATTTTCTCAGGCTAATTTTAACAATTGAACTAATGCATAAAACTATCTTGTCTCTAGTTGTGTTCCGGTAATTACTAACTCTTGAAAAGGTTGCACAATAGCTATGTCCACACCAGTGCGCTTTCACGTTAACTTTGCGTCTTCCTCTGACGCATGCCCGTGCAACCACAGCGTATGCGCTGAAACTAGATCCGTCCTCAATGAAGACGCGCTGGCGGCATGCGCTGTGGTTGGTGGTTGCACGGGCATGCGTCAGAGGAAGACGCAAGGTGAACGCGAAAGCGCACTGGTGTGGACATAGCTAATCGTGCACAAACGCACGCGTCATTTCAAGCGGACGGCAACCGCGCTAGGCCTGGTCCCAACTGTTCCGAGATATCGAGTCTGTGAGACGTGTCTATGCTTTGGGGCCGTCCATTAATCACGCGAGGCTCGAAAGGGGGAGGGGGGTCAGTAAAAAAATCACGAAATATCACACGGGGGGAGGGGGGGGTCTAGTAATATATCACGTGTATTTATTTGTTCGGCGATTTTTTCGCGATACTGAACCGAAAAGCGGTGTTATGTGTATTTAATTTTTCGTCAAAATTCGAAAACGGCTTGCAGCGGCTAACACGACTTTCGTTTAAATAGATAGATTTTTCAAAAATAAGATTTTTTGTAGTTACTAAAAAAATACACGTGATATAGGGTAGGGGGGGGGGGTTGTCATGAACCTCACCAAATATCACCAAGGGGGAGGGAGGGGGTTAAAAATGCCAAAAAAAAACATCACGTGATTAATGGACGGCCCCTTTGCTCAAGCACACTTTTGAGATTGACATTAGTATCTTTCCGTGTTTTGTGAATCGATCATCTTTAGTGTCACAACTAATTATCTAATCGGTTCGATTATTGTAAAATTGATTGGGCACGCGCTTTTTATTCCCACGTTCAAGGCCTTCATTCTTGATGTCATCGAGATAAATTGTTTCTTAGAGATAATAATTTAAATCGCTCTATCTTGACATATCTCGAAAACTTCAAGCTAGATTTAGAAATTTTAAGGAAACGGACTATAACGTAAATGCATAGTTTAAAAAAAAAAACAGTTCCAATTAGGTACTTTGTGACGGAATATTTTTATAATTTTCGGCCGTCATGTCTCCAAAGCGCTAGTAGACTAAAAAAAATCACTCAATGGCCAGTTTACTTTTATTTATTTATTTTAGGGTTACCAGTATAATAATTGTTAATCTCTAACGCGGTAACGGAAAGAACCGCTAACCCTCCCTTTGAATTTCAGTTTCTTTTCTAAACATTTAAAAATGTAAAATTCCCTGATCCGTTGAACCATAAACAAGGCAAGGTCAGTGGCCTGCGCGGGCGCAGAGCTCTTCTCGGAAGCCCGCGGGACGCAAATATTGTTCGACGACCAGGTGGTTCAGGTGCTTTGGCGGTTTCCGTGTGGCAACATTGATTTCAGGGTTGCCACCTCTGTTTTGGCAAAAAAAAGTAGGAGACTAGAGATCGATTTAACCAAACGACAATAAAATTTAATTTCTACACTGTTAATGGAGTGTGCATCTAGTTTCCTTCTTATTGAAATATCCTTTTATTACCTACTATCATGTTCTAATTTCAATGATTGAAAACAATTTTCTGAGCCACTGTATGCAGTAATAAACATAATAAGCCAGTCTAGCCAGGTAGTGCATAATTTTTAGAATAATTAGAGCGAAGCGAGAGTGTCGTGACATTTCTTAATTTTTTATTACAATTTCAGCCATCTTATTTGATGTTTTTACTTCTATTAGGAAATTATTTGTTCCCATTCAAAAGTAATTTAACTTTTATATTTTGTAGCTAAGTGTAGTTTAATTAGATTTTTTTCAATTCTAAAATGTTTTTAGTTAATAGTTATTTAAAGAATGGACGTCTTGTTTTTACGAATGCTCATAATTTTACCAATGTATACGTTTTGCGTCGTGTACAACTTGTATACTGTATACTCCAAAGGACTGAAACACATTAAAAAAATGTATGACATCACGTTAAATGTACCACATTTGTAGTGTAACCAAGTTAAAACTTTCCGTTTAGACTTCTCTAAGTTTAACTTAAGTTCACAGAACCATTGGACATCCTTAACAGCCTAAGCCAGATGTCCAAAACCAAATAAGGGTTCCGGAGTCAACAACGAAGTAAATTGAACAAAAAGCCTGTCCAATTATTTATAAAAGGTACCAGAAAGTTGCGTAACGTTTATAATTCATGAAATACGACGTTGCGGTACCGGGATACCGTATTATCAGTAATTGATGGCCAATTTAAAATTTATATGCATTTGTATTAATGAAAAAAACTGGCCAAGTGCGAGTCGGACTAGCGCTCGAAGGGTTCCGTACCGAAAACTACAAAAAAAACACTTTTTTGTATGGAAGCTTCCTTGTACATATTTTATTTTTATTTGTAGTGTTTATTGTTATAGCGGCAAAAGAAATACATAATCTGTGAAAATTTCAACACTTTAGCTAGCACGGTTCGTAAGATACAGTCTGGTGACAGACGAACGGACAGACAGCGAAGTCTCAGTACCTAATAGGGTCCCGTTACTCTTACAACAACCACGGGAAACTAACTATCATATTGGAAAATGAAACTAATTTAAACACGTCAGTAAGCAAATCGGGGAAAAAGGCGTGATTACATGATTTAGAAGATACTTAGTTAATTATGTCATTTTTCTATTTTATAATTAATACAAGCGGAAAATAAATCGACACGCCACTTGATAAAAACACCAAATCACTTAATGATACCCTTGTAAATTAAAACCATAAAATAATTGCAAATTATGATTCAAAACAGTCGAATATTTGCTAAAAATCGTGCTTATCGAATAAAATAATCACAGTAGGATTACCTAAAGCGTATGCGATAATTTTATAATGCGGAAATTAAGTCGGAAGTTTTATAATTTATAAATAATAGGATATGTTTATTTTGTTTAGTTACATTGCCTTGGCGTTGCGTGAGAACATATTCTCACGAAGATGATAGTTTTTCCAACTGAAGTACGGAATGTACGTAAGGATATGAATTCACACATAGCATAGGTTTGCGTGTGGTGTCGGGTTTCGAATAACACCTCTCTATTTCGTCCGTGGATGTCGTAAGAGGTAGTCGCCTCTAATTAAGTAAAATACTATTTTTATGAAGATTTCATGCTAACTTGTCGTTATAAAACTGACAGGGATTTAAATTTTATTGACAACTCGCTCTAACTGGGTACTAAACTAGTGAAAATTCCCGTAAGTGAAATTATTAGATACAGCTACGTGTGTATTTTTATTAGTATAATGGAAACAATGACAAATGCTTGCTTCCCCAGGCACAGCGCATTAATTGACAGAAACTTTTATCAAAAGTGGTAGACTTTCTTGGCCGACCATATATAAACGGGTATCCCTACTGCGGTATCCACACATTCCACATCAACTGCAGAATTGCATTATAAAACAAACAAAAGACTTGTTCTTACAAAACCCGCAAGCGTGTGAACAGAACACTTTTGTTGCCGCTCGTTACGACACTGATGTCCGAATTTACGAAACCACCGATTCTAGGCTCGAATCTTCATTGTCTTTCGTATTGAAGTTCATCATTGCCGGTTACGTTGTTAGCCATCAAATTTCTAGAATGTTGCCAACTTTTTGCGCGTAACGGGGCTCGTTTGAACGATTATTTGCTCGCGGCAGAATTCGCAATCAAAATATCAACGGACAATTGAATACTGGCGATAAAAAAGAGTCTAAGTGCCGGAAAAAATCTAAACATTCTATCCCAGAAATGTGTTGAATGTGTCATCGCTAATAACCTAAAATAAGAAAAAAAGGATTGAGTTTTTTTGGCACTTAGACACTTTTTTATTTACAGTAAATTCGTCAATCCAATAATGGTCTATTTTTTAATATCAGATGTAGTTCATCATTCATCATCATTATTTCAGCCATAAGACGAACTGAGCATAGGCCTCCTCTTTACTTCCATGAATACCTGTTGGAAGCGACCTGCATCCAGTGTTTGCCGGCTCGGCCTTTTTCAGATGTAGCTACCGGCAAATAATTTAGCAATATTTTAGTAGCATCGCTTTTTCCAGGCATAAGCGATATGCGAACTTACACCACCACAAAAAATCTTAACAAGTTTGATGTCGAGGACTATACTAAAATGCCGGTGTTGCCTGATTTTTGCGATTCTAAAATAGTGCTGTGCCTCAACTTTTGAAAGTATAACGACAAATTAAATTTCGTACCGATTTTCGTCGATTATCTGTTATCTCACAAAATAATCTAATAACGTTGAGATTTGGTTAATTGCGATAGTCACATTTTTTAAATAATATATTATAGGCTTGGAGAGCACCACTGAACGATAAAATAAAAATATTATACAAACGCCCTTACTCTACCCCTGTGTCACTGCGATTCCGTACCATCGCCGTTTGTTACGCAGCGGTGTATCCGATCTTTATACAATCCACAGCAGCGGTTTCAGCAATAATTATTTCCGTTCGACCGGTTCCGATATTCAAACAATATGCCTCGATACAGTAATAATTTCCCTGCATTCCTTATTAACACGAATATAGGCAAACAACTGTGCCGCAGACTTAATTGGTCACCGCGTGCGCTTTGTCGGCAAACGTTATTGCCAATAACAATTCGTCGGCAATTTTATTTGTCAATTTTGTCACGTTTTACGAGACTGCCGACAAATTTTGTGACCTACTTGGGTTTAATGGTTGAGGTTAAGACAGTTTCAGTTTATTGCCGAAAGGTGGCGCTGTTTTGACAGGTGTTTATTGGCGATCGCCCGTTTTAATTTCAATTTTTTTTAAATACCTTAATTGTCACTTTTTTGGAGCCCATGCATTAAGGTGTTAAAAATACAGGATGTTACAGAATTGAGATAATTTCGATATGATTAATCGCGATCATGTTGGGAACGGATCCCTTAACATTGACATTATCTAATGTATTTTTTTACCCTTCACTAGTAATATTAATTTAATATTACCATTGACAATAAGAGCACGTACGAAACGTAATAATGACCGGAGGCTTTGTTAAATTTCCGTAACGTAATAAATTCATAAAAAATATTAGTTATACGAGCAAACGTAACAAGCAAATGTTAGAAATTATTTTATACAAACTCCACGTTTAACATATTGATAAGAGAGCATGTAAATACTTATTTTTTGTCTCTGTCATAATTGTTAGGTTGTTTTTGCTTCGATTTTAGAGCCTACGATTGCATGCAAAAGCTAATTCAGACAAAAAAACATCATTCATAATTACATGTAAAGGTAGCTAAGAAAAATAATTATTACTCTTGGACAAATCATGCGGCACAAAAAAAAACAAAAAAAATGTTGTAAACAACAATCACAATAACTATGTTTGTACCTCGTTACTTCCTACAGTTTATGTCACGACAGAACTGGTAGCCAGTGTCAAACAAGATTTATCTCGTGCATAATGTTCGGTGCTTTGTCAATATTCCGGCATTTCAATCGTTTTATTTATTGTCAATTAAAAGACGTGGAATGGCATTTTTCGAATATCAAAAAAATCTTGGTCAAGCCTATAATAGTTATTTATGTGACTGTTGCATAATAAACGCCATGTAGTTTATGACATGAGGCTGAAAAGGTGAATTTCGTAAAGGAACACAAGTATTTTAGTGCTTAATCGTGGGCAATCGCGTACATAACTTTATGAAACTAGATTCACATAATAATTTTGAAAAACATTCAAAGGCAGCATTTGCAAAAAAGTAGAAAGAACGGCTAAATTAGCGGCAAACTCGAGTTCAAAATGTAAACAATATAGAGTTAAGGAACATACCATTTTTTTTTTATCTAAAAATGTAGATACCTCGATGAAATAAGCGAGAAATTAGTAACTCGTAGGCCTTACTCAGCCCTTTTAGGAATACAGAAGAACAATTAATAAAATATGCCAAAATAAACGTAACAAACGACACGGCTCCCGTCATGACCCCCCGAATCCGAATATCGATTCTTTACTGTCAGTGCCGCATCGAATCGACTCGTTAAACCCCCTACTGTTGCGCCATTACCCGATCGCTGACCTCCGGTAGGTTTAACTGAATATGTACCGTTATTATTTAATGTAGATGGCTCCCATTCATGAGTGCGACATCGTTTAGTTTTCAGTTTTTCGCGCGTAAATGTTTAAGGTCGATCTGGATTTGGCTGCATGGTGTTAAGATCCTTTGGCTTTTCAGTAGAGAATAAAAATACGATAGAAATTTCAAACGCTGTAAAGTTCGAAAAGAAACTGTCATAACTAAAAGTTTTGAATAAAACGCCGTGAAAGATTAGTTTACCATACGAAAACAAGAAGTCAAGCATCGTATATTCGTGAAATAAACTTTTTGTCTAAAACTTACATCAAGTATTTTGTAAAAACACAACAAGGAGTGAGAAGAAAGACTTATCCGTAGGGAATCTATAAAAAATTACAATGATTGAATTAATACATAAAAATGACAAATTATCAGTCCTTTATAATTTGTAATCAATAAAAAAAATTACAAAGTGCGACGAGAAACATTTTAAGCTTGCTAAGACATCCGTAAATTTCAGAGGGTGTAGTGGTTGGTAATAAACTAATAAACTATACTTATGCTCCACTCAGGATTTATAACATTCAAATTTAACGGGCAAAATATGAATTCTCAGAAATCCAAAGGTAAAACTGGAAATCATTATTGCAATTAACACTTATTACTCTTTTTTATAATGTTTTCAAAACAAAGGGTTTTACCATTTGCGGTGACAACCTGGATATACCTACAAACCTACCTACCTCTTAAAAAAGTATGAGGATTTGACCGTTAAAAGTCTAAAGTTATTCTGAATGGATCATAGGTACTCGTAATTTGCCTAAACGGTAAATAAAAAAACCGGCCAAGTGCGAGTCGGACTCACGCACTGAGGGTTCCGTAAACCATACGTAAGTAAACGATACCGCGGTGTAGCTTACAGCCAACGCCATCTAGTGACAGATTTTCGAACTAATGATAAATTTTAATTTTATTTACCAAAAAAATTATTTGTTTATTAAAAAAAACTACTTGGTAGATTGTGTTCAAAACAATTTTCGTTGATAGTTTTTATGGTAATGTACATCATATATTTTTTTTAGATTTATCACTCTTTTATTTTAGAAGTTAGAGGGGAGGGGAGTTTCGGAAAAAAGTGGCTGTGACATACGGACGGACGGACGGACAGACGGACAGACAGACATGACGAATCTATAAGGGTTCCGTTTTTTTGCCATTTGGCTACGGAACCCTAAAAATCCACAAACCAGTGAAAACAAGAGGACGTGTCAAAAATGTAACATTTACGGCGCTTTCGAGCACGCGCAAAAGAAAGCCTATTGCGATTCAGAGCGCACCGCCAAAGGACGTATTATATTCGAGCGATTGTGAAAACCGCCCGTGTGCCGCATCCTAACTGTGCACACTTTCCTATTTATTGGCTGAATGTGGAGACAATCGGTGATATGTTGTAGTTAGACATACACACAAAATATACATACTATCACGCCTGTGTTCCATAAAATGGGGTAGGCAGAGCACACAAAACGTGACAGACAAGCCATGATAATGACTATTTCACACCACTTTTAGCATATTTTTTGGTTTGAAAAGAAGTGGAACAGGTGTAACAGTGACCGTTTGCTAGCCTGTCGCCTAAAATATACTTAAATTTAACACATACATTTGGAAAAAATCCGTTTCGGAATCTCGAATCGGAAAATCGAACGCAGTCAATCTATACAAACCTATGGACCAGCCACACACATCCATTGATGTCGTATGGATTTAGTGCGTTCGGACAGTCCGATTCGAGATTCCGAAACGGAATTCCGAATGTATGTGGCCGGCCTAACCTATTTCCTTAGTCGCCTTTTACGACATACAGGGAAGAAACGCAGAGGTGCTATTCTAAATCCGACGCCACACGGAATTGGTTGGATTATTAAAAGCAATGAGTAATTAGAAAATAATAGCCACATATCGGAAACGCAAAAACATGGGGAGAAACTGTCAAATTGAATGGAAAATTTGATATCTCGACATCGAGTTGAGCTTGTTACATTAGAGAAGAACACGTCTTGTAAAACGTCTTATTTCTATTAACGTCGTAATGAATTATGACAGTTTGTTGAACCCATAATCCGTCTAACAAGCTAAATGATTAATCTGACTTTAATGTGAGATGAATCGAGATGGGAAAAGCCCACAATTGTTCCGAGGTTCTTGTGTTCGATGTCTGATGTACCAATTTAATCTTTGATGGAAATAACATTTGTCCAACAGTTGGTAGCATTTGGTGGTCAATAGGTAACAAGAGTTTTTAAAGCCCGTTATCCTCCTAAACCTGACTCAAAATACCTAATTTAGGACCCAAACAAAAATTCCCTGTCTTGAAATGTTGAATTTTAGTACCCTAATCTTTAAGTTTATTTTCCACAGAATAATTTGTACTTCATAAACTACATTCAGATGTTATACTTACTAGTAACTTGTACTTTATGAAGTACGCGGGGACTTGCGAGAGTTGCAACAGCGTAAGTTATTTGTATTGGAAATTTTACAGCGTCTCTAGCGATCACTTGTGACAACAATATTCCAAATTCTCTTGTGAATCTTTATAAAACTGAAAATGTTTAACCTTACCAATTTTCACGAAAAGTAAGAGTCTCTAAATAGGGTAAGAAGGTTACCATTTTAGTAAGAAGCTTACCCTAGCAAAGGATTTAACTTCAATCGACAGCTACCGTTTTTAGGGTTCCGTACCCAAAAGGTAAAAATAGGACTCTATTACTGAGACGTCGCTGTTCGTCCGTCTGTCACCAGGTTGTAGGTATCTCAAGAACGGTGATACGGTGGTGTATTTTTTATTGCCGATCGCTATAACAAGAAATACTAAAAATAAAATATAATAAATATTCGGAGGCTCCCATATAAAAAACCTGTTTTTTGCTGTTTTTGGTAAGGAACCCTTCAAACGCGTGTCCGACTCGCACTTGGCCGATTTTAATACTGTTAGTGTTACGTACTAATGTACATTTATTTACAAGTTTAAAACAAGGAAGGCTGACATGACAGTCAATGGTATCGACAAACAAAATAATTCGTCATGTATTATCAAAATATTATACATACAAAGTGAGGCGACCGATTACGCGCCGCCATTACTCATATATTATCTGATGGAACACAGTATATTAAGCCATAAAGCCACACCTTCATATCTTAGCTGAGATTTGTCTTAGATTGCGAAGCTCATTTTATATGGCTAAATGTCTTTTATTTTTGGGCATGATGCAGAATCAAACTTAACTGCGTGTTTGTGGGACCTTTCCGCATTAAATTGAGTGTTTATTTATTTGACAGATGTATGATATATGCAAGATTTTAACAGCGCAAGGGTTCCGTTGGAACAAATGCCATCACAGACACATGTCATCCAAAATGTCCATCGGGTCATAATATATGCCCTACGGCAAGGAACTCTTTTCTGCATGGGCAAGGTTTGCTTCTCAACTATGATAAATAACCAACTTAAAGTATTCACTGCCACGCATATACGCGTTTTGTGTGACTTTTACTCAGCGCTGCTGTCAAAGGTTTGCAGGCATTGGAGCGCACATTTATGTAATGTGTGTTCACGGGGTCTGAAGAAGGTTCGACTCTGGGAGATACCAATTAACTGATAAATAATACAATTATATTGTCGGAAACACATATTTACACTTTTAAGGCTGAAATTAACTGTAAAAAATATTCGATATATGAAACTTACTCGTTTCCCACATACCTACTCAAAATCTAACCAATACACAAAGTTGCATGCAAAACAGCTTCCCAATTATAATTACCCTACTTGCGGGTACAGTTACCACTGCGGTAGGGTAATTGATATCATAACTGGCAACACCGTGTATACGTTTATTAAAAAAATTACACTACTTTTGAAAATGCTCGTATCTCAAAATCAATTAGCTCATTAAGTAAGTTAACCTTTTGAACGCTTTCATATTTGAATGAAGTGATCACTCACACGCCAACAACCGAGGCGTTATCAAAAATGACGAATCTCATAGTGCAGTGCAAAACACTTATCGATAAAATTTACTAGCCTCTAAGACTAGCTTCGGTAATCGTAGTACGAGAATGAGTAGCCGCTTTCCAAGATACGAATTATTTCTTCTGCAGTAAGTACAAAACGCCAATTTCATAGGTAAGGTCCTAATAACTCACAATCAGAATGATAGACAATTGCATTGATAAGGTTTCAATAGTACTTCTTGTAAGAAGTTTTGACGCCTCTATGTAAAGCCGAATTTATACCTGCAACTCCTGCAAGTTATTGACGCAAGCTTGAAAACTAAGAACAAGATGCAGATAACTGCCACTCACGGCATTCACTCATAATAACTTGCCGGTATACGAGTATATCTTGCTTTTAGCTTCGTATACTGTTTTACAAAAATATAGTGAATCTCATACGTAACAAAACCGGTCAGGAAAACTCAATGGAAAGGTCCAATTTACGAATTTTGTTTCTTTTTGTTCACCCCTACGCCATCACTAGTACAGAGTATTTACCGTCAATGACGTCATAGGCTAGCCACTAAAGTGGTTGTTGGCGTACAAGGAACTATGATTTCCCGCGATCATAGAGATGTGACTGTTACACTCTACAGATACATTTTTTATATCGAAATATCAATGTCAGTAATTAAATCGTAAACTTAAATTTTGTTTCAGTATGTTTTTATGCTAAGACGATGATTTACATACATACATACAATCAAGTCTGTGTTCCCGAATAGGGTTGGCAGAGCACAAGAAACGTGACACAGACCAAACCATTATTATGACTATATCACGCTTCGCAGCCACTTCTAGCGTAGTTTAAGGTTCGCAAAGATAGAAGAGGTAGAATAGTGACAGGTTGCTAGCCTGTAGCCTAAAGCATAACTAAATCTATTTCCGTAGTTGCCTCTTACGACATTCACGGTCGAGAGTTGTTATTCTATCCCGATACTACACGACAAAAACGATGATAGAATGTTATAAAATAGACTAGGATTACAAATATTGGAAAAGACAACTTCGTAACAATATTTTCACAATTAATAGTCAAATGTAAATGAAACAGATTTGGCAACAGCTCTAGCGACCACTTTAGGGGCTATTGGCGTATGAGACACTGACATTATTGCGCCAAATTATATCCGAAGAATAATCCCGAAATTTTCACATTTTGAGCTGTCCAAGCATTCGTTAATTCTTTTAAGGAACAAAATATGAATTGATGTTACGTTTAAGCCAGTAGATATAAAGAAAAGCTGTTTACAATAGATTTTATTCATGATCAAAGTGCACTGTCACTGCGACCCTTTTAGTGGTCGTTGGCGTGGTGGGCACGACAGCACTCGACCACTTTAGTGGCTCTCGGCGTTCAAAAGGTTAAGGTTGTCGTACACAAAACCGCTCGACACCAGAATGGTAAAGCCTCGCTCAAGCCTCACCTGCTTGGGGCAGTACATTTCCATTACAAAAGGTGTTCAAAATATAAGTATAGTGTTAACCTAACTAACTTCTGAGTTGAAAAGATGACATTTTAGTTTTAAACTTCACTATCTTGAAAAAGGTTTATCATCACATACATACATACGTAATCATCTGATCCATTTGAGAGCTATGATGATACGAACTTATCAATATAGTAAGTAGTAATAACTCAATGCTTGTAAACCTCTTTTTGTGCCAGGAGTAATGCCGAATGCCAAGCAACTCGAGTTGAGGCTGTGCTGATCCGATAAAAGCGGTTATGTCTGCGTCCACCTTTATTCAATGTGTTTTAAATTACTTATTCGTTTGTGCAGTTATTCAAAGCAATATCTGAAGCGATTTTTTTCTCCAGTCTTGAGCAACATCGTTAACATTATTTCTGCTATCTTTATTATATTCATTGTAAGCCATTTTGGCCTGTAGACTTGTTTTATATTTTATATTGGTATCAAGTATCAGACCACCGACAGTTTTGCCCACCCAGGGGTTAGCACACTAGCGTTTTTCTCAGGTTAAGTAAGGTAAACGTCCCTGTGCTCGACACTGACCCAATACATGGCACTTGCAACCTTATGTCATAGTAAGACAGGCGACAGATGGGTGTCATCTTCTGGGCATTGAGGCATCGAGCATTGGTACATTTACCTTAGGGGATAAAAAATAACATGATAATTGTGGCGCAGGGAGTTCAGATCGCCCGGCAAAAGTAGAAGGGGTATGCGCAGTAATAAATTTTTAGGTCTATTCGGTATCCGAGGAGCGAGGGAGTGGACGGCGACACGTTATTGGTAGATCTGTCGCACTTCACCTCCCCGCGTTGTTCCCGAAGCGCCGATTACTCCCAATAGTTTCAGCCAGCGATCTTAAATCACTGTGCGACGAATACTATAGCAAATTATCACTTAAGATTAAGCTCATGCAACCAAACGTAAATAAATAAAGTTTGGTCTTAAATAAGAATAGAGATACTCATTATACCTACAGATAAACAAAAAGCGACCAAAATAGAGGTAATATTCGAATTTGCGTTTGGTTGAATCGAGTAACTTGGTATAATTTGACAGCAATCAACGTTCGTGACCGCATAAAGCACTAACTTATCTTACAAAATAAATTACCATTTAAATAAATACCATCCAGTTCTAAATTCTAGAACGTTACCGGATCACACCAATTCTGCAACTTACCTGCAAAAAAAGGCAAAAAAATTAATTAAGTGTTACAATTCAAGAACGTCAATGACCTCTAAACACAAAATGCTGAATATTATATAACAGATTACGTGACGGCTTAGAAACAAGACGATGTTTAATTATTAAAAACACACTAATGATTTAAGCAAGCCGCGCTAAATGTTGACTTTAGCACTTTAAGTGGGTATTGCGGACGACATTTCAAATGGGCGCATTGAAATTCTGCAAGAATTCTAATTTAGACCGTATGAATTCTAGATACGACTAAGTTTTAAAGCGTCAGATTTGTAATTACAACGTTTTGCAGTGGAAATGGCGTATAGATCTGCTACTATATTTAGCCACGGTATTAGAACTTTATGATTATAACAGGCTTTATTCTTACTCTCCACGATTTATTCCTAACTGTTTATTATTTTTTACAATGCGGGAAAACAGTAGACAGTATACTCGTAACAAAAAGTACTAGTTTTATCGTTACCATACCATTTACACACAAAAATATCCTTGGATGCTTTTGTTCCACATAAGGCTCAAAGTCGCACCAAAAATGACTGCCTCGTGCGGCGGCTTCATCAGTGTGGACCCGGCTATTGAAGAGAAAGAAGTATGCCAGAATAGAAGTGCATGAAGTGCTCTGTTTTTTCTGTCTACCCCGCAGAGAAAAGGGATGATGTTTACGCATATGAATGTATGTTACAACCCAAACAAAATAATACTGTGTTGCAGAAATAACGACAGTAAAAATACAGTTTTCAAGAACCTTTACCAACTTTAAAACATTTAAAGCGAGTGAAAATTTACGGATGCCTAAAGTTAGCATAATATTTTACGTAATATTTAGCAAAACGAAAATACTTAGCGAGTAAGAAACCTATTAGATTTCGCATGTTACCTAACGCCCGAAGCCTCTTCGCAACTGTTAATATATATGAAAATCCTCGCACATTTTGTAACTTGACGGATTGACGGATGAGCGTGCCAATAAAATATATAACTCAGTGGGAGATTGACAGCTTGTTTTGTATGGATGAGCATGTCTTTGACTAATACTTTCATGGATACATTAGTGCTTGTAGTGACAACGGTGGGTCAAGATTTGGCCCGAAACATGTTCAGCCAACCATTAAAAAGGAGATGCTGACTGACTGACTGATAAAATCAAGGCAGAACCTAAGCTATTAGGGTTAGAAAATTGAAATTTTGCACAGGTTGTACTTTTATATCGAAGAGGGGCACCACGAATTGATTTTTGAATATTCACCCCCAGAGAGGATAAAATGGGGGTGTAAAGTTAGTATGAACTATGAACGTTCGCCGTCATTTTTAACAGACTTCAAAAAAAGGAGGTTCTCAATTCGACCTAATTTTTTTTTAACCGACTTCAAAAAAAGAGGTTCTCAATTCGACCTATTGTTTTGTGTATGTTACTCGATAGCTCGGAGACCCGTGGACCGATTTTCAAAAATTTTTTTTTAATCGAAGGGGTATAACTCGAAATTGGTCCCATTGGCACGACACCAGGATCTGATGATGGAATCTTGGAGAAATCGAGGGAACTCTTCAAATTTTATATGGAGATGTACGGCGTTTTCGGTAATTTGTTGATGAAGTCAAGATTTTACATTCAGTAAACAGAATACTTTTAAAATATTGCTAATTTGAAGTCGTTTTTCTTTGTTTAAAATTATTCAATAATTAAACAAACACACGTACATGCCGAACCGACATGTCTGTTTCCCACTGGAGTAGGCAGAGACTACTGCATTCCACTTGCTATGATCCTGGCACACCTGTTTCGCTTCATCTACAATGTAGATTCTACATTCATTAATATCTTCATACATGCTCAACGGTTACGGATACTCTTGACTTGACATTTTTCTAACATAATTCATATGCGGATGTCATAAGAAAAGACCGAGGAAATTAGTTTAGGTGTGTTTTAAGTGACAGGCTTGCAACCTGTCACTATTATACCTCTTCCTTCTGTTTTAAGCCAAGAATTATGATAGAAGTGGTAGCGGAGTCAAATAGTCATTATTTTCTCTATGTATCATTTGACACTACCACATTTGGGAATATGGGCGTGATAGTATCCTCAATTTGGTCACGGAACGTCCGTCTAGGCCAGCGGTTATCAAACTTTTTTGCTGATGGAACCCTTTTGGAAAGCGAAATACTTGACGGAACCCTACAAAAAAACTACAGTCCATCCGTCCGTCCGTACGCTGCGCCAAAACGTTTGACCAGAGAGAGGTGTTTTTTTCTAAATTCTTGCGGGACCCTTCCAGAGGTGTCGGGGTTCCGCGGAACACACTTTGAATATGGCTGGTCTAGGCTTTTCCCTCCCAACACACCCATCCACACTTCCCTTATAAATCTGTTTGGTAAGTCTTCTTTCATCCATCCTTTCTACATAACCAAATAAAAAAAATACTAACTCTATCTCACGATTAGAATATGTCCACCAAACATGACTCGCAAATCCGTTACATTTCCGCGTTATTTAACCCAAAATGACTCAATGATTTTAAAAACAAAGAGATTCAGAGAAACGCGCAATTTACAATCAACACGAGAGCAAATATTTTCAAGAACTGGGATATTTATCAACGCATCTGTTCTGCAGAAATGTGCGTCACAGATACAGTTCTATTAAACCAACGTAAGTGTGAAACGTTCTTTGAAAAGTATAGTCATGCACCGCCCACTACTATGTCTCATCATTATCATCATTTCAGCCATAAGACGTCCACTGCTGAACGTAGGCCTACTTTTTGACTTCCATAAGTACCTGTTGGAAGCGACCTGCATGCAGCGTTTTCCGGCGACCTTTATCAAGTCGTAGTCATCGTCTACTAAATGTATATTATCTAATTATGTTGGAATATATACCATATCGCTAAGTGTTCTTCGTGGGAAAGTAACAGAAAATTATCGAATTCCCAATATCTATCAAAATTATTA
>BHDV01009611.1:219498-241559 GCA_005406045.1 Adoxophyes honmai
ACAGCATCCATAATATGTAATGATAGCTTCGAGAAGTAACACACACACAAACATTAAACACAAATGGGATAGACAGAGCAGATGAAACGCTATACAGAAAAAATAATGACTATCACGATTCGCAGCAACTTCTAGCATGTTTTAGATTTAAAGTTACTATTCTACAATAGTGACAGGTTACTAGCCTGTCGCCTAAAATATACCATAACCTTCCTTAGTCGCGTCTTACAACATCTACGGAAGAAATGGCGAGAAGTTATTCTAACCCCGATGTCAAACGGCAAGAAGAAGAAAAGACACTGTTTAACCCAGGGGCAATTTAACCAAACAGTGTTGAAATATTTGTTGGCAAGGACTAACCTTAGGTATACTTAGTCACAAAGCAAATTGTGTTTCTAACTAATATTGTTATTTGCATGACGTAGAGTGTTTGTTGGTCATTTAGGGAAAACCTGGTCAAGAAACATGTCCTTTATTTTGAATAAAAAAGTTGCCAATGACCTTTCAAGTATAAGTCAACGGTATAAGGAAACGGTGAAATTTTTGCAAGACAAAACCATTTGATTGACATGATAGATCTTTAAATTTGCTCAAATATTGTACCAATAATCGATCAAATAGCTTGATGTCAAATAGGAAAATTATTATTATTGTATAGATTGCGCCCTTGATTCTAAACAGGAAAAATATTTTTGTTCCTATAGATTTAAAAAAAAAAGTTTTTTTTTTTTAATAAAATGGCACAAGCGCTGAACAATCGAGCGTAGCGTGGTGTTTAATAATTGCATAGTGATTAACGAACCGATTTCGCTCGTATATAATTGTAGCTTCCTCCGATGCAAAAACTAAACCAGTCCGCATTTCCTGCACCCTTGAAACCGATGATTATTAATCGACTCGAATCGCGTTAAATATGGTAAAGGTACCATTGCCTAAATACATCGAGCAATAACCAACTGAGAACCTTCAGCGCGAAACTAGCGTGAGACTCACTCATCATGTAAGATATGAATTCCTCACGCATTCAATCAAGCTTAGCTCGTCATTTACTTAACCGGGATAATTCGTAGCCCTTCATCTAGGAGCCACCGCTTAACCGCAGACGCGAAAATGCATAGTTATTAGTTCATAGAAATAAATAATCTTTACTTATACATTGATTTCGTCTATTTATGCAAACTCTAATGTAATCTTTAGTCGTTAAAAACAGTATAACATCATTTAAGGTAGATTTAACCAAATGAGGACATAATTCACTTTTACCGGCGTGAATATATTTGTTCACACGAAAAAAGCGGGTACTAGTGACGAATTCCAAGACCAAAATAGTCGAAACAAAACAAAATCACGTAGTAACGGGCTCTCGTTTTTTACAAACCGACAAAAACTAAGTTAAGCCAAAGGTCGACTGAAAAAACTTTTCTAATCAGGTCAAAGGTCAGCCGTCCGAATTGCAGTTTTTGTGAAACATCGATTCGCAACCCAACGTTCCAATAAGCTAGATTTCATAAAGGTTACCTAATTTCTGATTGGAACTGTCACGCACTATCCCCTGATTGTGAGCGATCGATTGCTATCGATATTTCTATTGTAATCGTGACAGATGTATTGTGCCAAATAATACTGAGTTACTTTAGGGTATCATGTGAAATAATTGATCATGTCTTTTATAATGAACCATAAACAATTCGATTGCCCACTTACAACCTCCACAATGATACCAATTAGGCTATTATTATTAAAAACATGAATGTTAGAATGAATATAGAGTAACGATAATTGCTTAATATACATCGTATGATGAGGACGTAAAAAATAGCTCAATTTGGTGCACTATTTTTTTGCTAGCAAAACAAGGCCTAAATTCTGTTCTGTTAGATTTGACTTTATCGAAACCTGTGTTTCGGTTATACGGGAAGTGTGAATGGGTTTGTTTGGAGGGGAAGACCTAGACGGACGTTCCGTGACCAAATTGCGGACGTTTTAGAAACAGGTCAGGTCAAGAGTGCCCGAAATCGACGAGCATGTATGAAGAGACTAATGTATGTAGTTGAAGCAAAAGAAGTATGTCAGGATCGTTAGCAAGTGGAACAAAGTGGTCTCTGCCTACCCCTGTGAGAAAGAGGCGTGACTGTATGTATGTATGTGTTTCGATGCCTCAGTGCTGGGCTCTAATTTTACTAGAACATACACTAACATCACGTCCGTTTACCCGATCGAGTAGGCAGAGCATACGATACATTCATTGAATTGATTATTTTATTAGCGGCAAGCTATAACAGGTTGATAGCCTGCCGCTTAAATTATACCTAAACATCTTCCCTTACCTACTCGCTTCATATAACATCCATGGGACAAATTGACAGTGTTGCTTACTAGATCAATAGGTACGATCAAAATGTAATTAAAATTTTCATTTTATCTTTTCAAAATTTATTCGAACTGGATTTAGCAATAGCAGAACCTTTTTGTCTATGACCAAACGCTTCAATGTCAAAACGAAAGCAATGCCGATAGCAATTTCCGTTACACAACGATCCCTCAGCACTTTAGGGTTACAGTTACTTGGAAAGCGTTCCAAACTAATCGTAATGCAATTTGCCGCATTACGCGCTTGCGCAATTCCCGAGGATTTCAGTTTGTCACTAATTTTGTAATAAAACAATTAATCTGTCGTCTTCCGTCACGTGCCATTAATTTGTTGAAATATTAGTGGGTTTCTTAAGCAGTTTCAGCTTCGTCGTATGGAATTTAGTTGCAAAACCATAAAATATTATCGACGAGTAAAGTGTACTTGGGCCGATTAAAAAAGTTGACCATTTATTATTCAATTCCAGAAAAATAATTGTTTTTCCTACTCAGAATCAAGAGCATAATCAAAATCGATGGAGAAAGAAATATTCAAAAAAAAATCCATTCCGTTCCTTTTTTCCTACGGCGGTCACGGAACGGCGTCATAAAATTTGCATTCCCGCTGTCTGTCCCTATGTACGCTTAGATCTTTAAAACGACGCAATGGATTTTGATACGATTTTTTGAATAGATAGAGTGATTCAAAAGGAAGGTTTATAATGAAATTAAATGAAAAGTTTATTCACAGAACATCCCTACTATCCCTAATAAATATTATAAATGCGAAAGTAACTCTGTCTGTCTGTTACGCTTTCCCACCTAAACCTCTCAACGGATTTTGATGAAATTTGGCACAGACAACTTTTAGACCCTGAGAAAGGACATAGGTTACCTTTTATTGCGAAAAAAAGGTAAATAATGCCCAAAATAACTAATCCACGCGGACGAAGTCGCCGGCACAGCTAGTATCGCATTAATACGGTAGTTACATATTAATTTCTGGTTTCTAATGTAATTTCGTAATCTGTAGTAGGTATATTTTTAAATCGGTAACCGAGTTATTTTGTTACATATTTAAAACATTCCTTTTGGCACGCACATGTTAAAGTGGAAATAAGGAAGTATAATATAATCTGTTGTACCTCAAAAAGAGATAATTGTTTTTTTTCTCCGAACACATTGAACACTATCACGAATCCTTGACATTACCTACACCTAAGTTTAGCTTCCGCTGAACCTTAAATGGTAAGTATGGCGATCGGTTCAATAGTTATTAGATTAATAACTTAATCGTACCTGTTGGCTTAACATAGAAACTTCAAGCGCGGGATAGTCTACCCGTCACTTTCTGACGTCTCTAGTTAGACAGTGACAGGTATAGTATATCTCGCGCGCAACGTAACTCGCGCCCTGTCGTGCTAAGCAGGCTGGATTCGGATGAAGCGAGATAATTTTATCAGAGCACACACACTTAGCTAAATACTTACTTTTTTTATCACTGCCCGTACGGAATTAGGCATGCTATGACAGATATGGATCGTGTTATCGATATATTCTTTAAATCAACCCCCCTCCCAGTTAATAATATGGAAACCCCTCAAACTCTCGTCTGGAACCGTAATATTTTTAAAGTTTGTCAAAATAAAAGTGGATCTTAATTTAGCTACCGACTACAGCCACTAAATGCCGCTACCGGCATACCTACTCCCTGTAGT
Organism: Adoxophyes honmai; assembly: GCA_005406045.1. Classification (NCBI taxonomy): domain Eukaryota; kingdom Metazoa; phylum Arthropoda; class Insecta; order Lepidoptera; family Tortricidae; genus Adoxophyes; species Adoxophyes honmai. Next base: position 223,566 of record BHDV01009611.1, read on the forward strand.
TTCCATACATTTCATACGGACTAGCCGCACACGGTTGACGCCGGTGGCCGCCACGCGTGACAACCGTACTTTTCAGCCAGTGTTGCCAACTATATTTTTACGAGCCCACCAGATGCGGCCGTGTAAACCACTAGAAACCACTAAAACTTCTGTAGATAACCCAAAACATGAAAGCATGACTAAAAAAAAAAAAACGAACCCACCAGAAGCGGACGTGTAAACCACCAGAAACCACTAAAATTTTCTGTACATAATCCCAAAGCATGAAGGCATAACTAAAAAAAACTGACTTACAGTAGCATTTTAATAGTAATTAATTGTTTTTTGATCTTTACGAACAGGTAAAGCTGATCATAATACTAAGATATTAACTAAAGATGATCAGAATTTTATGAAATGTGTTAGTGGTCCAATTCTTAACTTACCACTAACTGAATCCACTAGCCACTAAAACTAATTATTTTCCCGCTAAAACACATGTCTAAACCACCAGATCTAGTGGAAAATCCACTAAGTTGGCAACACTGTTTTCAGCTGGTTATTTCTGTAGCTGCGTCTAGCTTCTCGTGGCGGTGTTTGTGGCTGCTGCCGGAGGCCCGTGTGCGCTTCTAAACAAAAGAGCGTCCACCTTTTCACATTTGTTACATTTAGAGCTACAGACAAACACACATGACGTATCCTTTCCCAGTAATTAAACAACAAAGTGACAACACGACTCGCCTCTTGTCGTGCTACGAGTAAGCCTGCTGTCGTGCTACAACAGCGACATTTCAGTAGGTTTAGCACAGCAACACACGGGAACCGTTAGGGTCAACTCACACCGAGACGAAACGCGACGCGGCGCTGCACGAAATTTTTTAATAGAACAGCTGAAAATATACTTTATTCGCTACGTGATAAGGTTCACATTTCATTGTGAGCATTCAGGTACGTCGCGCTACGCCTCGAGACGTAGCGCGGCGCCGCGCTGCACCGCGCTGCGCAGCGCGAAACCACTGGCCGCTTTATGCATCGTCGCGCCGCGTTTCGTCGCGTCTCGTCTCGGTGTGAATTTAATTTACCCTTACGCGTGGGATAGTCTACAGGTCACTTTCTGACGTATCTAGTTAGACAGTGACAGGTATAGTCTATTTCGCGCGCATCTCTACTCGCGCCTTGCTAAGCCATCTGGACGCGGCATCCCGTCAGATCTTCGCAGCCGAGCGCGACAGCTTCCTGCAACCTTGCCGACGACGTGTCGTTGCCCAACACGCAATTACGCGACAGACAATACGTTTTGAAACGGCGGTCGCACGATCTTGAGAGCGGCGGTAAAATGCCGCTCTTTACCTTTTATTTTACAGCCTTATTCTGTGAAGACGCATACTTAAATTGCAACGTTCAATAAAAGCTTGCAAGTGTATGGGGAAGTAGCAAAAGATATGTTGATGTTAGTGATAGAAAAATTACCCTATTTACTACTCTTGAATGGAATAAACTACCAGAGTAAAGTTAATGCTGTGGCCTTTTAAAGCTCCAAACGCACGCTCTAACATTAACAATAAGTCTTATAATAAAAATGTAGTACTTACTATTTTGTCAAACGTATCAAATAAGTACATACATATAAATATGAGTGAGAATCGCGAAAGTTTAAAACATTGCATCAAATAAGTACGTATATTTTGTTTTGTATGTAAATATTTTTATACCCAACCTGTGTTGAACAAATACTTAAATGATTTTAGTACGTATAGCATTGCCTCATATAGCTGACAGTTATCATTCAGAAACTTCATAAATACTAATATTATTCGCTTTAGACACAAATTTAGACGTGATTCCATTTTAAAATTTATGAAACCTCGGATCAAATCAATGTATTTGCTTTAGATTATAATAAATAAGACATAAAATTATGTTATATGTTAAAGATATGACATAAAGGGATACTATATGCCCCTTATGGCCTAGGCCCTAGACCGGTTCCCTAGACTGTAGAGAAACAACCGTTGTAGATAAAAATAATTTGACAAGCGCACATGTCAAAAATATACGCATAAAGCTCCTCACAGTGTATCACTTTCTGGCGAAGCGCCATCTTACAGCCCACAAACGGCATTAAGGTAAAGGTTGTAAACGCGAAACCATTAAACAGAATTCGCCGCCATTCGACACATAGCACTGAGAAGTTAAGGGAAAAATCTTTTTCGTAGAAGAAAGCATCAATTATTTAGGAACATAGTCGGAGACTAGGAAACTAACTGCTTCTCCTGCTTGACCTACATTTCGTAAAGAGCTTTTTGGGATTAATTTGTACTCACTTTGTTACAAGTTAGAGATGATCAGTCGAGAACAAAATGTAGTATAGTAGGTACTCGGCCACAATGAATGCACATAGGTCTTCCCGGGCAGGTGCTGTAAAGCGCTCTCTCACTCTACCTTACCTACGTCACGCACTGTCTCTTTCCAAAAACCGATATGCAAGCTTTGCAGCCGGGTACTGGGTACATGTACTTGTTTTACCATGTGTTAGACTAACTCTGTGGATGTCGTATCAGGCGACTAAGGAAACAGGTTAAGGCAGGGGTTCCCAAATTGTGCGCCGCAGAAAGTATTGAGGGACGCCGCCGCGACCCAATTCTTTGTCATTATCCGAAACCATTATCATTTTTCACTCTCAACCTAAATACTACCATTATCTGAGCCTATTTGTACTGTATCTTTTTCAAATACGTAGGGTAGGGCGCCGTGACAAAAGTCTAAACTTGTAGGTGCGCCGCGGGCTGAAAAAGATTGGGAACCCCTGGGTTAAGGTATACTTTAGGCGAAAAGCTAGCAACCTGTAACTATTGTTGTTAAATTAAAATCTAAAAAATGTTGTAGAAATCGCTACGTATCGAGAAATAGTCATGGTTTTAACTACGTAGCGCTTTACATGCTCTGCTATAAGTACCCTTTGGGAACACAGGCGCTCAAGAATCGTACACAACATTCTGATGCTACAAGAAAATCGTGGTATTTAGGGGATAATCTCGAACAGACGTCCGTAAGCTCTAAATGCGAATGAAAGTGTATTATTATATTTACTTACCTTCATCGCGACTTCCTTAATTAATTCATAATCCAACACAATCCATTTCTTCCTGCCTTACGTAAGACACATTAATCTTAGAGCTGTCAGTGTCAATTCATTATTGAAACAAATAAGAAAGGAGTCTGTTACGGAACAGTTGCGTCATGTTTTGAGCCGGCATAATTACTGGTATTATAATATGATACACTTACTTTCGATGGAAGATGCGTCGATGTGTTCGTGTAAAACACTCTTCTTCTTGTTCCAGCATTCGAGAGTTAGCCAAAATGTAATTTATAAGTTGTGAGGCCTTTCTTATACTTCAATATCAGAATCTAGTGGAGGTTAGAGTGTATTGGCAAATACGTGAACGGGAATTTTTAGAAAAAATGTACTCGGTACTCGTAACGTGTTTTTAAACGTAACAATTTTTGGATAATTTCTACTCTACCTTTACTGATTTAAGCAATAAAAAAGTACCCTTTTCATTTACTGTCCATTCTGTGATGCAGTTGTGTTTTCCGTCACAAATCGAAAATTAAGGATAATTAAGACACGGGTACTTTTTCTAAAAACCCCCAAACATTAGCTTGAAAGGTAATCGAAGTAAAACTTTCGCTTTTTAAATCCCCGCAAATTATGTCTCAGTAATTTCACTAACACAATCAAAAATTCAAAAAACGGACCTAGCTCAGTCCTCAAATTATCTGAAAAAAAGCTAAAAAGCATCCATTATTTTCAAATTAGTAACAAGCTGACATAATCTATATTTTTTGTACCGTTTTGCTCTATTGTCAGCATAGAAAGTGTAGAGATGGCTTGGATGTTACATTGTGTATGGGGTCTGTTCCACACTGCGCTAAAGTTAACATTTTTTAATAAATTTTGGCAATTTTATGTACGAAATTGTCAGCGTACTCGTCTCGAAGTAAAATAACTAACACTCTTTATTTTACTCTACACCGTCGTTTAAATAGAAATAAAAAATATTTATTTTCTGGGCATACATTTAATTTTTCTGAAAATTCCGTAGTCCTCTTCACTCGATTTGGGAATTGAGTTATATCAATGCTTTACTCTTTGCTACTCGTAACTATCTATTAATAAAAGAAACAGGGCAGTTTCTCAGGTTTAACACTTATTTAAGTTTAGTTTGTTCAATACATTTCGGTTAACTGTTAGTAGCTTCGGTTATCTAGATTTTTTCACTAAGCGAATTTTAGAAAATCTGAACAATAAAGCAGACCGTCTACTTCAACTTCGAGTCCATAAAAAAAACTGAATACCTACCGTGTCATGTTAAACTACATTATCGTATCTGAGTGATCCGATTATTTATTGCATTTAGCATTGACCCGGTTCCCAAAGTTCACGTGATTCTGTGGAAGTTATGTAACGCTCGTTACGAGAGTAATTGGCGTTCGTGATCGAGACTGGTTTCCGTTTTAATTATGATTTTGGGAAGTATTTCGTACGAACTTTATGCTTTTGGTGTTGCAAACTGATAATTTTATACTTGGATTTGCTTGAGCTAGTTATCATGTGTTTTGTTTAATTTGATTGCGATGAGAATGTCACACGCCGTGATATTTATTTCATTTTCATTATTATACATACATGTAATCACGCCTATGTTCCCAAACGGGGTAGGCAGAGCATACGAAACGTGACATAGACAAAACCATGATTATGACTATTTCATGCTTCGCAGCCACTTATTATAATACGTTTAATATCCGCACATGTTTAGGCGTAAAATATTGCTGTCTCTTTCTACCGTTACCTGCTTACCGTAGACTTTTCACAAGGTCTTGCCGGCGGAGCGTACCTAAACTATGGAGTGGACCTTCCTTGGATCAACGTCCCAAAATGGATTTTTAACAAAAGTGTTTGTTAAAAATCAATTCTATCTTCTAATTGACAATTAGAAGCCTTGTATTTATAATTATGTAATATGTATTATTTGGATGTTTGTGTCTATTCCACGTTAATGAAGTGGGTACAAAGCGGAGCACACCAACAAAACGCTTATTAGTCGTCACAGCGACGCGTGGGCACCGCATTGTATTTATTTATATGTACGTCTGTAAGTACCAACCCGCTGACTTGTAAACTTGGAGTATCGAACCCACCGGAGATGTCGAACTCGACTTCTTTCCAAAAACAATGGGGTTTTTTTCCATTTTCAAAGCGCGTTTAGTAAAATAGAATAATCCCACCCACCAATAATCCCACAGTCTTTTCGGTGGAAATAGCAAACAACATACAGATTTATATGCCTGACTCGCTTCATCTTCTTTTGCCTACTTTTCAGGTTTTCTGAGGACTCCTAAGTATCTTGAAAAATACTTATAACACACGTGTTAAATCGAGTTAAGCCCTGAAAGTTTCAGACTTATAGGTAATCCTACATTTAAGAGCAGCGGGGGCTGCTTCTACATACATGCACACTGTGCATACCGCTCTGTTCGCGTTACTCAAACAGTTTCATGTTTACAAAAAAACTCCTTAAGTAGTTATATTTATTAAAAAATCTCAAAAAATTATAGGAAATAGTTAGAAATCGCTACTCTCGCAAAAGTGGGCTTACCTTTGCTCTTGCGATATTGGGTCAAAGACACCTCCTTAGCTGAATATTCTAAGGTAACACCTACCCACCGTGTACGTTTCTACAAACTTAATCGTGCAGTTGTCATCGTCGTCATATTAAGCCAGTTTAACGTGCCTTCGTCATTTCAACTGCAAATGAGGTTTGCGGTGCTTCGAAAATATATTACCAATGTAAATTTCTTCCATTTTACTTATACGCAAGCGGGCTGCTATTACGTATATTATGAGACAGGCAAAGTATTAAATTATTTTGAACAATAGGCCGAGTCTTAATGCTAATGTAAAATGTAGGTAAGGAAAGCAAACGAGACGAGACGAGTTTTATTTTTCAACGAGTCGAGACTGATGTAACCACGGAATTCCAAGGAATGGCTACTTTCTTAAAAATAACAGAAGAAGATCGATGACAAGGAAATAATTTCGTTAACAAGTTTATGAAGTAAATGTAAGATCAAGAATTTATCATACATATATCACGCCTGTATTTCCAAACAGGGTAGGCAGAGCACACGAAACGCTTGTAGCATAATTTTTTATGTTTTGAATCGGAAGGCATTACAGTGACAGGTTGCTAGCCTGTCGCCAAAATATACCTTAACCAACAGGTTAAGGATATTTCCTTAGTCGCCTCTTACGACATCAACGGAAGAAATGGAGATGTGCTATTCTAAACCCGACATGTATGTATGATGATCATACCTACTTAAATCTATATCTAAGTATACTAATATATTATAAAGCTGAAGAGTTTGTTTGTTTGTTTGTTTGAACGCGCTAATCTCAGGAACTACTGGTTCAAATTGAAAAAATCTTTTTGTGTTGGATAGACCATTTATCGAGGAAGGCTTTATGCTATTAACATCACGCTGCGACAAATAGTATTGAAGAAACATTGAAAAATGTCGGAAAAAACGGGGAAATTTAGTCACTTTTCCGCGCGAACGGAGTCGCGGGCTCAGCTAGTGTATTTATGAAATTGGTCCGCTAAAGGCCCTTGACAGTCGCAGCACCGTTTAGCTATTGTCCAACACTCAACGGCGACTTCTGGCAGTGTTGCCCACTTCCCACAAGGCGGTTAATTTTGCAAGCCCCATGATTATCATGTCCGTCACCTACATGCTCAACGCGGCGGGGAAGTATCGCAACGCCGACGGTATGTTTTTGGTAATATAATGGTCCTTTTGTAACCTGTAGCAATATATGTAACGTATATGTGTACAGGGTGACCGGAAATTGACCGTAAATATTTTACATTTAACATTATAAATATTTTAACTATACTCTGTCGGTTTAGGTACTTAACTAAAAGTAAACAAACTTTATGTCAGATTTGACAGGTTAAGAACGTATTTTTTTCAATACACAACTTTTTTCGGAAATTATAAAAGTTTTGCAAAAAGGAAGGAAACAATAAAATATTTTGTTGTGATTAAATTTACCTAATACCAAAAACAATCGGAAATAGAACATTAACGTTCGTCAGACCAATAAATATTACGAAGATTCCTTTGCTAAACTATTTGAACATCCGAAAAAAGTAGGGTGGTAAAAAAAACGTTCTTAACCTGTCAAATCTGACATAAAGTTTGTTTACTTTAAGTTAAGTACCTAAACCGACAGAGTATAGCGTCTGAAAACCACTAGGTAGTTGTTTTTCGGAATTTTCATGTCAAAAAAAAATTAAGTGACTGCGAAACGTGATTGGACATGGTTTTGAGTAGCGTTTCGTGTGATCTGCCTGTCCCATTTGGGAATACGATATTCGAAACTCGAAGAATGATTGCATAAATACAACTTTCAACTTTCCGTGGACTTCGATCCCCAAGCTTAGCATCTGCCTGGAGAGAGATCTCTCTATTAGAGACTTTTCTACAGTGATATACTTAGCAAGCAATTAATTACTAATCAACCATAAAACCTATTTAAAGCAACATCATAGAACAACTGCATTGCAGAGGAAATAATTATAATTACCTAAGTTTATTGCGACAACGTCCTACGGCAAGTCAAAAATCAATTGGTTCGATACTATTTTATTAAGTAGATTTATATCGGAATGACCTTGCATATGTTTGCAACACATACATCAAAAATCTTGTAAACTATCAAGAGTTGGCCTTCATTGCACATACCAGCTTATTAAAATGTTAAAACTATCAATCAAAGGTAATTATGTCAAAAGCAATGGGATTGGTACCATTCTAATAGACAAACGACCTAAGGTTTTTTTTAATAGCTTAAGTATCCCGCTGCTGGGCAAAAGCTTCTCTTTCTTTCCACTCGTCTTCGTCTTTGCTAAATCTCGTCAATCAGATCGGAAATGCTCCAAATCATCCCGCCATCTTCCAGGTCCACCTCTGCTCCGGTGCTTCGTCGTATGGGACGCAATCAGTGACAATGGTAGCCCAGTGGTCAGTGTTATGAATTAATAGAGGTAAGTAAGTAAGTAAAGACTTTATTGTACAATAGGAAAAAACACGAAACACAAAAAAACTCATATACAAATGAAATAGCGAAGTACAAAGGTGAAACAGTAGAGTCCAGTAGACCACTTATACCTATAAGTGACAGGTTGCTAGCCTGTCGCTTAAAGCAGATCATATTTTAAACCCACTCTCTGGACCACCCTTTTTTATTTTAGTATTTATTTTGAAAAATAACATTGTTTCTATAGAGGTCATAATTATCTAATGCCTCCTTAAAAAGGATAGGAAGGAATAGAGTCCCTCATTTTTCTACACTTTCCAACTTTCATGTATCCATGTTTTTGTTTCACACCTTGCCTACATTCCAAATCAAGACAAAACATGTACAAATAAGGTGCCTTTAAAACTGGCACAAGAATTATAATAACAACGAAAACAAGAGCAAGACGAAGCCGCAAACCTATAAAGTTAGCGTATCGAGTCAACGGTCGAAAGTGAATGCTCACGCGCACAGCTGCGCGTGCGTCTGTGTGCGCGCTAGGAAGTAACGAAGATATATCGGGCTAGAAGAGGATTTCATTTAAGATTAGAATTGTAATGGTCTCACACGTTTTTGAGTAAACCCAAGGCGCTACCGCAAATGGTGTTACCGAAGAAGAAAGATTAAGTGTCATTGCAAAAAATATTTCCAGTACCTTTTGATTCCTGAGAATAATTCAAATTTTGTCCGTTGATTCTCTAATCTTATATGAAATAGAGTACACTGGATCAAGAGCTGTCTAATTTGTAATGTATTTCCTGAAATCGTTTCTTTGCCTGGTTTAGAGAATAACACAGAAAGAAAGCGTTTCCACACGTATATGAACGTATAATGCCCAGCCCTCACCACTGTATGTAAACTACTGACTGACCCATGTAAACTCTAAAGCAACCACTTACAAACGTTATAAACAGTAAATTCTATTATTTAACTCTACAAATATGTCCCGAGAAAGTTTTCCATATTTTTGGCATAATGTATTACTATTTGATATAATTATCGTTTGTCATAATTTTTCTGCAGCTAAAACAGAAATTGTTAAGTTAGCTTAAGTTTCTCTTAAAGATTTCTTTAAAAAAATCGATTATGACAATCAATTTTCATGACAAACAAGAAAGACCTAGCTGTCATTAATGAAACAAAAATGTACACTGTAATAGTCTACGTCAAATTCAAATGGATACTAAAGGAATTTCGTAACACTTCTATGTGCACGCGCATAGATCACGCGCAGAGAAAACCTCCGGTTGCGAGCGAACGCGATATCGATTTATTGGCGATTGTGCAAAATTGCGGAGACCACATTGCGACCAGGAAGTGGGTTTGAATATCGAATCGACACAATTCGATATTAAAGAGACATTTTTTTTAACCTGGAACGTTTGAAGAACTAACCGTTAAAATTACAATGTTAGGTAATCAAATTCAAAATTCAAATTCAAATTCTTTATTTGAGTACCATATATACATAAAACAGATTAAGTTTTACCTAGCGGATCCTTAACTAGGCTGAGCCTGTATCTTGGGTTCCTGGAGTGGAATACGTTACATTATGGTGTTATCAAATCAAATAAAATAGGTTGGAAATATTTTGAAACTATGGTACTGCTTGACAAGTATGATTGTGTAAGATTTTAAACCATAATTTGACAATGTTTGAAGTTCTCCTCAATGTGTTGGGGCCGTGTGGAAACTACAGCCTATGCCTTCTAGTACCAACGGAAGCTTACAAACCAGAACGATTAATATATGTGCGAATGTTTATTGCTCTTTCAAGCAAAACTACTGCTCGGATTTCAATGAAACTTTGTCATAATATGACTCATACATAGACTTTTCGAATTAGATACAGTACATACATACATATCGTCACGCCTCTTTCCCACAGGGGTAGGCAGAAACTACTTTGTTCCACTCGCTACGATCCTGACATACCTCTTTTGAAGTACAGAAGCTAAGATTAAAAGTGTCAACTATTGGGGACGGCGTCGGCCGTAGTACAATTACCCTATCAATAGTTTTAGGCAATGTTTGTAATTGGTTACATTGTATCTTACAGACGCTGTTGCTTTGTACTTGAATAGAAAACATATCCTTGCTTGTTTTGGCATAAAAAGGAAAGGATTACCATGTTCAAGGAGACTTTCTATTTCAGTGAAATTCTTACCGAATTTGGCAGAAGACTGCCTTTAAAAAAACTTTCGTTAACTTTTCAGGACTTTCAATCAAGATCACTCAAAGACTTCAGACAAAGACACGGTAAGCTTAGCACAGTAACACACGAGACGACACGCGCGCGAGATAGTAGTTTTATGTTTAACCTCAAAATTATCCCAAATGTGGCTACAAAATAGTTTATGGTTTTATCTTTATACACCGTCTAGATCCCATTTAGGAATACGGGGATATATATGTATGTGTAACTCCATATAAATGAAGAAAAAATCTGCCATAGAAGTATATGCTGATTATACTCACTCAATTTGTTTTTTCTATGATATTTACCAGCCAGTTTCGCTACTGACCTAACCAACGGTTCAAGGTTTCTCACAGCTGACTTGCAACATTGTCTTAACTGATTATTCAGTTGCATTTATTTTGCTTGCGTTTGTTTATTGCAAATATGCGTTTCATCATTTAAATCGCTGTGTAAGCTATTGTTGGAATTAGCAACAGACTACAGTTTAACTGTAGATAAACACAACTGAACGACGCTTTGTTGTTGTGTCGGGCTTAATATAACACCTCCATTTCTTCCGTGGATGTTGTGAGAGGCGACTTAGGATAAGGTTTAGGTATGCTTTAGGCCAGGGTTTCTCAAACTTTCGGCTCCGCGAACCTGAAAACAAACTTTCAGTTCCACGAACCCACGAACCTCTTACTTACAAAAAGAAAAAGTACATGCACGTGGAAGAAAATAAGGTTTTTATTTGAATAAAAAAGGTAACACATAAAGTACCAAAAGAAATGTCTTTGTAATATTAATGTGATGTAGTGTGCTTGTTTCTTGTCGCAAAAATGCATTGAATGTTAGGAGTAATTTTGGACACTTAACCTGAATTTTGACTCGCTTTCAAGTCGATTTCTGTATTCTGATCTTTTCACGACCCCCTGCTGTCGAATGGCGAACCCCTAGGGGTTCGCGTACCCCAGTTTGAGAAACCCTGCTTTAGGTGATAAATATGCTAGAAGCGGCTATGAATGAAATAGTCATGATCTCATGATTCTGTCTATGTAGTGTTTTGTGTGATGTATGTATGTAACCAAACCGTCACAATGGTATTTTATTTTATTATTGCACTCGACAAAGCAACAAATCAATAATCGCGCCCTCGCAGCAGTAAGGCATTTGCCATAGTCTCCCTTTCTATAATTTTTTACATACATACACGTCTTGTTCCCGAATCGAGTAGGCAGAGCATACGAAACGCGACACAGATACAACCACTAAATAAAGACTATTTCACGCTTCGCAGCCATTTCTAGCATAATTTTTAGGTTTGAAAACAGATGGACGAGGTAGTATTTTAGTGACAGGTTGCTGGGCTGTTGAAGTGTTAATCTATTCCGACACCACACAAGAAAAAAATACATAAATTATTGACCGAAAAAAAAAAAACACCCACGTAATATTATTTGACAACCTAAATCTATTGACCGTTCTAACAATCCTCATTCGAAAACCCGGTAGCAAATCTGCCCCAAAACCCTGCATTTCACAATTGAACAATTAAGAAACGATCGGAAACAATTGACAGCCTAATTAACTTTTACAAATTATAAGCCACAGGCTGTACAAATATTGGTTTTCTCGTAACACAGTTCGTTGCACGCTGTTCCGATTGTTTTGATTGCTTAATCTACATTCTGCCTGTGCTAGTTCAATTTAAAAAAAACTCGGTGTTGCCCGTTTGAAGGACTTTCATCCCACTTTTTTTAATAATGTTGAAAGAAAATTGAGATTCAAATAAAAATTCAAAAATAGAATGAGTGAATGATTTTGCCGCGGGGTAATAAACCTTTATGACTCTTTTCCAGTGAAATTGGCTGTTTTTATAATTAGTAGATACCTAGTAGATATTTTTTATAATTAGTAGTCGATAGATAATTAGTAGAAACCTAAAGCAGATGCACTTCTTCAGATCATTTGTGTTCTCACTCAGATATAATGAGCGAACTAATTTAAATGGCATGAATATAAATATTATGTGAACCAGTGGATAAAAATGCAATTACATACGTACTGATTATAAAGTCTGCATACGGAAACTATTTTTTTGTCAAAAAGAAAGTTTTAACGTCATTTAGTATTGTTTACATTTTTGGAACTTGTGCCAACATCCAGAGTTTTTTTTTCTGGCAATAAAATTGTTTTCGCGGTTTGGAATCGCGTCACATCAAGTATTCGGTTTTAGTGCTCACCTCTGTGACCTCTCAAAACCTAAATCCGATGATCAACGAAAATAAGCAGAAAACTGCGCATCACAATTTTATTTGAGAGATGTTTTTGTTGCTGTTTTTAACATTCGTGAGTTAAGATTTCAAACAAAGACATTTTCGAATGCTATTTGATTTGACGAAGTAGTTTTTTGGGTGTACCTTTTTATTAAATTGGCTAACCTATTCTTGTTATTCGGTGTCAAAATCTTTAGTTTAAAGTTTCTTTCACTCCGTAAGTGCAACATTTACAAGCTAAAGCTAAAACTAGCTGATATTAGGAACTGAAGTCACAAACCGGACCTCTAAAAATATGTTTAGACCGTAGAAAAGGTAACAAAGGTCGCGTATTTCTCAAATACATGCAACCTGTAATTAAATCGGAAGCCTCTTTTCAACAATTATTAACAACTAGCTTTCCGCCCGCGGCTTCGCCCGCGTGGAACTCGGTTATATTGCGGTATAAGGCCCTGCGCAGACGACAGACTATCCGCGACGGACTTTTTAGTCTGTGAAAATAGAACCTATGGAATTATATGCAGTAACGCACACGACGCGCAAAAAGTCCGACGCACAATGCATACAATCAACGCAGACTTCTGTCGCAAAAGTCTGTCGTCTGCGCTGCCCCTAAAGCACAACTATAAGAAAACTTCTCGTTTCAAACGACACACAGCGCCATCGATCTATCATCGACTGATATCGATCTATCATTGATTGATATCGATCTATCATCGATTGATATCGATCTATCAAGCAAACTATATTTTTGTTTTCCCTCGGGAACATCATTTTTTTCCTGGATAAAAAGTACCCTATTATTTAATCCGGACTTCTATCTTTATGTCTGCAAAATTTCAAAGCAATCGGTTCAGTAGTTACGGCGTGAAAGCGGAACAAACAAACAAACAAACAAACAATCAACAAACAAACAAACTCACTTTCTGACTTATAATATTAGTACCTAAGGATTATTATTTTTAACAATTAGAACGAAACTTCCACTTTTATGAGGGCCTAATAACATTGCTTACGAAGATTTTTGACTTTAATGAAAAGGATATTTTGTAGTCCGCCTTATTTTAACGTCTTCATAAAATGATAGTTGGAGATATTTCAAATTCAATTAGTAACATTATTTGCGATGTAAATCCTGGCGAAAAATTACCTTTAAAACGGATACCAGAAAATTCGGCAACTCTATGTAATGTAAAGGTAATAAAAATGTAGCGACTTGATTGACAAAAAATCTCAAGATTTCTACACAAGTGGCCCAACAATTTCTTTATTTGTGAAAAAACACTGATGCGTCTGTCTCTAATCGGTAGTAACACGCCCACGAACACGTAGAGTGAGAACAAAAGCTTAAGATAGATAAATCAGCATGTTTTTTAAACTTCTCTGCTCGCTCAAGAATTGAAAAAGAATTGAAACTAACATCATCATCGTCATCATTTCAGCCGTAAGACGCCCACTGTCGAACATAAGTCTTCCCTTTAGATTGATTTCCTTATACATACATATACCTGTTGGAAGCAACCTGCATCCAACGTCTTCCGTTGGTTGACCTTTATAACGTCATCTGTCCATGTTATATGTGGACATCCTACGCTGCGCTTACTGATCTGTGGTAGAGTCGGGTGCTCGAGTCTCCAAAAGCTAGTATACAAAGCTAATTTCCTCAAAGTAGACCAAGTTATCTTGATACCTTTAATGTTAATTTCTTAATTTCCTGTCTAATATCGTCTCTGCTCTGTGGCACACACACAGAGACAAGACCTTGCGTGATTGGCTCGCTTCCTATTGGATTGTGGAACAGCTGTTAGTAAAATGAAAATGAACACATTATTATTATAGTCATTTACAGTCTAGTAAATACAGAATGATCAATATTGACGTGTAGAATCGTTAAACTGAAGCCATTCAGCTAGACACTTACAAAATCTTTAAATACTCTGTGATACGCGAAGTCTTGCACGAATCAGGAATAAAAACCCAATAAAAAGTAGAATAAATAAACAATAAAACACTATCCGCGTGGAAAACTACAACCAACAAATCCATTACTTTTACAACTTGTACTATTCATCCATTTCACATCCGCGAAGCAAAGACAATACGATCGACTTAATATGCCTAAAACCGCGTTACAAGTGCCAATACATTTATTGTATTGTTTATTACATTGCATGCACATATATGCGGTGGGCTTGAACGATATGAAAGATATGAAAGAACACCGTTTACCAACAGGTCGAATAGGCTTGTGTACTTCATTAAAAATATATCATTCTGATTAGTCCGTCAGTTAAGCTATGAAAAAATACACGACATGACTGTGTTTTTGATTCATCAAATAAGTAAACATCGATAAAGGTAGGTACATATAGTTCAAATTATACCACGTAGTGACGTCATTCGAAACTTCAGAGCACTGTCCTCATCATTTCTTGTTTGCCAAATAAATAAAAAAACTACGCGCAATATTGGTCATCGAAATCGACGGTCAAAATCTCGCGGGTCATTCAAGTCCACGATGTATAAAATGTATATAATATGACAGTAAACATAGTCCTAATTCGAATTACATCGTGTTTGCCCGCATAATTAAGATTATGCAACTCACGACAGCCGTTGGTGGAAAGTTGTAGATTAGGTTATGGTAAAGCAAGCGGTCCTAGCTGTGGGAACGAATTGTTGGTGTCGTGACTAGGGCTGCTCTCAGTCCAGTTTAGTTTTGTAGCCAGGTGTTATCAGTAAAATTTCCGCTCTGTTCACTCCTGTTCCGCATTTGTTGAGCTTTCAACAAACGTAACATAGACGAAACCATGACTGTTTCACATTTCGTAGCGAGGTCTGGCAAAATTTTTAGGTTAGAAAACAACTGAAAAAGGGGTAATAGTGACAAGGTTGTTAGCCTGTCGCGTAAACCACACCAAAACAGTTTTGCCTTGGTCGCATCACACAGCTACAGAAGAAATTGACAGGTGTTATTCCAACCCGACACCACACGGCAAATCCAAGGGTTAAGTGTTCAAGATTGTTACTAAAACCTACGTAGAATCGAAAATTCGTCACAATTTTCCAAAAATTATTGAATTGTCAATTATTTAAAACTAGCTCTTGCCCGTGGCTCCGCTCGCGGATTTTAGGAAAATGAGGGGTTTGTAAGAGACAAAAAGTAGCCTATGTCACTCTCCATGCCCTAAACTATCTTCACCTAAAAAATCACGTCAATCCATTGCTTCATTTAGCCGTGAAAGACGGACAAACAAACAAACAAACACACTTTCACATTTATAAATTGGTAAACACGCGATATCTAAATTCTAAATGAGGTAATCGATCACCTGTGATTTTACTCTTGCTTCTCATAATTTGTGGATCTCTGGATCCTATCCCGTGTGAAAAAAGTATGCGTCAATCCATGACATCAATTTTCGCGTAAAGTATTAACAAACATACATAAAAACACAAATTTTCGGCTTTAGTATATTAGTGTATTAAGTCCATTTTTATTCGTATTTTTGCTACTGTTACGTTAGAAACCTGCAAATATACTTCTTGCATCAAACCGTAAAGAAACTCGTAAATAAAACACGTTTATTACACGATCTTCGCTTTTTCAATAGGGATTCAATTTGATGTGTTGATAACCGATCACTCTACCGTTTAAACAGTTAAACAAAAACCAGTTAACGTCGTAACATAGTTAACAGACGAGCAATGTAACGCATTGGGCAACGATTACCGAAAGTGTTCCAATACACCCGCGTGAATAGATAAAAAATATTGGTGCAGAAAATCGTTGTGACTGCGCCGGCACGTTTTCACGACTGGCAAGGAAAATGTAATGTATTACGTAGATGTTGAAAAAACTTGTCAACAGTGTCAAATTTTGTTTTGTGTGCGAAATTGTGACACTGGACGTTGTCACGACTGTCCTGTAAAAGTGAAGTTGGGTAAGCGAGTGGTAGGAGAATGAATACAATAAATTCGTGACCCGGGTCTCCCTCGAGATCCCTAACATCGTTAGTCCTAAAATCATTTGCCCAATCTGTTTTGTCTTAATTGACATTAGCCCTAACGATCAATTGCAATAACAATCATTTTTCATAATTCAAAAATAGTTAGAAATCAAATATTAGGTTAGGTTAGGTTTGCTTTATGAGCATACATAGTGGAGCGAGCGGAGCGTCACAACAATCGTTCCTGAATTAAAATGTTTAGGAAAACTAAAGATTTATGGCAGATGAGTGTTAGGACAAATTACCATTGTGACATAAAGTAAAGATAGATTTAAAAAAAATACAGCCCAATTTTATTGAGAACCTCCTTTTTTGAAATTGGTTAAAAACGTTCGAGATCCAGCTATAGATCTTTGTGACCCATCCTCACTTAATTAAATTAGTCATGGTCTACTGAACCATCTGCGGACAACTAGTCTGCGTGATCACGATCTCATTGCATCATTTAATTAGATTACGCGCAACCACGTGTTTTTATCCATTAGTTTTCGCGCAATTTCCTAGTAGCTATTTTCTTCGAGAACCCTGTCACATTTGCATAGGTATTTCGTCTTTGCACTGTCGCGTAATCGGCTTTTGCAAACAGCTACGATTTGAATATTTTGTGTTGATTTCATTTAGTCCAATGTATCCGATAAGACTTCTTTCCTTTTCTCTTCCTTAGGTGGATTTCGGTCCTATAGAACATGAACATCATATCTATAGGCGCGATGTATGTTATAACGGACGATCGTCGAGTTTTTTCATTCTCATATAGTAAAGTTCTACTACATCTATTTGGAACAAATTTGAAAAATTATCGAACTGGCAGATGATTTCGTTTTTCTTTTGTTTAAAAAAAACCAATATCATCTTCATCTATAGATACCTACAATTTTTCTTTACTGCTTGTTGGAATTCTCGTCTGTGTCAAGATTTGATCAAAATCATTGACCGTCAAAATTTTTCGTTTTCTACATCGCAATAATGTCAACTGAGACACGTAATAAATAATTTGCGTCACAGACGATTGGGCAGGAATAATCGCGTTCTCGCAAACGTTTAGGAAAGTGCTGAATCACGTAAAACTAAGACGTGACCGGCAAATTGGATTTGGTGGTCACTTAGCGTTTCTGTAACTTTACTTTTGAAGGCGATCAAGAAAAATACGGGAAGATAATAATAACATCACGCCATTATTACCAAATGGTGTGTGCAGTGAACTCAAAACATGAGTATTTCACACTTGTGGCCACTTTTGGCTTATTTTTTTTTCAGATTTTCTGTCGACGGGTGTACTGTGGGAGTGTCTAAACAGATGGTACTAGCTTTTGTGGTACGTGGACCGAATAGCTTCGCGCGTGCTTCTAAACTTTGCAAAGCCTATTAAACTAGTTAAAAATAAACATCTTGGTTGGA
>BHDV01009622.1:0-19658 GCA_005406045.1 Adoxophyes honmai
TTAATTCATCGTTGCCACTTTTTTGAGAAAGACTCAATAATTCAATACCAAATTATATAAAGAAAAGAAGGAATTTGTAACTTAACACAATTAGACTTAAAAAACAAAACTTCCATAACTGAAAAACCATATCTAAAACTATCCTAAAATAAAACTAAACCGATAAATAACAATCCACTAGACTGCCATTTCTATTAGGAATTACAATCCTGAAGAAGCTTAACTGTCGTTTTTTTTTCGATTATGTAAGTACAAAATTTTACTCACGAGTAATGCCTAAAATGCCTATTTAATTGTGATTACTTGGTTTCAATAACCTCGCACTGTTTCACGAGCCATAAAACCTCATCAGTATTATCCCTTCAAAAGATTCTTGGCCCAATTTTCTAGTTGACATAGTACCTTCCCCAAGGTTTCACCGCGACCTAGTTTTCTAAGAGATTTTGTCAACATCATAAGACTACCCTACGACAAACCGTGTTTGTTCATCTTAGGGCATCACGTTCTTTCAGAAAAACCAAACATCTTCAAGACTATCCAGATGCCCTTAAGATAAAGCTATTTGTTTACGAAATATTTCTGTGTTATCACCCATGACTGTTGACATAGGGCTAAATGCAGTTTACTTAGGTAACCAATTACGATTAATCATAGTGTAACATTTGGAAGAATTTACATCAGCTCGCTAGGGTGTCCTTACTGATAAAATTTTGGAGGTCCTCTCGTGATCTAATTTTGGAGGTAATTGGATTATTCCATGAATTGGAAATATGGATGACATGTATTACTTGGGCTTTCACAATGCATTTCTTCAGCAGAAAGCGACGTCTGGCCCCCTATGAATCGGCGACCTTGCAGCATCACTTGACCCACAAACAAAATCGAAAGTAAGGTGCAAAAGTAATGTATTACTTGGTGCTCAATCTCAATAAATCACAATTAACAGACATACAACAAATAAGAAAGTGGGATAGCCACACTGTTATACAGGTTATTATTTTGTAAAATGCAAGTGATTCGTTCCGATCAATAAATAATATATGTATTACAAAACAATGAGTGCACCGTGTTAGTCCTGTGTTGCGTAACGCGTTGGGCAAGATTTTCCAAATATAAACAGATTGGATTAAAAGTCGGTCCATCCGGGCCGCGGCCGGATTGCGCGTTGCGTAAAAAAGCTCGCGGATTTGCAGATGCAGCGCTCCACTGCAGGCCGCGCGCCGGCTGCGCAGCCGCCTCGCCAGGGCCCAGGCGTCGGCTCCGTTGGGACAGCAGAACTGCTGACTGCATGGTATATCCTCCTTTGGTTGTTCTCGTCAAGACTGTAATGTTCTTGTCAAAGTAAGTATGTAGTAAACGATCAATTTTATTAATAAGACCACAATCAAATGTGACATCCGTTCTAACCCCACACTCTACTTTCTTGATTTATTTGAAGGAAAATCCACCGACCAAGTAACAAATAATTATGCTCGAATGATGATGAGAATAGATCTTAGTTGAGTGAAATGTGCCATAGGATGAACCTGAGTTACGAAACATCGACTCCCTAATTAACACCAGATATGGCATCGAAGTGCCTTACAAAATTGTTGCTTGCAATGCAACAATTGCAACGAATATAGTCGTTCATGAATGGACGGCTTTCTTTCGGCCGCATTTTATAGCCATGCATCCGCGTGATATGATAATCGAGAGCCGATTGGACGATGAATGGTGTGTTTACGGCGTAGTAAACTAACGTAACACCTTAATAATTATGCTAATTTAAATCTAAACGCATTCCAATATCCATTTTTTGTCTACTGCGTCTAAAAATACAACGATTGGTAAAGTAGTAGAGTGGGTTTTATTTGTTAAGGAAAAGTGGTTATCGACATGTCGACAATGCACGGATTGCAATTGCAACACACCCGACCTTCTCCTGTCAAGGTCTCCCGCGCCCAGCGCTGCACATTCGGCAGTGGGGTGTGCGGCGGCGCCGCCGAGTCACTCGCTCCGTAGCCGCGTTGCCGTGAACTTGGCTTTACCCTGGCCCTGGGCTTATCAGCGGCGCCGGCGGCGGCCTATAATAGCTGGGCCGGCGACTCCCCTGGCATCCAGACCTGCCCGAGCCTCCGACAGTCATGTTCCGTGCTCTGTGTTGCCTCGCCGTCCTGGCCGTTGCCGCCGCCGCCATCTGCGAACCCTGCAGTGAGTTCCAGCACATCATCACCATTTGTATTGTGTTTCAGTGTTCGGTGTTTAAAGAAAATTAGTGACCAGTTATGAGTCTCAGTGCAATTAACGACTGTGAAAAGTATTTTTCATTTTTACTTTCATGTTAAAAGTTGCCGGTTACTCGATAACTACCTATCCTAACGTCATTTTTACTTTCAAATTTTTCATATGTAAGTAAACACCATCTTCATGCAGTTCATGTAAATTTAGATAGAACTATTTTTCCTGTGTCCTTGTTTATACCGTTTGTTTACAAAATTTCGTAACTCAACGCGCTGCCCACCGATGGTAGGTATTCAAGTTAATTTCTATAAACAGCATTTGCAAGCCACGCTTGCATTGTTATGTCACTGAATGCTAATGCCGGCAAGTGCTCTTAGAGAGCCACTTACACATGTTAATCCCAGGTTACAAACTTATGAAATATTGTTCGCTAAAAACTTTAGAAATCTAGTGTCATGTCATATGTCAGATGACATCCGCATATTGTGAGTGCGGTTTCTCATTTCTGGCATCGTTTACTAAATTACTTACACTGAGAGGTTTACAAATATAAAGCTTAAATTCTTGAGGACGATCACTGTTAATTGCTCCAATTAATGATCAGTACAAAAGAACATCTGTTATTAGCATTTTGGATTTTGAACTAAATTAAAACATTACAAATTTTCAGAAGGAATATTTTTGCTCAAGTAATTTGAAAAACAAAGTTACTAGGTCATAATTGCTACCGTGTAGATAGCTGAAATATGTATAATATTGACTCTACCGTCTCTACCACAAGACTCACTTTCTATAAAAGATACCGGCGTAAATCTAAGCCGGCTAAAACATACTTAACTTGTCTATAAGTATCCACATATGGACTGCCATTTCGGTTAGGGTCATGCTCCTAAAAAACTGCACTGGTGCCTATTTTCTCCGTACAACATTGCAATTGGGCAGAGGTAAAGCAAATATTGTCAGTAGATACTTTTTGGAGTACAAACCTTAAATATCGTTATCAGCCAGAGTCACAACTTAACCCACTTTTTCGCAGTAAATTATGACATTGCGCGCTTCAATATAACTCATCGACAGAATGTGGGTCAGCATGGATTTATAGTTCTATAATGAGCTCGGATACGCCAGAGGATGATACATGAGGGTCCAAATTTTAGTTCACCCCTTATGATTATTTTTGAGTGGTCCATCAAAAGTCAAATCTTTAAAGAGTCCTAAATACTCTTAAGTACCTATCATATTTAAACAGAATCAGCGCATCGAATGAAAAATATTAGCTTCAACTAAAAAGTTCCTGTAATTGCATTATATCTATTAAATCTTTACACAGATTTGTTTACATTGCTACTCTACGTGCATTTTGTGTCATATGCAATAGAGTAGACTAGATCTAGATTAACTGTTAAATTTTACTGCACTGTAATACGTACAGCGAGACCTCTTGCTATTTAAAAAAACAGAATTCTTCAGATCATTGTAATGTTAATGTCAATGTTCCTACACAAGCGTATAAAACTTCTGCTCAATCGCTAACCGGGTATTAGATCAAAATCAACTTAGGTACAACATTTGATTAAGTGCACATAACGTGTACCTAACAAGTGAAATTAACCTTTTGACCGCCAAGGCGCGAAGTGAAACGCTGTGCTCCTAACGCCAAAGACGGGAGTCGGCTCTTAGATAATGCTTGTTTTTTTTTCGAATGGTGCTGTATTATTTTATTTAAATTAGGTATAAAATAACTTACACCGCCTATATATAAAGTAAACCTAGAAAAAATGTTGCAGCGTTTTATATTTCAGTTCTTTCGCAATAACTTTGACGCGCCATTTAACGTCGTGGCGTCACGGGCACTGACTTGCGATGACATGATATGGCGTCTTTGGCGGTCAAAAGGTTAAAGAAAAGCTTGTAAACAACTCCCTGTTTCAGCATGCGGGGTGACGCGTGGCGCGCGCGTGATGGGGGGCGCTCCCGTGGCGCCTGGCGAGTTCCCGTGGCTGGCCGCGCTGCACAAGGGGAAGAAGTACATCTGCGGCTCCACCATCGTCGCTCGGGACCACCTCATCACCGCCGCGCACTGCGTCAAGGGGTAAGTAAGCCTGCTGAAATTTAAATGCCTTAGCAGTCTCTTGTCACGATAGGGAAGGACCACTCGGCCTGGAGAGAGATCTCTCTCTCTATTAATCTTTCTCCATACTTTTTAAAGTAATAGATGAGAAATCTAATCAAAATTTTTAATAAATCCCGACCCTGATACCCTGAGTCAGCGTCTCCCAAACTTTGGGTCGGAACCCGGTACCGGAACATAAAAATAAAATATCGAGTCGCAATCGCAACATTCCCGGTTTACCTAATGGAACCTATTTTTTATCCCCGAAATGACAAAAAAATTCTCGCTCTAATCAGGTGTAAACTAAAGTATAGTTCCGTAATTTTCATTTTTACCACAGAAGATCAGGAAAATAAACGTGTTCAAAATAGAATTGAGCTCATAACTCTGAACATTTCGTGTCACGTTCATTTTGTGACACCAAAGTAGGTCACCTACCTACTCCACATGATAATGAGAACTTAGAGGAGAGGATTCCGTCGGGATCTTTTGTTTTTTTCTCTTGAGAGTACACGTAAGTAGAATGCTTTGCTTTTCTATGGCGCAAATCATACAGGTCTGTTTACTAATTTCAAAACCTAAGGTTCGTGTGAACTAAATCAAAAATACCTGGTTTTCCTCCTTCCGTGACAACCCTACTCTAAGCTTAACATACCTCTTGTCATTAATTTGAATATTTACTCTTTAGAGTAATGTTCATTAGCGGCGCTTCGACGCCTCGTCTGCAAACAATGGAGCGTCAGTGAAAGCCAATCATTATCGAAGCCAGATGTACATGACATCAAATCACTATTATTTGCACATTCAGCTTTGTTTCTGGTATACTAGATGAGTCATTTTGTAATGAGGAATTGAATAAAAAATTGATTTCGGATAGAGTTCAACACAAAGAGTGGTTAATGAGGACCTGAATTAAGTATTCCACATTATGTTTCTTTTATAGACGTCTCATTGTGACAGTGTTAAGATTCTTAAGAGAGATAGGTACTTAGATACACGAAGAAATTTCTGGCTATTTATAATAATCTCATTATGAAATTGTAATAGGTACTTGTTTCGTTTTACGTACTCAACATCTTTAATTCTATACCATTAATACTTGATTACTAGATCACGTTCGATTTAGACAGAGATAGCTAGGTACTCGTTAAGTTTTATAGATCTGTATCTTACTAAATCACGTTCTGAACTTTTGTAGGAATTTAATAACAAAGATGAAAGTTTTCAAAGAAAACTGACCTTTAAATCGTGTAAATTATCGGTTTATTAAGTTGAAATGGTTTTATAACACTCAAACGAATGTCAATAATTCAAGGTAACATTTATTTTCACGCGCGTTTACAAGAGTTTAACGGCTTAAGTGACTTTTTATTACGCCCACCTACTTTCTGCAGCAGGATATTTGCAAATAACTTAGAAGAAATTTAAAGCAATACCAATTTTGCTCATCATTGCTAATTTCTTACGCAACCGTATGATTTGTATACCTTTTTTTATGAAACACCCCGCGTGGTGTCCGGTTTAAAATAACTCCTTTTCATTTCTTTCACGGATGTAAAAGCAGGTGACTAAGGTATATGCTTTAGGCGCTAGGCTAGCAACCTGTCACTATTAGGTATACCTCTTTTATCCATGTTTCAACCTAGAAGCGTGAGATAATAACTGCTGTAAGATAATATAATTCACGACTGTTGCAGCGTCGACTAATAATGGGTTTACTTAGTTTTTATTGCTTGAAAACTAAATATATAACCATTTCTTACCGTATACAGTCAATGTTTATAAATAAACCACTTAATCAATAAATCACTTAATTTTGTAGCTTGTCCCTTTCAACCTTTTAAACATTATGTACGATTTTAAAAACAAGTGTTAAAATGACAAAGTACAACAATGATCTCTTATTTACGACGTTGACCTACAAATATCACCCTGTACACATACTGACGCAACTCAACAAACTTCTCGTCAAAATCTTCACACACAATCAGTGGTTCCCAAATTATAAAGACCCTAGGGGTTCTGAGGAGAACTGACAGAGTCCACGCTATTCATCTGGCTACATTCCACTCGAAACTGCTGCTGAGTTTTGGTGTCGTTTTCGATTATTTGTCACAGTTCCTGACTCTCTAATACTTGGATAACTAAACAACTGTATCGGATTATTCTTCCATTTTTACAATCCAAGGATACAATTTAATAATCTAACCATTTCCATCATACTTCCACTTCCAAGTGTCCAGATGAATGAAACGGTCGAAACGCGGTCAGAACACTCGAATATAAGCCCAAAATACGTGTAAATTTTGGTTGCAATCTAGCAGCAGGGGTCCCAGTAAAATTAAGGAGATATCTGAGAAAAAGTTTGGGAACCTCTGACCACGTCAATACGACTCGGTTATTAATTTTGGAAGCCCTGTAGGGCGGCGACCCACTTCGGAGCCCTGCGACACACTTTCTTGCTGCACATTGCGTAACGTTTTGTTTGTTGACTTGAGTGCAGCGGTTGCCGATACCTAAGTAGGTACAGTCCTCGAATTCTAACTTGGCAATATTTTAAGTAGCGGGGGTAAGCTCGTGCATCACTTTTTCCGTGGAAAAGCCACTGGTAAATTTACCCCAAGTGCTTAAAATCTTGCTACGATAAAGCCGGGGACTCTACAGTCAGCAAAAATAATGTACTCAAGTACTCATACATAGTAATTTCTTATCTCGAGATTATCTCACAATGCTTCGGCCAATTTGTGACCCATTATTAGGAGCTTTAGAGACAGATGTTGTAAGTGAAATGCCATAAGGCTTAGCCGTTCATCATTCACGACACGTGTACTACTTGCCTGAATTCGGTACGTGTAACGGCACATATCGTATTCGACAGTTTCTCAAACGGTCTTAGAATTTCAGCACCTCTATGGCTGATGGCGCCTCCATACAAATGTAGTTCAATATTAATAATTTAGACTTGTGACTTTTGGATGCTCCATGCGCCATGTTTTTTCTAAAGCGGAATCAAAGTTGATTATGTACCTACGTAAAAGTCAAATTTAAAATATTTATTGCTTTTCGTAACTAGATACTTATATTACACAGTCCACTTCTACGTTACTTCTACTTTTGACTTTGACCAATTTTTTATAACACAATGGCGACTACCTGAATTCAAGCAACTTGTCACTATTATTTCTCTTTCGTCCGTGTTTGCACCTAAAATCATGTTAAACGTGAAATAGTCATAGTTTTCACTCTATGTAACGTTTTGCTCAGCCTATCCCATTTAGAAATACAGGCATGGTGTACATTATGTGGATTCTAGGACCACGCCGACCATCCAAAAGTCCTAAGCCTAGTAGTATGACATGGATTCCTTGCACTCGTTTTCAAGGTGATGCGAAGGCGGTCAAGATCAGTTCTTCACTCGACTGACGCGAATCGATTCTCT
This sequence comes from Adoxophyes honmai, assembly GCA_005406045.1. Lineage (NCBI taxonomy): Eukaryota > Metazoa > Arthropoda > Insecta > Lepidoptera > Tortricidae > Adoxophyes > Adoxophyes honmai. The sequence goes on from BHDV01009622.1 coordinate 7,776, forward strand.
CGGTTAACGACTTAGGATGAATACTAATGTACTCTATGCTTGCTTAGGTATTAACAGTGAGGGGACATTCTATTGCAATGTTAAAAAAAACTCTTGCTATAGACATGGCACGTTGGGTGCGTTTTATTTAAACTAACGATGCCTCCTGACGCCCATCGAAAAATTTTGATTTTGATCAGGATAATTCACATTTATCTTGACGTTTGTCCTTTCTATAGGAAATTAGGCAGCAAAAAGTTAAGTTTTACGTGGAAGTTACCTTCTTCACACTGTTCTGCTTACTTCCTGTAATCACAGCCATGAAATAACTGTCACAAACCAAACCTGATTAACACTTAAAGAATAAAGTATCGAGATTTTTATTAGCTCATGAAATATTGTAGGTGCTTTGTAATTACCTCGTAAATCGGGTGCTTAAATTTATGTGAATAATAAAGTGACACCTACTGCAATACCGGCCCTAACTCCGAAGCCCTAAAGAGGTTAAGAGATGGAAAGTGAAAAGTTTTACGTTTCCGTTAGCGATTAAAATGCTAAAAAGGTTCATTGATTTCTATTATCATAGCGATTTAAAAAAAAATTCGACTCGGAGAAATTAGGTTATTAATTTTATTAATTGTCGGCCAGTTAAAATGCGTAGTGTATGAAAGTAAGTAGGTAAAGTATTATTTGAGAGTTTGTTGCAGGTAGATACCTAATATTAATTGGGAAAAAAATTTGTCAGGCTTTGGAGTTTTTACTAAAGCATTTAGGCCCCCGACGCTTTGAACCACTTTCAGTGTTCTGATAATCCATTTACGGTGGCTGTTACACTAAACGGCACACCAAAGGCTTTATTGCAAGCCATATTATATCTATAACTGCTCACTAGACACAACGATACCCACGCAGAATACATATTTATGCCTTTATTTGTACCTGCTATTGCATTTGTCTACAAAACAATATTATTTTTTACAGAATCGATGTGAGGAATCTGAACCTGCTGGTGGGAGTCCACAACATAAGTGACCCAACAGCCAAATTCTACAAGGTCGAGGCTGTTGCCGAGCATCCCAAATTCAACAGCCAGAACTATGACAACGACCTCGCTGTCCTGAAGCTGGCTGAGCCCCTCCCCGACCACCTGTTCCGGCCTTTGTGCTTGCCTGGTAAGTATAGTATACTGATGACTTAACTATCGGCCGCAATACTAAGTTAACTAAAGACCGATCGCAATATTCTGTCTATAGACGGTTTAACTTACTAGAGACATACAGGCTAAACCGTTAAAAGTTTGATTACTAAATAACTCATGTATGATGTAACTTATTTTTTACTAGCTTTCCGCCCGCGGCTTCACCCGCGTGGAACTCGGTTATATTGCGGTATAAAGCACAACTATAAGAAAACTTCTCGTTTCAAACTACACACAGCGCCATCGATCTATGATCTATCGATCGGTCATCGATTGATATCGATCTATCATCGATCGATATCGATCTATCAAGCAAACTATATTTTTGTTTACCCTCGTGAACATCAATTTTTTCCGGGATAAAAAAGTAGCTTATTATTTAATCCGGACTTCTATCTTTACGTCTGCAAAATTTCAAAGCAATCGGTTCTGTAGTTACGGCATGAAAGCGGAACAAACAAACAAACAAAAAAACAAACTCACTTTCTGACTTATAAGGATAAGGAAGGATTTTATCTAGTCGGTTTGGATAGTAAATTGAGATTGCTTTTTTTATAGAAAACGGTGATGGCGAACAATATCTCGGACAAGAAGTCATGGTGGCTGGATGGGGCGCCATCAAGGAAAAAGGAGATCCAATTGAGATTGCCAAAAAAGTATGTCGATGAATCTAGATGTAACTTGTGATTGATGTGATTGAATCTTGAATACGATAGTACCTAATATACGACACCCGTTTTTAGGAGTCCATTTGTTGCCGTTTAGAATAACAGCTCTTCCTTTTTTTCTGTAGACGTCGTAAGAGACAACTGAGGAAGCAGGTCAAGGTATATTTTAGGTGACAGGCTAGCAACCCGTCACTACACTACACCTACCCACTTGAAACCTAAAAATCACGAATCGTGCGCAGGGCCTAGGACGCGAGGATCGGGGGAAGGGGGGGGGGGATTGGGGAGCTGAAAACATGTCTTTTTTGTAAACTAATCTAGCATCATTGCATCAACCCTGCATAAATTAGCTTATGGCAGTCTGAACTCTTGATCGTCACTGGAAACGTGAAATAGTCATGGTTTTGTCTATTTTTGTGTACTCTGAGTGATGTACCTAAGGATCTATGTCCAAATGTATTTTTGCCATGCAAACGTTTAGATACCTTCGTCCCGTTTTCTTGCCATTCAAATTTGCAGTAAGTGACTTACTGACTTCTGTGAACCTGCAGGTGCCTGTGAAGGTCTGGGACCTGGAGAAGTGCGCGACCGCCGGCTACGGGCACCGCAAGGTGACGCCGCGCATGATCTGCGCCAACGCCCCGGCCAGCGACGCCTGCAACGGCGACTCCGGCGGCCCCCTGCTGCACTCCACCCCGTACAACACCATCATCGGTAAGTTGTATACCTGTCCACTGGTGCAATCGCAGGAATTATTCTTTGCGAGTCATTGCCATCTAACGTGCCGGGAACTTAACTGGATTTTCTTTCTCCACAGGTGTCACGTCGTGGGGCCGCGGCTGCGCCCGCCCGAACTACCCCGGCGTGTACACGCGCGTCAAGTCGTTCATGCCGTGGCTGAAGAGGACTCTGCGCAACGCCTGCCTCTGCAGTCCCCCCACCCCCTTCTAAACTACGACCGAACCGCTGCAACCTCGCTACTGTTTACGTTTAGGTGTTACGCAGGTCAAATGTTCCAGATGTCTGTAAAATAGTCTTACTGAATTCTATGAAACGCCATGTCTTACCATACCTAAGTCAAATGATACTTACGAGGTCGGTACAGTCGACAATATTCTTTGCTAACCATTTGGATTATCCAGGTTGATGTGGTGAAGGTGGGAAAGCGCGAATGGTCAGTTTAGTGTGTTGGTGGCTGATTGTAACAAATAGATACAGGTATTGTGCCCTTGCAGGCTAACTTATTTTTAAGGAGAATGATGTTGTTAAACTAATTTTTATGCTCCTCGTGGTGCTGATACCAAGCATTGATGTAATGCAAATGTGTTAATGCTTAGAGTATCTCTGATTTTAATAGCAAAACAATGCCATGTAAGAAATAACATACCTAATATGAGTAGAGAATTAGGGTAGCGTCATCAAAACGTGTAAATAGCAAATTTAAAAACAGGGTACTTATTACCGAATAGGTAAGGTTTAAATCTTTGGGTGTCTGTAGGTATTCTATAAGAGACGCTATCTCTAAAGTAGGTTGTCAATTTACTTGGTTTACTTTGTTTTGTTGCATCAGTATTAAGTTTTAGTTGTACTTTAATTTTTTACTGGTAGTTGTTGAATATTTTTAATATTGTTACTAATAAAAGTTAAATATTAAAACTCCGTAGGTATCATGCGAAATCCGAAAGAAAAAGAACATAGTTACCGAAAACATCTAATCCATCGGACTTCTGATCTAACTACAGCTCAAAAAATTGTCTGTAGGAATCGAACACTTAAGAAATGGTTCATAACTGCGTATTTCGTCTGCCATTGTATTGATTTAAGTATTATTTGTTATTTATTTTTTCACCAACGTAGTTTAGAAAATCAGAATCAAAACCGAGCACGTTCTTAATTCGCGAATGAGTGCGGAGTCTATTTAAGAATATGGCTGTGATCGTTTCTAATTTAAGATGATTTAAGCAGTGAGCACATAGAAGTAGAGCACAGAGATATCTTCGACTGTCTAGCTACAGTGCTTTTTAGGACTGTTGATAAAGTATCGATATATCGAAATATCGATATTTTTTTTTAGAAATATCGATATTTATTACTAATATTTTTTTGGCCGATATATCGATATATCGATATTGAAATACGAATATCGACGGTCGATATTTTTTTTAATTAGTTTAATTTTTAATTTTTTCTCACCAATTATTTAAATTATAACAACATCATAAACTCAATCTACTGTACTTTATTTGCACTATTTAAAATTTTTCCTCTCTTAATTAAGACGAAATGTAATTTTGAATAAAAAAACTATTCATAGTAACAGTGAACTGCCAAAATATGTCTTCGATTTTTTTTTTCTATTGTGTGGATATATTTTAAAGATACAAAAAGTGTTTCTTGTAACTTAATTTATGCGGGAAAAAATAAAAAGTAAGCAGAAATACAACTAAATTAGCGAGCCACTTAAAAAGTTAACACTACCAAGCATACATCATTTCTGAGCCGACTTAGGATTGTTTTTTTATATTGTTATTGTTTGAAAATCAAGAAATATCGATATATCGAAATATCGATATTTTTTTTTCGATATATCAAACTCCGATATTGATATTTTTAAAAATATCGATATATCGAGAATCCGATATTTTGAAAAATATCAACAGCCCTAGTGCTTTTACTTAACTGTAGTGAGTGGTAATGTGTTTACTGTTCGTTTCTATTGGAACACGTACACGTTAACTAAAAACTCGCTTCTGGACTTTATAGTGACTCTATTAAGTTCTATGTGCTCACATTTTAAATTTACCTGTTTAATAACTTAACAATGTTACCATTATATGTGATTATTAAATAAAAGAAAAGCATAAATATTACCCAAGGCATTATTATTTCGAGGATCTTTCTGAAGTAAGCTTTTCCAAAAAAACCCGTGAATAATAACAAAAAAAAAGTGTTACATTTTTTCAATTCAGAATCACTACTATCACTATCGTTCTAAAAAATAGTTATTAGTTTAGATATTCAGAATACTAGACACAGACACACCGTAAGCTATGTCCACACCAGTGCGCTTTCGCGTTCACTTTGCGTCTTCCTCTGACGCATTCCCGTGCAACCACCAACAACAGCGCATGCCGCCAGCGCGTCTTCATTGAGGACGGAGAGGACGGATCTAGTTTCAGCGCATGCGCTGTGGTTACACGGGCATGCGTCAGAGGAAGACGCAAGGTGAACGTGAAATCGCACTGGTATAGACTTAGCTTATCGCCTCGAGGTGGATAGATCTGAGATCTGAGGGATGGATGGATGTATAGCGAGCCTAGCGCCACCTATCGTCCAGTAGTAGAACTTCTTCCACAAACGTTACCCACTGTCAATAAATACAACATCCTACTTTCTCTCTGTGGACTTTGGTCCCCAGGCATAACATCTTCCTGGAGAGGAGAAAGATCTCTCTATTGGACAAGTGGACGGGTCAGATGTATTCTTTTATTCTTTATAAGGAATTGCACGCATAAATACGCTCCTTATATCAACTGCGTAAAGTCCCTGAATAAAAATGTCACAGGTGGCGTGTAGCATGGGCGTAGCCAGGGGGGGGTTTTGGGGGTTCAAACCCCCCCCGAAAAGTTCAGGCTCCCATACAACAATCGTGCTTTTTGTGTCCGACTCGCACTTGGCCCATTTTTTTTTCGTCAAACCCCCCCCCGAAATTAAATCCTGGCTACGCCCGTGGCGTGTAGTGTAATATTACACTACAGGCGAGCACGGAGCAACTGCATCACTGTTTACAGCCATTTCCAACAAGTCGCTTCCGTGCGAATGCTAAGTGGCTCTCTGGCTATTGTTCTTTGCTCGTTTACATTACGACACAATTGAAAACATATAAAAACCTACATTTATGTAAGATAACATCAAACGGTCTTTTACATTATTCTGATTTTTTTTATTAATAAGCTTCATAAGCGCGATTAAGATTATAAAAACGTACAGCTCCCGCGAACAAGACTTGACTGTATGGCTTTTGGCCTTTGCTTGTATGGTAACAAGCAGAATTAAAAAAAAACAGCTCCCGCGAAAATTTGACATTTGACGTTTAGGACGCCGTGGTCCCGCATCAGCTGATGGAGATCTTCTCATTTAAAGACGAAAAACTATAGTTTAGACAGCTAATTTATTAGTAAACCTAGATAATTACTTAATCAAATATACAAGATGAATATATCAGACAATGAAGCTGTAAGTATGCGTGATTTTCATTGAAATGCAAGTGACTCATAACCAAACAAAACAATGGGTTGTAATTTACCGTATAATTATCTTCGTAGGATGATACGTCGAGTGTAGACAGTACGTCGAATACAGATAACACGTCCCGGAGCGAGACTCCGACCAACTCCCGCGTGAAGAAACGGAGACGTGGAAAGAAGAAGTCTGCCCCAAAACCTGTGAAGCCTCCTTATAAATTCAAGTACGTTCTTTGTGAAACGTTTTAGCAGTACGACACAAACATGTTATTTACACTTACATGATAATAGGAATCAAAGTGGTTTCATGCAGTTGAATATGTAACCTATGTGTTATTGAGTTGCAAATCCTGCACCAACATCAACCAAATTGTTATAAGGCTACTGATGTGTGTGGTATCAGGATACTGAACGGTGTGCTGGTATTGGGATACTGTACTGTGTGGTGTCGGGTTTAGAATAATACCTCTCCATTTCTTCCATGGATGTTGTAGGAGGCAACTAAAGAAATGGGTTAAGGTATATTTTAGGCGACATGTTACCAACCTGTCACTATTATACCTGCCACCTCAAAACCTAAAAAATATGCTAGAAGCGACCATGAAACATGAAATAGTCATGGTTTTGTCTATGTAGCATTTCGTGTGCTCTGTCTACCCCATTTGGGAATACAGGCGTGATATATGTATGTATGTGAAGTTGTGAAGCCATCAGATCAGCCAGTAATAAATAAAATTGTTTCTGTAAAACAGTTGCAGTGCCAAAGAAGACCATGGGCAGCCACTGTTTGGCTGCCAGTTCAACCACCACCTCGGAGAGAGTGAGCCGCAGGTGTTTGCCGTGGTGGGCAGCAACCGCGTCTCCATCTACGAGTGTCCGGAGGCCGGAGGATTCAAGTTCCTGCAATGCTATGCTGATCCTGACGTTAGTAGCTGCTTTATGGTTATACTATGAAGCTTGTCTAAAAGTTCTAGTTGAGTGTCTAATGGTACTTCTCAACAGAATAAGGACATAATGTCCACACATTGTCTGTCACTTTTCTTTCACTAGGAAGCTAAATTATCAGTAGATTGAATGGGGACTGACCGTAATAGGTCTATAAAATTATTATTAACATGGTGATACTAGATCACATGGGGTATCATATTATAGGGCTTAGATTAGAGATCCCCCACTTTTGTTAGCAAGAGTGAGATATCTGAAATAATTACAGATAATAGAAGTTTAAGCATCATTAACAGGAACACTAAAGTGTTGTTTCTAAACAGCAAATAGAATTCCTTACAATGTCATTTAGGTAACTACTGCAAGAGATGCTGGGCCTGAGCCAAGAGTGATGCCACTAGAACTAAGCCTCTAATGTGTTCAAAACAATGATGGATTCGATAACGATTTTGTTTGCGAATGAATGCGGATATGTATGGAAACTGAGACGAGACAGCGCTGCCAGCGGAATGTTTGCACAACTGCCGCGATCGACACGTCTCCATACAATTCCGCGTTCATTCGCAAACGAAATCGTTATCGCATTCATCATCGTTTTGAATACACTAGACGGTCAGGACATCACGACGTGAAAACCTGTGAGTAACGCATTGCTTTAGTTTAGCCCTTTAATAGGTGATATGATATGGAAATACTTGATCATGAAAGTAAAGGCAAAGATACATTAGGCGACATTTGTCGTGCGACATGTGTATATACGCAGATATAAGTCGTGCGACATGTCGAGCGATGTCCGGCGACGTCGCGCTACATCGCTCGACATGTCGCACGACAAATGTCGCCTAATGTATCCGTGGCTTTAATTTCTATCAAGTCTGTTGTAGCGCATTCTTCTTGGCAATGATGGTCTTTTCCAAAAACTGGTAGACTCAAAGAAAAGACGTAAAAGTGCTCTTAGGAAACAATTTTTATTAATGGAGTTTTAAAATTTTGAATTTTATCACCAAAGAAACTTCAGTGCGGGAGTCCGACTCGCTCTTTGGCCGGATTTTAAACTATGTCATTCAAATTGCTCATTTGAACTTTTTGTCAGGTGGACGAGACATTCTACACATGCGCATGGTCGTACGAAGAAGAGACAGGGCTCCCGCTGCTAGCCGTAGCGGGCTCGCGCGGGGTCGTCCGCGTCTTCAAGCCGTCCACACACTCCTGCATCAAGCACTACGTGGGCCACGGGCATGCCATCAACGAGGTCAAGTTCCACCCTCGGGACCCAAACCTCCTTCTCTCAGCGAGCAAGGATCACGCTCTGCGTCTCTGGAACATCATGACAGACGTCTGCATAGCCATCTTTGGAGGAGTAGAAGGGCACAGAGACGAAGTACTCAGCGCTGACTTTGATTTAAAAGGAGAAAGAATCATGTCCTGCGGTATGGACCACTCACTCAAACTATGGCGTCTGGATAAGCCGTCCATGCATGAAGCTATTAAGCAGAGTTACAGTTTCAACCCGCACCGCGCACTGAGGCCTTTCAATTCGTTGAAGGAACACTTCCCGGATTTCTCGACGAGGGACATTCATAGGAATTATGTGGACTGCGTGCGGTGGATGGGCGACCTGATTTTGTCGAAGGTATGGAAAGTGTTGGGCCTTAAGCAGCAGCAAATTTTCTTTGTTAATAAATATGTGATTGAAATGATTTGATAGTGATTGATTTATTAATGGAGCTAAAGTTTGGGAGTGTCTCATGCCAATTGAAACTTTTAAAAAATTACAAGATTTAATCCGTCTCATTCCATTTACCGATCAGTATGTTAAAAAGGAGTCATTTTTAATGTGAAAGCACCCTGCCCTGAGATAGCCATGTGCTTCACTTAGGCCAACTTTTGACCCTCTAGAATTTACAGACACATTTCTTTGTGGTGCATCTCCAGACCTTAATACAGCACTTAAATTACAGCAAGTTTAGTTCCCGCCATTCAACTTAGTAAGTTTTTTTCTAGTCGAGGTAAGTCGCATCGCTTTGTCCAGATAGAAGCGATGCGCGAACTTACCCCCACTACAATTTTTTTTGCCAACTTTGGTGTCTTCAGTGTCTGTGATATATGGGACAGAATAATGTCATAAAGTTGATTGGCCCAAATACACAATGATTGAACCCTTGTATTATTTTGGCAGTCGTGTGAGAACGCGATCATCTGCTGGAAGCCGGGGCGGCTGGAGGACGCGGAGCCGCGGCCCGGGGACAGCTCGGTCACCGTCGTGCACCGGTTCGACTACAAGGAGTGCGAGATCTGGTTCATACGGTTCGCCGTCGACTACAGCCAGCGGGTAACTATCCAGCCCACGCCCCACTGCTGGGCATATAGCTCAGCTTAGATTTGGTTGCAAGTGCGGGTATTTGTGATGGTTTTGTTCATCACAGCACAGTCCGATAAAGTTGTATTTCGTGCTACAATATCGCATTAGGCGCAGGCTATCAAAGTTGATAAGTTAAAAGGTGTTCATTTTAGTATTTGAGATACGTATAAAAGTGAATAATTACAAACATTACATTGAATATACATGGGTACCATCCACTTTAACTTCAAGTGCATAATTTTATTTGCCTTTCTAAGCAAACAAACACACAAAAGAACAAAAAAACCCATAGTTTAAGTTTATAAAATGTCATACTAAAATAGTTTTTTTGTTAGGTGATAGCGCTCGGCAACCAGTGCGGCAAGACCATGGTGTGGGAGCTGGGCGGCGTGGCGGGCGGCTCGCGCGCCTCGCAGCTGCAGCACCCGCGCTGCGTCGCCGCCGTCAGACAGGTACCCGTCTCGGTTTAATCTACATACAACTGCTGCCCACAATGGGTTTGATTGACCCTCCTAGCCCGTCGAACGCCCTACGCGCACACCTGTGCGCATAACGGTTTTTTGTTTTGCGCGTTCTAACCGCACACGTTTGCGCAACTCGTTTTTTTCCGAATGAAAGTGACCTTTATTCAGCGACATGGCTTAATGCGCACACGTGTGCGCATAGGACGCTTGGAACCTAAAACGTTATGGAAAAAGACGTGCCATAGGGCGCTCGACGGGCTAGAGATACGACTACTATGCCTTAATAGCGTCTCGTTAATGCCTGCGCAACGCCGTCGCACTTGAACACGTACGTTGCACAGTGTGAGCGTGAGGGCAATATCACTGCACGCGTGCGACAGAGATAGATAGCAGCGGGTCAACGCTCGAATTTCTGTGCTCCGCGACAGGTCTTTATCCTCTCAATTTTCTTCGACGTTTGTGAAGCATGATTTTCTTAACTAATAAATTAATATTATTCAATAAATTTAAAAATATAATGAACGGTAAATTTTACCGTCTGCTACCGGTCTTGCCAGAAATAAAATGTAAATTATAATAATAATTTCCAGGTGACATTATCACGCAACGGCAAAGTGCTGCTAGCATGCTGCGACGACGGCACCATCTGGCGCTGGGACCGCGTCAGCAGCAGCGGAATCAACTGACGGAGCTGCCGGCCGCTACTAGTCTAAAACAAGTCAATTGTAATAGATATCAAATGCCTCGTTTACACTTGCCGAGGCTACCTGCGCTGCCTGCAAACTGCCAGATCGCGCTTAACAATGCGACTGGCAGCGACGGGAGAATCGTCTTGTTTTAATCTCGAGGGAATAAAGGCGGATACACGCATTAGGAATTTTATCAAACATTTTTTCTACGGTATCGGGTGAGGAATTACTGCCAGCATACACAGTAGAAACTATGTACACAAGGTGGCATATAATTTACCGTAACTATTTTAACCAATGGTCTAGTATAAGCGTCGAAAACCCCTGAAACTCCCAAAAATTTCATCCTTTGTTTGTGTGTTGTGCTGTTCTTATTAAAATAGCTGTAGTGTAGCTTTATATTCATATACAGTCGAGTTCATAAATATATGACCAGACAAATGCCAAATATGTAAACTTTTGCTCCTTATTGTCAATGTCATAAAGGTGTACAGATATTTTTGAACCCTCAGTTTTGCTCATATATTAATGAACTCGACTGTACTGTAAGTTTGCGATACACAGGGCGCATTGACATAAAAGTTCTGAAACGCGATGTTACACCTGTCTCCCACAAGGTCAATAATGATAAATTTCAGGAAACATTTAACAGGGATTTTCAGGCATACATGACCATTGATTAAAATATTTACGGTCAATTATATCCCACCTTGTATAAGCGCCATACCCATACCATTTTAAATACGATCAAAATGGATTCTAATAGTAGTAACAACCTGTATAGCGTCAAGTCGTTATTCCTCCGAGATTAATTATGTATGTCTTAAACCAGCACTGAACTGACTGTGAATAAAGGAATATGGATGTAATAGCTAATGGACTGGGCTGTGATATGCAGTTTGGATGAGACGTGGGTCTGAAATTTAATGAATTATGGTAGCCCTGGGCTATAAATGTAAGATTTGAATTGGTGTTAACGCCTTATAAGACTTATTGACATTCTGATAATGTATTAATGGAAATAAAGACTGTTTTAGTCAAATTTAAACAGACTTTTTTTGAGAATGAGGTCTTGAAATAGTTCAGCTCAGTTTACTAAGCTTTGCTTTTACCTGCCCCTGAACCAATACCTGTTAATTTTTACGCCTGCCGCTTTGCAAGTCTTTTTCATGGGTCCATATCGGGTTGCATAAAGTTTGAAGTCATACATTTTATAAGCATACATAGTTTTGTCATAATCGTCATTACCCATAACTGAAGTAAGCCATAAATTTTTATGCATAATGTTTTATGGCATACATTTAATTCGCATAAAACAATATACGCATACTTTA
>BHDV01009622.1:21557-34699 GCA_005406045.1 Adoxophyes honmai
ATTATGACTTTCAACTTTATGGTTAAAGTGTTATGACAATCGATTTTATGACAATGGTTTGTATGCGACTAGAAGGGCACCCCTTTTTCATAACCTTCAATAACTCAGGGGTCCTCAAAGCATGCACCGTAAAACCGTGAGTCGGTTCTCATTCACTATCGGAAACCACAAATAATACTTAGTTGTTCACTTCAATATCTATTTTCATTTTTGTTCTTCTCAACCTAGTCAGGTTAGGTGATATTAGTTACTATCACTATAGGAGTCTATTTCTTTCTACTGTAAATATCTAACTAGGGTAGAGCGCCGTGACGTGACAAAAATCTAGTGAGTGCACCGCGGTCTGAAAAAGATTGGGAACCCCTGGATAAACTGATATTGTCAAACCACTCGGGTAGTTTAGCTACTCCTTAAATACAATTGACCAAATGTCTTGATCGAGTCAAAGTTATGCTTTTTATCTCTGATCTTCACATACATACATACATTAAATACTTACTCTAAAAGGTCTTGGACTGGAATTCTACTAATGAAACAACGTGTTTCTATGACAAATTTTATTTAATGGCTAACAAATCCTACATGTAACAAAATGAATCACAGGGGCCAAGGTGTTATCTCGTGTCCTCTACTCGTTAACGTACAATATATTGCTTCTAATAACGTGTCCTAGTACGTACATATAATCACTTCTTTCTAAGCTAACACCGATATAACGAACCCTATTATTCACTACGTAAGACAACTTATTGGTTGTGGTCTAGCTTAAATCGAGGAGTGAAGAAAAAAAGTGTGCATCAAAGTTATTAAATAAGAGGTGAAATTTTCCGGGAATTCGTGGAGGTACTTTAGGTCGAATTCTGTAAATATTGTTATACTTTTAAACTTTTTTTCTCCACCCTCCGAAGTAAACTGGATTCCAATTTAACACACAACATCCAAGACAGCGTAATTGATTTTAGTCAATTCATTTAAATTCAGTCTTTAATTTTTATTTTAATCAAACGAACAATAAAGACTGCCTTCAGAAACGATAACCAATGTACAATTGCTTTAAATTCATTTAATATCAATGCACCTAAATTACAACTTTTAACTTTCAATAACTTTTTAATGGAGTATAAATTTATATCGAAACAACTGAGTTTACCGGGTGCCTCTTTGCAATGACGATTAGCTGTTTCGGGTATCGGAACTTCGGAAGTCGATTATTTTTGCTCCTTTTTTTTTGATTTGCATAGAAATGTGATATCACCATAACAGCTAATCCCCATTACATAAACGACAGCCCTTACATTTATCGAGTCCCTAAATTATTGACGCAATCATACAAAACATGGGCAACCATACGGAACATCACAGTCACAACGAAGACATTGAGCTTTACAATACATAACACACAAACATTGTATTCTAATGGGGCTGCCACATCGTCATGCCAACCTTCGAACTACTCTAAACTTTAACGAAACCGCCAGGCTTAAATGAGCACTTCGATATTGGCGCGACGGTGTGGCAACTATTTAACATGGCCCATAACACATTAAATCAACCCGCTGTTGCACATGACGCACCGTGTGTATGAAATATGAAGGGTATTTGTGAAACTGTGTTATCATCTTTATTATTACTAGCTTAGGGGGTAAGGGGGAGAATGACAATAACATCTAGTCAGCTTCAAATGTCAACCTCACCTGCACGACCCGGATGTTCGTCACCGGATACCGGGTACGACAGCATTCCAGCTGTCGTGGTGCCCCCTGCTGGATAACTAACGAGGCAATGGCGACCGAGCTGTGGCGGGATAACCACATACCTGTTCGGGCAACCGGACAGAAGAGGCTACAACGGCCTTGAGTTCAAAATAAACTCTAAAATGTCTGGTGCAGAAGGCAAGGGGAAACTACTGCAGCTACACTCCCAAGAAAGTCACATGAGAGAACAACTGACGTCTCTACGTGACCACGACCACTCTGCCAAGAGTGAAACGACAGAGAAGAAGAAGATTACTAGCTTGCAGTTCATATTCGTGGAGCGATATTTAATTCGCGGTAATTAACTAGTAAACCATTATTTCTTTCACACGGTGCTAAATGCCAAACTTATCATTTAAAACTAAATTGAGATCAACATGCTACTGTAGGAACGTGTATTAAAATTAAATTAATACTGATATTCAAAACTTAACAATGCACTTTCAACGTTAAAAATAGGCTAAGTTGTCATTAGGGATGCTACAATTATTGTGACGACAACAAATTCGTAATACATAATACATCAGTACTGAATGTGCGATCAACAATCAAGTCAAAGTACATTAACGTTAAAAAGGCACGCCAAAACATTCAACTAAAGGTGAAGAAAGATTTTTTTAGACACAGTTTAGTTTTGATTGAACTAATTACTATCGGCCACATATCGCGCACTGCCACTGCTGGACAAACTATAGCTGTGTGATATACTAGTGCTTTTAAATAAAGCAATCACGAACGCGTGTGCTAGCAGCCACATCGTCAACGTAGTCATCATTATCTCTCTATTTTAGTTAAATACTTAACCTTGTCTGGGCACGCGAGTCGACTGGCGCGTGATATACACTACCCTGAAATTTTCTGTCAGATTGTAATAGGTATAGTCTAACTCGCACGCGATTCGGCTCGTGTCTTGTGTTTAACTGATAACCATCAATTTACGTGTCAAATGACAATTACCAGCGACGCAGCAGTGCGATCATCGGTTCCTATTCATACGCCAACATCAACAATTCAGTCGTTAAATATCTAGTAACTACATCTACTTTAGGGCAACGCGCGCTATAACTACGGAGCGAGAAGAGTTGAAACCTCGAGAAGGTAACGCGTTCACAGCGAACCGAAAGCTACCTACCTGGCCACTGGTGACCTCGGGTAGAAATACCGCACTAGACCGCCATTATAGAGCAGCGATCGGCAACCCACGGCCCGCGAATATTGGATTATGAACATTAATAACTCCTGTAACCCTATGACATCTAAATCTAACACATTGCTGCCGTGAAAGTCACAAGACGAGAGTATATCCGTTTTGTTTCACTATCAAAATCTTAATCAAGTTTAGTGGTTCGTCTCTACATCATTTTGACTGCTAAATGGTTGCCGACCCCTGTTATAGAGGACTAAGTAGCCAAGGTGGGATGATAGACTACGCGTCATAATCTGACTTCTAGTTAGACAGTAGCAGATGTGATGTCTCGCCTAGCTTTTGGGTAGGTACATTATTCGGACATTTCCAAAACCTCGCCGGCAGCTACTAGAGCCCTCTAAACGCGGCCAACAGTGGCCTAATGTTCTTAGTTATGGGGTGACAAGTTCAAGCTGTGGGACATGCATGTCTAGTTCGATCATTTTGCTTACCCCTCAACTCTCATAAGGATTTACTTCATTTACTTGTAAACTTGTATTACATTGTGTTGAAATTATACATGCATATCCCGTAGCCTAAAGTAAGTGAAGTATATTAAAGTCTAAATGTTGGGGCGGTTTTAGGACATGCGAAATGCATACTTAAACTTATAAAATAAAAACAACATTCTTAAATGAAAACTAAATAAGTAAATAAAATATCTACAGTAAATAAATTCTGCTAAAGTTAACATGTTAAAAAGAAATGACTAGTGTATAACAAATATATTATACCCTGACTAGATATTTGACTAGATTTTATTTAAAATTCGATATTCATATTTTCTAAGACCAATTCGGAAGCCTTCCTTCGGAGCGTCTGAATATACGAGGTACTTGTATGTTTGCTCGTACATTCAAAAGGTCCAAAACCTACTTTTAACCGCTACTTGTGATCACAACATCGAGATTATGTTATCATAGATACAATGTATAGAATATATAATATGATTAATTGAAGTCGTAAGGTGCACTAGTGATGTGATTCAACGTGAGCTGAGATATCGATATCACGGTATATCTAGGCAACCTGTGTCGATAAACTAGATAATTTATTTATTACTTATTGTGTTGATTTCTACTTCAGATACCATTTAAGTCGAGAGGACGGACGGTAGTGTAAATAGTCTATGAGAAAACAAAAGCACTAGATACTATAGTATAGCAAGCATTTAGTCCTGAAAAAGTTTATTTTGTATATAATGATTTTGATTCTGATTCAAGTTGATGAATAGAGTTTATGACAGATTAAGAGAGAAATGTCGAGGTTTTTTCGCGTATATAAATGTAGAATCTGTATAAACGATTTGTAAACTTTGGCCAGTTATTTTTGAGGTCTACTTGATAATTGAACCACAATAATATAGGTAATGAGCAGATCGATAGGTACTACATAAGTAGTAGTAGCAATCGTAAATTTGAGATCAAATTCATGATAATATCGAACCAAATCCATCGTACAAACAACTAAAACAGAACAATCTTTATCTTGTCCCTACGAGCTTCCTCCATGTATCAAACTTTGATCCTGTTTTTTGAGTCTTCTATCACGACAAGGGATATTGAGCGACATCAAACTTTAAAGTCACATCTTTCGAAACAATGTTTCAATAGGTCGCTCGAACCCAGTTCCTCCATAAACTGTTATACAAGCACGCTGAAAGGCTCTTCAGCATACAAACCAGTAAGCACGGAAGCACGCGCGAGTCGGGTCGAGCGCGAAATAAACTTGTCATTTTCTAACGTCTCTAGTTAGACAGCGACAGGTCTATCTCGCGCGCATCTCTACTTGCGCCTTGCTGTTCTAACCCGGCAGATCAACTCCAATTTTCCTCAAGTAAGTTCGCAATCGACACGACAGACAACCTATTCAACGTACTTGTAATCTCAATGGTCCAGTTCAAGTGCCTAGCGCAACGAAGAAAAAGAAAACTAGTGGTAAAGGCCGGTCGCTCACACGCTTCGCACTGTGTGAGCGTGAGGGCAATACTGCACGCATGCGACAGAGATAGTTGTTAACGGTTGAATCCCGCTGTGCTCTGCGACCGGCCTTCAGTCGGTACAACCTTGCGTTTAGTCGGTACAGTCTGGGCGGTCGGGCGGTCACCGCACGCGGCCCGACGGCGAGCGCAGGTGCGAGCGTATGTAGCCGGTGCGGAAGTCCATGGCGTCGCGGCTGCGGCCCGAGCCGTTGTTGCCGCGCTGCCGGCGGCTCCATCTGCAAGCGATGTTACTGTCACGGTAGGTCGACTAGTGATTTTTCGTGGTGGCGGGTCAGAACATCTTTTGTATTCCCTCCATGGATACAATAGAGGCAATTAAGGAAGTAGGTTTAGGTATGCATTAGAAGGCAGGCTATCAAATCAACGTAAGTTAGATCAATAGTCCGACAAGTTCGAGCGCGACCGTACCTTAGTATGGGAGCGAAGTTGTCCAAAAGTCAGTGTATAGTAAAGGGGTAGCAGGAAATATCATTGCGTGGCGTTCTGGCGTTGTGATATTCATTCAGCTAACCGTCAACCAAAATTATAAATATGTGCATGCCGCTCTCGACAAATTCAGGGCGACGGTCTGGTATCGGGTTTAGATTAACACCAACATTTCTCCCGAGGATATCGTAAGGAAATAAAGTGTATTTTAGACGACAGCCTAATAACCTGTCACAAGAACATTAATATTATGTTAAAAGTGGCTATTGTCTATGTAGACTTATGGCGACAGGCTAGCATCTTGTCACCATCGTACTTGTTAACTTACTTAAAAATATGCTGGAAGTGGATGTGAAACGTGAATTAGTTATGGTTTGACCTGACTGTGAAACGTGTCGTATGCCCCATTTGGGGGGGCGCGATGTATGTATGTACGTATGCATGTATGTGTGTATACCTGAGCAGTCGCATGATGTAGTTGGGCCAGTTGTCGGGGAACATGACGAGCGAGAAGCCGACGGCGATGAGCACGATGCCCGCCAGCTTCATGCCCTCGAACTGCACGCCGTACAGCACCACGTCCAGCCCTGGGAAGAGGCTCACGATCATATCAAGCCGCCTCGCAATGTCTCCAGTTACAAGTAATGTCATAGGACCATTTCCACCTTTCACCTAGTCCCTACATGCCTGTGCTATGGGTACTAGTTAAGGAATAAATTTAGTCATATACCCTACAGGGTGATTATTGAAATCAGTGATCAGGGTACATGTTTCTAAGAACCCCTGTAAACTATTGATGGTTGATGACAAATTAAATTTATTGTAAAAGTTTTACTACTTGATAAAAGGTGGTGCTAGGGGTCGCTACACCTTGGTTAAACATAAAAACGCTATTTTGTATAAGAAAGAAAAACGTCAAAAGATTTTTTTTTACTTGTAATAAATAATATATGATACTATCTATTCAAATATGAATTATTAATTTTGTTAATACGATAAAGGCAACACTCACCCGCAGAAACCGGAACCGCCGTTATAAGCGCGAGCGAGACAAAGATATTGTACGTCACGAGGTTGCCGAACTGGAATACGAGGTGGAAAACTGAAAGAAAAATGTATCATTCAGCAATTTCGTAACTTCTGATACAATAATTCGTCACATAGTGCCACAAACTTAAACCAACAATGAGAATGCCTAGAAAAATTGGTCAAGAGGTGGGATTTGGACTCGTATACATACAAATCAGAGAGAAGCTAGGGCAGGACGTTTGTTGGCACTCAGTAGCGTGGCACTCAGTGGAGCCCGACAGCTGCAGCGCCAGCCAGACCGGCCACAGCAGCAGCAGGCTCACGGCGCCCACCAGCGAGAAGAACAGCGCGCGCTGCCCCGCGTTCACCTCGCCCATCACCTTGCGGAACAGCACCTGCGACCCAGCCCAAAATACATATCCAAACCAAATTTCAAATCTGTCCGACCACTAAAAATAAACGAAGTGTTACAAAATTGAACGTTCGTGTGACCTTTTGCACTTGAGCACGTGAATCGCACTGTGCGAGCGTGAGGGCAACATTACTGCACGCGTGCGACAGATACATAGCAACGAATCAACGCTCGAAGTTTGCTGTGCTCCGCGACCGGACTTTAGTTAAGAAATCTCAGAGCACAAAGCTGTTCTCCTGTAAGTCTCTTGTACCTTGAAGATGGCGAACCCGGCGGCGGCGCAGGCGGCCAGCACGACGCCGCCCAGCGTGGAGCTGCCCGTGATGCCGTCCATGTAGGCCAGCAGCGCGATGCCCGTATCGCACAGGATCGCCGCCACGATCTGCGGACCCGTGCTCGGTTAAACAAAGATCTAATGCACTAACGATCCGCTCCGGCTTCGCTCGAGTACAGAGCTTTAAATATACAGGGTGGCCGGAAATTGACAGTAAATATTTTAACCAGTTGTTGGGTATGCGCATCTGAAAATCCCTGTTAAGTTTTTTCTCAAAATTTTTATGTATTTTTTTTTACGAAAACCTGAAAATATTGCCAGGTCTCTTGAACGTTAAACGATTACAGGTGCGTACGCGCTGACTAACCGAACTCGCGTATGGGACGTAAGGTAGGTAAAACACAGGGCGCAATGAACTGAAAAGCGATAAAACATTTGTTTGCTACAAGGTCAATTATGAAAAGTTTCAGGAAATATTTTACTAGGGTTTTCAGACATGCATACGCAACCACTGGTTTACATTTTTACAGTCAACTCCCGGCCATCCTGTATAATTAAGAGGGACTCACCCTGACACCAACAAACTGCTCATGCAGTATGACCCAGGACAGCAGGTAGATGCAGGACACGTTGGTAGCGAAGAGAACGACCACGTCGGTGGAGAGCAGGATCTTCAGCGAGTATGTATACATGTAGATGGTCACCACCCACAGCAGGCAGAAGAGGCCGCAGCGGCTGATGAAGCGAGCTGTGGAAAGCATTACTGTCAACTATAGGCAAATGCGGCAATGCATGCGCAAAAAATAAATATAAATGACGAGTTCATGCGGATCTGGTTTAAAAAAAATACCTTACAAGTACTTTACGGCGACGCGAGATGCCCTAGTGCTATTAAAATTTAGTGATTTTACTTTTTAGCGATATGGGATTAATTTACAACCCTTTGCCAAATAGCTTAAACTAGTATCTTATAAGGATTTATTTATACACTTGTCGTATTACATTTATGTTTTCAGACTAGTACGTATCCCTTTTTTTTTATTTTATAAGGCGCGAGTTATCCGGATTTTTCATTACGAATGAGTAGCGCGGTAGTTTCATGTTCAAAGACAATAAAATTGATGTTCCAGTCGAGCTAAATAATTTATATTGGACCTTTGCTAGGAAACATCTAATTATTCTAATTCAATTTTTAGGTTTTGATAAATGAAATTATTAATTTTAACTACTACAATATACTTACAACATCATATTAGAAATCTGTAGAATCATCAGTTTTTCTGCTATATTATCCATTTATTATACAGAACCAATGTTCCATCAGATTTAAAAAACCGCATTAAAATCCATTGCGTACGTACTTTTAAAGATCTAAGCATACCAATTGACAGTCAGGGGGAAGCGATTTTGTTTTATACTATGTAGTCATTACACTAGTTACATAACAATTTGGTTAACACTTGTAAATTCCAAACTTACCGAAAGTGAACCCCTTCTCTCTGAAGTCCCGGAAGGCGTCATACACAATGTCATTAGCGGACTTGCACTTGTTGTGTATCAGCATCACGATCATGTAGATGGGGTAGAAGAGGATGAGCCAGTTCGTGCAGAACCAGGCTGTGAAGAATGGGGCATTGTATAGGTTCTGAAACAACAAATCATGATTAATTGTGTGTCCTATAATTGAAGATAATAATCTTAAGAAGAGAGCTGGTTTAATCTAAGTGTAGACTCCATAAAATGTGAAAACAGGGGGCCTGGGAGTGACCCGCCAAGTCGAGCAAAAAAGCCACGGCCGTATCATCTCCTTCTCAAGGCAATTCAGGACAATTTCAACACCCCTATGACTTTGTTATGGATAAAACTAAAACTCTGATATTATTTATAACTTACTAGCTTTCCGCCCGCGGCTTCGCCCGCGTGGAACTCGGTTATATTGCGGTATAAAGCACAACTATAAGAAAACTTCTCGTTTCAAACGACACACAGCGCCATCGATCTATCGATCGATCATCGATCCATATCGATCTATCATCGATTGATATCGATCTATCAAGCAAACTATATTTTTGTTTTCCCTCGGGAACATCATTCTTTTCCGGGATAAAAAGTACCCTATTATTTAATCCGGACTTCTATCTTTATGTCTGCAAAATTTCAAAGCAATCGGTTCAGTAGTAACAGCGTGAAAGCGGAACAAACAAACAAACAAACAAACTCACTTTCTGACTTATAATATTAGTAAGGATTGATAGCGACTGTGTCTGCATAGAATTAATTAGCTTAATAAGATAGCGGATCTTACAGAAACTAAAACGTCTTATAGATTTATAGTAAATGGACCCCTGTATAATATGAAAAACATACCATTGATAGCTCCCCTTGAATTGGACACTTACAGTTCCAAAAACAGGTAACATAGAAAGTATTATGTCCATTAAAACACTATAATAGTTGACGGTTTTATTCTAAAAATCGTAACTGTTGCATCAGAAAATAGGAGTACCCTACATTGAAAAAAAGCAAAGGAGGCTTACCCACATAAATATTATTGTACATGACACAAAGCAAGTGACTTGCATTTATATTACTAACTGTGGAAGTATGGATGGACAGAAAATTCTCAATAAATATATAGGGTATTGTTTCACCCTTTGGGTGCAGAAACCTAAAGAGACGAAAACTGGAATTACAAGGAGTAGGTTAAAAAAAAATGTTTTGAGAACTCAATGATCAACAATGTTTGAAAAGAGAAAGACGGCTAATTCATTGCAAACAGGAAGGAAGTTTATAGATAAGCTTGTTAAAGTGCATGCATAAGATATGCACTGCTTTTCAATGAGATCTTTTCAGGCTTCTTCAATTTAATTATAAAATCTAGCCGTACCATATAGGTATCACAGATTAGGTATTTTTGTAATACACATTTAGATTAATAATAAAAAAAGTAGTACATACATACTTTTCATTAATTTGTGTTGAACAGATTTTTTATGAAATTGGTTTAAGTAGGTAATTAAAAAAAATTTAATGGAAAAATTAAACACCTCTTAATTTTCATTTTAATAATTATAAAATTATGAAGTGAGCCACATTTTTTTAAATAGTCCGAAAATGTGTACTGGAGGACAATTTTGCAGATGATTAACCTCTCGTATGCTACGGAGCAGATCTGCTCCATTTTAAGGATATCTTTTTTTTATTTTTATTTTAATCACCATAATTTGTAGATATTGAAACAGAAGAGGCTCGAATGCAGTATATTTTTCATTTCCCGCATACGAGGGGTTAAAACATACCTGTGGGGTGTCGGGTTAGAATAACACCTCTTTATTTCTTCTGTAGATGTTGTAAGAGGCGACTATGGAAATATGTTTAAGTACGCTTTAGGTGACAGTCTACCAATTGATCACTATTATACCTTTCCATCTGTTTTCAAATCTAAAATTATACTAGAAGTGGATATGAAATGTTAAATAGTATTTTTTTTCTGTGGGTGTGTTTTGTGTGCTTTGCCTACCCCACTTGGGAACACAAGCGTGATTATAAGTATGTATTAAAACATAAAACTAAAATAAAGCAGAAAAACATTACTTACATGAGTTTGTAAAGTTTGAAGTTTTGTTGTATAGTTCAAACTGGACTCGGTGCTGCTGGTAAAGACTGGTGGGTATTCCTCCAGGTACATGTGCTTGATGCAGTGGGTTGATATCACCCAGGAAGCCGTAAGCACTACAGTCACGCAGATGCCATAGTAGATCTGAAAAAAAAAATATGTAAAGCTTTGTATGTTGTTAAGATATGAGAAAAATATCCTGTTGATTTTGTAATGGAAACATACTTAGCTTATGGTGACAGCAATAAACAAACTTCTAATGTAACAATTTAAGCAATTCAAGAGTCTGCAATTTGTCAGACTTGATAAAATAAATAAATTATAAATTAAACAAATAAATAAAGAGTTCTGTACAAATTTCTGTAAAACATTACTCTCTATCAAGCAATAAGCAAACATTTATATAATTATAACAGAACAATTTATTTTTAAATTGAATATCTGAAATACTTGACAAACACTTCAGTTCATTTCAAAAAGTAAAGAAAAAATGGAGCCATCCTTAAAAAAATATTTTACTGTTGAAGAATTTGTTGTTATAGCAGCAACAGAAAAAGAATGATCTATGAAAATTCGAACTACCCACTCTCTTTATTTAGTACCACAAATCAGTACTATGAGATAATAAAATAGACAATAGGCACTCTTTGTAATAGGGCCTCTTTTAAATCTATAAATAGAGAACCCTAAAAACATTGATTTACTAATGGAACAAGTAATAAAACGAAAACAAGATATTACTACAGCTGAATTCTTCAATTACACCACAGACCCTACAGTGTAGGTCCTACACAAATGTAGTTGTTTAATCATACAGCAAAAATTGTGGTACCTTTTTGGCGAACTTTGAGCAGCAAGAATTGGGGCATTGCTTCTCGCGGAGTTGTCGTTCCTCGTCCTGACTGCTAGCCGCAGACTCGCTGAAGGCGTGCTGCAGGGAGGGCTGTGTCGTTAGTGGCGGCGCCGACGATACGGACGTCTGCGGCGTCAGCGGCGCCCGAGGGCTCAGCGGCGTCGGAGGCCCGTTCGGGCGGTCCCGGTCACCATCACCCCCTCGATCAGCCTCGACTTCTTCACTCGTTATTATCACAGATGGAGTGCGAACCCGTTTCGGATTAAAAATAGTAGGCAGGTCCCCATCCCTTGCCATGCTGCTATGCAATACTACGAAGACATCTTAAACACTCCCATCGACTTGTAAATACATACAAAAGAGCAGGTACTAAAGTAAAAAAATTATTCACAGTCAAAGGCCATGATAAAATTATCGGAAATATTGTCGTTACATTGTTTACGTCAACTTATATTGCTGTTGTATAATATTGTCACACATGAGTCGTTTGTATCACTTCCGTGACGATTCCAAAATCATATTATTTTACATTTCGGAATAACTTTTAGTTTTATTACGAAGGTACTTCAAAATATTTTGCCATAAATTTTTCGGATACTTTCCGCGGCCATTCTAATTTGTTTTTCCATATGGCAACGTAAAAAAAAACATTACAACATAACAACATCATTACACTAATTGTAATTGTTTGCACAATGTGATCAGACGAAGACTTTTAATAAGTGCAACGCATTTTTTTTGTTTACAATAATAATAATAAAATTTCATTTGTAATGTTCACATACATCGTCTTAAAAATATTGAACGGCGTGTAAAAGTGGCGTTAAAAAGTAAATGTTGAATATAGTTGCCAGAACATAAAACATGAACTAGGACTCCATAAGGGTTACACTATCATAAATCATAAAATCCGTAAACATGTTCTTGTGAAACTGAACATTTTAGAACAATAACAATGACATATACACATACGGCGTGTCCCAGAAACTGAACAATAATCAGTCAACAGCTGATACGGCTGCCGATTATTTCTCAGAATTTTAGAAGTTTAGTAAAAATATTTCAACTTTTGAGATGTTGTCATTTTAAAAAAACATTTTGATCGTTTTTCATAATTTCTGTTTCATCACAAAAAACTGTCTCATAGTCTAGATTTTTTTTACTTTATATTCTCACAGCAGAAACGACAAAAGCCAAAACTTTCTCTTATTAATACTTTAACACTTTATACATTTTCCGTTCATTTTTGAATTTTATTAGGTAAACGAAACTTGTTTTGGATCAGAAAATGGAGGAAATAGTATTGAAAATGTTCAGAATAGTTTTTGATTTTATTCTATCGTCATTTTGCAATTAAGCAGCAATAACTATAAAACTTTCATTCCATCGGTTAATAAGATGATAATAAACCTTACATAGTGAGAGTTCGGTAATGCAATTTTTTTTCACTGTGCAAGCTAAACTCAAAGGTTGAAGCTTAAAAAACGTGACGAGCGGTTTTTGAGGCTTTAACCTTTCGTATGCCGGAACGGCCTGCACATCTGTAACCGTCGGATGCCGTGTCCCGTATCCGTACTTATACCAAGCATA
>BHDV01009622.1:59572-95030 GCA_005406045.1 Adoxophyes honmai
GTTTAGTATGTTGAAATCAACAAACTATTTGCGGACCGGGGTTGCGAACATTGTTTCTCTATAGGTTCTATCCTCTATGGTTTTTAAGTAGTGCATTCAAAGATTTTACCTTAAAATTAGTAGTTTTTTCTGGGAGTCCACTAAGTTAAATGTGTTTTTCTATGATAGCTGTCAAAAGAATTGTCAAAGATCGTAATTCCTCGTTAATGACATGGTATTTCAAAAGAAACAATTTTTGTATTACGTCCTTTTTACTACTAAGGTACTTTCCATTCATGTCTCTTAGTTTTGGGACTCCCAGTGTAGGAAATAGGCATAGAGGACAGACCAACTAGAGAAACAATGATGGTCACCCATTTCCTTAAACCATTAGTTTATTTCAACTTACAAACTCACAGAAACTGTAAAGAGCCAATAACCATAGAGGAAAAAGCCAATGCAACAGCGAACGCCGCCATGCTTTAACGGAATCGTCTTCGAACAAATTCAATGACATTAGTACTCTATGGGTTCTGTCCTCTATGGAAATAGGTAAGCAGGCTCATAAATGAGAAAAGTCAAACAACAATTAGTTTGTAATATAGAAAGAGCATACAATCATCAAAACTTCCATAACAATCCCATAAGGCAAACACGTCGTCGTAAGATACCGCAGATGATATCCTTAAAATTCTTCTTGGTGAAACCCTCATGAAAAACTTGCCTGTCGTAATTTTTCTGTTTGAAAATTTCAATGAAAACGACCAAAATATTTCAAAGGATATGTAGCCAACCTTTTAACGTAGCATACCCTATACGTCAGTACACACAGACGAAGTTGTGATCACTAATGACTACGTCACCGCGTAACACAGAGTCTGTGGTTGCAAGTTAAGCCGCAGAATAGACACCCGCAGCGTGCGCAGCGAGTCCACAAACGACTTCTTTGTACATCGTACGGCCGCGATGTTCCCTCGTTAAACCTATCAATTCAATACTGAAGCGGCATTATGTGTACTTGAGCGTTCACAACAAACCATGCTACTGACTGAATGCCCACTTGACTCTTTCAACGTGTCACTCTTAAAACCCACTCGTTACGCCTCGGAATCGGAGACATGAGATCTTTGGACTGAGACAAAGTGGCGAACGGTATTGTAAGATGTAACAAACTTACATAGAGTTGCCATTACTGTTACGTAAATTATTTCAGCCATACATAGATGATCTCACCATAAGGCGAATCTCTGAGTCAAATGCATCCCCAGTACCGTTCCAACTAAATAGTGCTCATGCATCTCCAAATAAGTACAGTTGGCGACTTTCGTATGGAACCAGGTTAGAAGAATCTAAAAACAGACCGCGAGCTCCTCCATAAATAATTAGCTACGGCAGCGAATGCTTTTAGCTTAATAATGTAGACATTAAAAGCATTAAAATGTAGTGACATTTTTTCGTTTTTTTATACTACCAGATTTTCTTTTCTGGAATTTTTCTCCGTTTTAGTCAATAGGCAAGATTAATAAAAATGTTCTTAAGTCCGTCAGTTAGCTTGCTAAGAAACATAGTACACTTATTTTCTCTTTTGTAGACTAACAAAAAATATTACATCACAAGCAAGCCCCACTCCGGAAATTTGCAAATCTATAACTTTGTCGGTTTTAAATTTTTTAGGAAGATAATTCCATGTGCGTTAAATAAGGATTAGTCAAAAGGGGTACCACCGTTCTGAAGTTTTGCGCGCTACCATTATCCTGGTTTTGAACCCCCCTCACCAAGTATTGTATATTTGGCCACTAATTGTATCGGTCGTCCACACACACGTGATTTGCGGTATTTTTACGAGAAATCACAAATTCATATTATCAGGCTTTTTATTAATACAGATAGAATATTTCTCGCATGCAAGCCACTAAAATGCACCTTGCCCACAGGCCGCGTCGGCAGGCCACGTCGGCGTCGCCAAGATCCTCCTGAAGCACGGCGCCGGCATCAACACGCACTCCAACGAGTTCAAGGAGTCCGCCCTCACCCTGGCCTGCTACAAGGGCCATCTCGACATGGTCCGGTTCCTGCTAGGTGAGTCTCTACTTTTGTTTTACTAGTATGTGATATAGACCGTCTTTCATATTTAACACTCATTTTGAAGTTTTAGTCGCGTTACAGCGACGGTGCTCTCGAGTTGACTCGCGGACTCACTCACGGCTGAAACGTCGAGGTTATTAAATCGTTAAAAAAAAAACATGAGTCGGAGTCACGAATGTTAGTCCAAACAGTCCTGGTTTGTCTTTTAGGCATTTCAGAATTTAAACAGGGTGATTTAATGCAAGGGCGGGATTTCCGATAATGAATTAAAAATTTGACTTTAGAAAAAGGAAAGTGGCGAGTCATCGTTTAAATCTCTTGCCGTGGACGTCGTGGGAGGCGATTATGGAAAGAGGATAACATACTATTGCGGACGATGGGCTGGCAACCTGACACTACCCTGCTACTTTTATCTAGCTTAAAACCTAAAATTACTACAAGTAGTATAAAACATAAACTGGACAACCATTAGTCTATGTGTCATTTTATATGCTCTCCCTTACCTCTTTTGGGAATACAGCCGTGACGTTACGTGTTATGTGTGTAACCCACACACATTGGTATTGGTAGTAGGGTAAAATTACGCACAGTACTAACTAACCCTCTTTATACCAGCGGCGGGCGCGGACAGAGAGCACAAGACGGACGAAATGCACACAGCGCTGATGGAAGCAAGCATGGACGGCCATGTGGAAGTCGCAAGACTACTGTTGGACTCTGGTGCACAGGTTAGTTCAGTGAGTTTTGTTTCCCATTTTTTTTATTATCTTGTCTGCACTCTGCACTCGTGGTTAGGCCTGTCGCACGAGGCACTATACCTTTCACTGTCAAATTCCAACAGTCAAACAATGATACGTATTCTATTTTGCACGCGAGTTGACTCGCGGAGGTGGCCGTGTCAGCCAGGAAGATACGAAAGCGGAATTGGCCGATTTTGGAACATAATCCTTTACTAAGTTATTTTTATGCACACTCACTCTTTTGTTTCCTAAAGTATTTACGATTCTTGACTACTTTGTAATAGCGGTTGATTTTACTATCGTTTGCTGTTACAACGCGTAACATACAGGGTGTCCCAAAGTTATGGGACATGAAGGGGAAGTACCTTAAATATCGTAGATAGTGTATTTTGCTCAAAGAAGACTTTATCTTATTTTCAAAAGTTAGTAATTCTGCATTCATAGATTTTCTAAAAATTTCTTGCTTCGTCTGGGAATCGAACCGACTAAAATGTCAAAAAAAAACATCCTGTTTTTATGATGCCAATCGAAAGAATAGCTAAAAAATAATAACTCTGCTTAATTAACATAGTATTTTAAAAGAAAGGAACAACGTGAAATTAATCACTTTAATCAAATTAAAAACATACATGAAACTGTCGTAGTCAATTAATTGGGTATTTTTGTGTAAATTAAATTAATTAAATGCTCAAAATGTGATATCTCTTGTCTTACACAAATCGCCAATCTTTTAATGAGTCTGCTGCCTGTTGATCTTTGGACCTTACCCCATTAGATTTTTTCTTTTGGGATTATGTAAAAGATATTATTATGCTATACAAAAAGCGATACGAGAACGTGGGCGAGTTACAAACAGAATTGTGCCATATCACATCGAGTGTTAACCATAAAATTGTTAGAAAATCAACAGGCAGCGGACTCATTAAAAGATTGGCGATTTGCATCAGACAAGAGAGATCACATTTTGAGCATTTAATTAATTAATTTACACAAAAATATCCCCTTAATTGACTACGACAGTTACATGCATGTTTTTAACTTGATTAAACTGATTAATTTCACGTTGTTCCTTTCTTTTAAAATACTATGTTACTTAAGCAGAGTTATTATTTTTTAGCTATTCTTTCGATTGGCATCATAAAAACAGGATGATTTTTTTTTTGACATTTTAGTCGGTTCGATTCCCAGACGAAGGAAGTAATTTTTAGAAAATCTATGAATGCAAAATTACTAACTTTTGAAAATAAGATAAAGTCTTCTTTGCGCAAAATACACTATCTACGATATTTAAGGTACTTCCCCTTCATGTCCCATAACTTTGGGACACCCTGTATATTCATTGTTCTTCAGAAACTTAAAGGGCTTTACAACACTGCATACAATTTCTTGCCTGAACAATATTGTTTGCATCTTTAGCACAAAATGTCTAACCTCATGGAGAACAGAATGGTGCTTTTAATTTTCTTAGAGCTAGTTCAGACATCAGATGCAAATCTAATAGCAAGTGTTCGAACAGTTGCGGATGGCACGGCCTCCGTGGAGCAACTGAACACGCCCCTGGTACGTCAAGTCCAAAAATCTAAGTGGCGACCGCGTGAATTCATTTTTTAGCGGTTGCGTGGCGGCAGCCGCGCGGGACATCCGTGCGGCTACCGCCACGGGTATGAACGAATGAATAGTCACTGATGTAAATAGAATCCGCGCGATTTGCATCCGTGCGGATTTCACCATGTCTGAACTAGCTCTTAACACGAAAAGAAGAGGCACTCATCAAATCAAATCTTTATTTATGCAAATAGGCTCCTATGAGCACTTTTACACGTTATTTTCGAGTCTACCAGCGCTTCGTAAAGACCATCATTGCCAAAAGGAATGCGCTGTAAGAAACATGTTGTAAAAGGGCGCTCACAGTTGTGTCATTTTGTGAACGCATTATCCCGCGGCAGGTGAACATGCCCACGGACAGCTTCGAGTCGCCGCTGACGCTGGCGGCGTGCGGCGGGCACGTGGAGCTGGCCATGCTGCTGCTGGAGCGCGGCGCCAACATCGAGGAGGTCAACGACGAGGGGTACACGCCGCTCATGGAGGCCGCCAGGGAAGGTCGGTATTATTATTACCTTGTAGTGTACAAGCTGAAATATAAGCCATAAATATTTGTTTCCAACGTACCATTTTAAGGCAAATTCGTTTCACTAACAATGGAAGAAAACGATTAAACTAATGATAGATAATCGTAGCGTAATGTTATGACTTTTGAATTAGTCTTGAAGTTATCAAATGTTGAAATTGACTGAATAATGCTACAGCTAGACGCACAGAATTACGAATCTCAAAATTTCTGTGTATTTCTTAAAGTCAGCATCACCTTCGCCTTCGGCCAAAATTGCACCTTCGATGGAACACACTAATAATTGTATTTTCGTCGTTCATATGAGCTTATGGAATGAATGGATGTTAGAAGCAGGATGACCTAAACTGACAAAGTTTGTCTTAGGTTAAAATCGAGGCATCTTTAACTTTCCTCGTAATTAGAAGCCTTGTATGCTCAACGCATCCCCCAAGACTGGACATGTCGGGTCAAACTTTCCCTGTTGTATTAATAAGGGCATCGTAACGTCAGGTCACGAGGAGATGGTGGCGCTCCTGCTGGGCCAGGGCGCGGCCATCAACGCGCAGACGGACGAGACGCAGGAGACGGCGCTGACGCTGGCCTGCTGCGGCGGCTTCCTCGAGGTGGCCGACTTCCTCATCAAGGCGGGCGCCGACGCCGAGCTGGGCGCCTCCACGCCGCTCATGGAGGCCAGCCAGGAGGGGCATCTGGAGCTCGTGCGGTCAGTACACTGAATGGATACTTGGTTTACTCTGCGTCCATACTTTGATATACCCTTGCAGCAAATTGGTACTGGATCTAAAGTGGACTTATTTGTGTATTGTTTGGAGTTCCTTGTATAAGGAGGCTGGAAATTGATCGTAAATATGGACCAGTGGTCAGGTAGCGTCTGGAAACTCCAGTGAAGTTTATATACCAGTATTAAATGTAAAAAAAAAACTAAAATCTGATAATATTGCCCAGTCTCTTGTACTCCGGCTCTTTCTCAACCGCGTAGCATCACGATGTCGAACGACTGCAGGTGCGTACGCGCCGGCTTATGGGACTTGCGAACGGGACGTTAGGTGGGTAAAACACGGCGTAATGACTTGAAAAGCGATGAAACAATTGTCCCCCACAAGGTCAATAGTGAAAATTTTCAGGAAATATTTTACAGGGGTGTTACGAGTTCAGACGCGTATACCCGACCGGTGGTTAAAATATTCATGGTAAATTTTCGACCACCTCGTATAATTTTCTACCTGGTCTTTTGGAAGATTCTTGAATGCTGTTTTCTGTCATAGCTACTATGGTAATTCATCATTACTGACACGAGCATCACTATTTGCAGATACCTCCTGAACGCGGGGGCGGACGTGCACGCCCAGACCCAGACGGGCGACACGGCGCTGACGTACGCGTGCGAGAACGGGCACACGGACGTGGCCGACCTGCTGCTGCGCGCCGGCGCCGAGCTGGAGCACGAGAGCGAGGGCGGCCGCACGCCGCTCATGAAGGCCTGCCGCGCGGGGCACGTCTGCACCGTGCAGTTCCTCGTGGGCAAGGTCAGTGGCCTCCTGAGCTAGGATGGGAGCTAAGAGAACGCTTTCGGCCGTGTTCGGTAGGTTTCGGCATTTTTTGGACGTGTAGCGAACGCTGATGTGCTAGCGTGCTCAGTTGCAAAGTAGAACCAGAGTAATTTGATCTCATTTGACAAGATTAAATTACGTGGATAAGTTTAATTTGCTCTTGTCGGTGCCGAACCCTAGCGCCTTCCGAGTGTGTATTGCGTAAGAATAGACAAACAACTTATTCTGTAGTGAAATTCTTTGACATACATACATATTCTCTTATAATAATTCTTTGATGTTTGACATATTATATCAACGACCAGCTACAGCCGATTTTCTATAACGATATTCGTTTCTGTGATATTTTTTCTGTATGATGGGCATCGTCACAGCACTTTAGAGGCACATGCCACTTCATACTAATTGTGGGTACTAAGACGTGTGATATTGTCAAATGATTTTGACAGAAGACGTTATTACATACCAGCCACTTAAAACAGTTGTGTTTGCAGGGCGCGGACGTGAACCGCATGACGGCGAACGGCGACCACACGCCGCTGTCGCTGGCCTGCGCGGGCGGGCACGCGGACGTGGTCAAGTTCCTGCTGGCCTGCGACGCCGACCCCTTCCGCAAGCTCAAGGACAACTCCACCACGCTCATCGAGGCGGCCAAGGGCGGCCACACGCCCGTCGTGCAGCTGCTGCTGGACTACCCGCACTCCGTCATGCTGCCCAGAGGTATATAGAGTGTTTTAATAGCTAAGTACTTCCAAAATTCTGTCCGTTAGTATTGAAACAACGTGATGAGGCAATTAGGATTTTGTTGATTTTAAAAGACTCCCTATCTTGTCTTTTTCGTTCTCTAACGGCATGTCCCAACCTTTAATTTACGGATGGTTTAGCTAACTAAAGATACGAAAATTACATTTTTCCTATTGACCATCGGGGCACGCTGGAAGAGATGAAGGGCCCGCTGGAATTGAAGATAGGGCTGATTAATAGTGCATTGTGTACGGAGTATGGTCTCTTCGTGGTTGGTTCGCGTACCGCTTTTTCCATGAAAAAGCTCCCACTACTTAGAATCTTGGCTAGTTACACTGGGAGTTCAGAATGTCATGGTGTTTACAGGCGGTGGCGGCGCGGAAGAGGGCGGGCTGAGCGCGGCGCAGGCGGCGGCGCTGGGGCTGGCGCACGCGCCGGCGCCCGGCGCGCCCGGCCGCGCGCTGCTGCCCGCGCACGCGCACCAGCTGCCCAAGGACAGCTTCGCCAAGGGGTACCTGGAAGGTGAGGCGCAGGAGGACGGGCTGAGCGCGGCGCAGGCGGCGGCGCTGGGGCTGGCGCACGCGCCGGCGCCCGGCGCGCCCGGCCGCGCGCTGCTGCCCGCGCACGCGCACCAGCTGCCCAAGGACAGCTTCGCCAAGGGGTACCTGGAAGGTAGCGCTGACCACCGCCCTTACTTTAAAACTCTTCAAATATCTGCGTGGTATCGGGATTAAAACAACAGTTCTCCATTCCGTCAATGTCGGAAAAGACGACTAAGGAAACAGATTTAGATGTGCTTTAGGCCGGTCGCGGAGCACAGCGAAGTTCGAGCGTTGACCCGATGCTATCTATCTCTCGCACGCGTGCAGTAATATTGCCCTTACGCTCGCACAGTGCGACGCACGTGATCAAGTACTCTGCGACCGGCCTTTAGCAACTTGTGACTATTTATTACACTACCTCTTCCATCTGTTTTCAAACCTAAAATTAAGCATGAAATAGTAATAATCATAATTTTGTTTATGTCACGTTTTGTGTGATCTGCCTACTCCAATCGAGAACATAGACGTGATCGTATGTATGCAATTAAACATTTTTGGAAAGGGTTTGTAGCAGTCGAACAGCCTGCCAGAACGTAGGGAACAGCGTTTCGCATGCCCGTCTAATATTTACAAATCATGAAATAGTCATGATTTCCACGATGTAACGTTCCGTATGGTCTGCCTATCCCACTTGGTAGCAGCAGGCTTAATGTGTATATGTATGTATATCAGACGTTTCGGCAGGTCGCCGCGCGATGGCGTACAACGCGGCGGTGGCGGCGACGGCCGGCAAGCACAAGTGCGCGCGCAAGCAGCGGCAGGCGCCGCCGCAGCCCGACCACCACCTGCCGCCGCCGCCCGACATACTCGAAGACCCGGTCAGTCACCCCACACCCCACATATTACAACAGTACGGTCAAGGACTTTAATTCATGAACCACCATAGAACCTTTCCAAAGAAAGTCATTACGATTTCCCTTGATAATAAGGTTAGTTGACAAAAAAAACTGTTTAGTCCGTCAAAAATATTGTACACATATTTTATCCTTTATTTGATAAACAAAAAATTACGATAATACAGCGCTTAAAAGTTTCGCGTCACGTCACGACTCTGTACGATTTTTAGCCCCCACTCAGGAAGTTTGATGATCTATAACTTTGTCGATGTTTAGTCATTTGATAAAATAAAATATATGTGTGTCATATTTTTCCATAATCTAACGAACGGACTAATTAGAATGTAGTTTTTTTAAACCCCGGACACAAGCGTATTAATGGGATGTCACTGTTACGTTTACTGTGAATTGATTCCAGGGTGGCTCGTGAAATAAAGTCCTTGAGTGTACCAGAAATTAAGTCACATCAATGCACCTACGCAGGATGCATTATTTGAATAAGTTTTTAGCCAATCCTAACGCAATGCCAATGCGCGGGAATTTTTTTAACGACCATTAGATAATATACTGCGCGCGACGCCGGCAACTCCGGCACTAAATCCAACATTAGTACAAACGGAGCTTATCACATGCCTACAATTCATCTTGTTTATTGCTTCCTGCGTCATAGAAAACCCACGAGAACCTGTCTAAGTTATCCCTCCCGCCGGGCTTTACATGGAAGGATGTTAACAAGAAATTTAAATGTAAAGAAAACATTGAGAATCCATTTAACGTGAGTCGCTCTCGACATTCATTTATTTGTAAATTAACGCGTCACTGCTGCAACAAAACCTAACGTTTCAATTTTGTTATGCTTCTCAAATAAAAAAATAAATATTCTATATTTTAAACACTTTCATTTAGGCGTTGTTGCCGCAGGTCATTTCCATTATGTCAAGAAAATTCATGGTTCCCTTAGTTAGTCACTTCATCGGTAGTTTACATCACCATTCATTAGATTAGCGCAGTGGTTGTGGATAATGATCGATTACTGAGTACGCTCATTTTATGAACTAGAATTGGATTAGCGTAAGTAGAAAGATTATGGGAAATCGAAAATTAAATATTTTATTTTAATTTGTGTTAAGTAATGTTTAATTAAATTACAGAGGGCGGAGGCGCTCGCGAGTCAACCCCGCAACGAAACACTGCCAGAGACTGAGAGAAACCTCCTCGAATTAGCCGATTCCTATGGTTAGTAAAAACTTTTATTTGTAATTTGTATTTTTGACGCCGTAATTTGAAGTCTAGGGTAATTTGACAGCCTTATCCTTTGATGAATGAAACAAATAAAAACAAGGTATCACCACTGAGCAATAACTCTTGCGTATAAGTCCCTGTGAATAATTGTAAATATCCACAAACTGCCACTTGGTCAAATAGTCCACTGACCCATACACACTATGCCTTCGATTATTTCAATGACTTGGGCTTGGTATTGCCAATGACAAGTAAAAAAAGCATAATCAGTGAAGCAGCCCGCCGTGCGCACATTGTAAACGGTTGTGTTGTTGTGAAGGTCCGCCCACGCTTGCGACGTCGGCGCTGCACGCGTTGGACCTCCAATTCTGCGCGCAAGGCAAGTCTCACCACCGACGCACTTGTTATGTTAACCCGAACGTACCCGTGTCCCGGCTGTGGTTCATGTCCGAGCTACTGTCCCGCTGCCGACGAGTTCTTTGTACTGTTGACAGTCCCACTACACCGTTGTCCAAATGCTAAACGATCTATCGAATTTTAGGAATAACATTACTGAGAACGATTTATCGAATTTCAGGAGTAACTGAGCTTTTATTACACTCACATTTTCATTTATCAACGTTTAACGAGGCCATGAAGAGAGAATGATGGCCATGTGTCAACGTGATTCTCTGTATTAATATTTAGTGCCCTGAAAGTCCTGAAACCACTTAAGAGGCAATATGCCGGTCTAAGAAATTGAAAAATAGGTATTTGCTAAATCTATTGCTGTCGCGCCGTGACCTGCCCAGACGACGTCGAGTGCGATAAGAACAACTACAGCTCGGACCGAAAATACCTATGAAAATTATTCAAAAACAACGTTTCGTAGTCCCCTGATTTCTTCTCCAAAACTTTACCGATTAAATATGTTTTTTCATTAAATGTTTAAGAAATGCCATAACTGTGTTTCTATGTTCTTATAATTTGATATAATTGTGTTAAAATTGGTTTCTAGAGGTTTAAACACAACGGAAAAAACTTGCCAATTTTTCATGTTTTTGAAGGTTAATATTTCCTTTAATAATTCAATAAAGAAAAAAAGGAAAACATAGGAACATGCTAATATATCATTAGAT
Source organism: Adoxophyes honmai (assembly GCA_005406045.1). Lineage (NCBI taxonomy): Eukaryota > Metazoa > Arthropoda > Insecta > Lepidoptera > Tortricidae > Adoxophyes > Adoxophyes honmai. The sequence continues at coordinate 70,597 of BHDV01009622.1, forward strand.
TGTTGATGTAAAAAATCATTGTTCTACGGGTAATATCCAGCGAGGAATCAGGGGACTACGTTTCCATACAAAATGTGACCGCTCCATTTCCTCTTAAAATGCTTGGTAAAAAATTAAATCGTAAAATAATGTCAAAAAATAACCTTTTCCTTAAAGTACAGTTATACTAGAAGTAAGCAGGGAAATATTTTTCGATTACCTCGTCGGCAGATGGACAGATGCTGTGTTAAATGTTTCATTGTTTGTTATATCATAACATTTTTGATCACGTACTGTATTTGTTTATTTAATAGGATAACTTAAGGGAACTAATATTTGTATTTTCGGTTTTTCAGTCCTCAATAATAATGAGATTAATAAGTCCAGTGGCAATGTTGTATTTTAGTATCAATTGCATGTTTTAACAGAATAATCCTTAACCCGTATAATAAAAAATGCACTGAAATTAAAATAAAATCTTGGTTAGTCATTAACAAAAGATGAAAGGCTAATTAACCATGTTTTAACCAAGCCAATGTACATTAAACTGTTTACATGTTTAAGATATACAACCCTAAAAAATCCTTTACGTTAAGATAATTTATCCTGCTGTCATACATTTATGGTTGTAATGAAAATGGATTAGGGATGATAGCCGTCTGACACAAATCTTGATGTAAAGAGAATCAGGGCCTCATACTTTACCAGCGATCGGTGGCACGCCGAGACGGTTAGAAGATTTATTTGTGCATTACGCGACAGCGATACTTGCGAACATGCAATTAGCGTCGCGAAACTTTGCCACACAATCTTAGAAGTTGCATAACCGTCAGTCACCTTCATGCATAGAGGACAGACCAACTAGAGAAACAATGATGGCCACCCAGTTCCGCAAACCGTCAGTTTATTTCAACTTACAAACTGTCACAGAAACTGTAAAGAGCCAATAACTATAGAGGAAAAAGCCATTGCGTTACGCGCGATCTTGGGCCGGCCAATAAGAGCACAGCGAACGCCGCCATGCTTTGGCGGAATCGTCTTCGAACAAATTCAATGACATTAGTACTCTATAGGTTCTGTCCTCTATGCCTTCATGTGAACTATGTTAGATGGTTTTATTAACACGGTCGGTTCTGCAGGCGTGACGACCATCTACCGGCCGACCACGCCGCCCTACCCGCCGCCAGACCAGCTGTTCCCCGCGCAGCCGCTCGCGCCTAACCTCACACAGGTAACACTTTATTCCTACACTGTGACACACTTCACTCCCATTAATTATTAAAACTGACACTCCATTCGGCTTTAACTGACAACTATTCGTTTGAAGTCTTGACATTGGAGAGAATACGGGTGAATTACTAACTATTTATTTTATATATTTATTTATTTTATATTTGGCAAACTCGACCAAATATTACGTACTGGCGTATTTTGTTGAAGACCTGACCTAACCCGCCAAGTATGACTGCACTCGCTTGCTTCGTAATAGTCCATCCAATTCTGTAGTATTAGAGCGAAGCAAAGCGACGATGATACACGATGATTGCCGACAGGACACGACACGATACGACACTCGGCGTCTATGAAGCTTCTGTTTTCTTATCGAATACTGGATGAAGTTACAGGAGTTATTTGATGATGAATTAGCGTAACTTAGGCTTAGTGGTTTATGTTACACTCCAACATCATCTACAGATTGTAGTAACTATAAGATTAAAGTTCTGTTCTCTCATCAAGTAGCAGAAGCTTTTCATTATTTGATGATTAAAAAAATGAACACAGCATATTCGTTATAGAATAATTCCGTACAAGAACGGGCGCGCGTGAAGGCGTCCCGCAAATGCGCTAAGTTCGGTTGCAAGTTCCTTCGTATGGAGGCTTTCAGACGGCTCGGCCAGCACATAACCGAAGTAGGTCTGCTGCTGACGTACCACTTGTCATTCACTTATAGAAAACTGAGCTCCGATTGAGCGAGGAGCCATGTTTTGTACGTAGTTTGGGTTTATCTAGTTGTATCCCTTAGTTTGTTGTCGGATAATAATCGCATCGCAAGTAGCGTAGCGCTCACAGTTGTGTCACGGTAACTAATACTAGTCGGAAATGAGAATAATAAACGTCGTTCGGTTGCCGGTTGTTTACCGGTGCGTTAGTCAGAGTAGACCTTAGTTCTTATCACTTAGTAGACCTAAATATAGCTGGACACCGTACATAGTTCAGTAGGCTTAACACGGCAACACGCGCGAGCGCGAGGCGACATTTTCTGGTGTCTCTGGTTAGCCAATGACAGTAGTCTATGTCGCGTACGACTCGACTAGCGAATTGTTGTGCTAAACCGGCTGAGTAAGACAGTAAACTACAATTAATAACGTATGCAAAAGTAATCGTTGTGGTTAGTTTCTTTCGTCTGCGTGTTACACGTACTCCCTTAACGATTGCAGCAGCAACAACTGCAGGAGTTGCAGCAACAGCAATTCCAGCAGTTGGCGGCGCAGCAGCCGCAGCCGCCGCCGACGCAGCCGCCGCCCGCGCAGAAGAAGCAGCCCCCGCAGCCGCAGCCGCCCCAGCCGCAGCCCCTACAGTATGCCCAAGAGCTGCAGAGGCCCGAGGGATACGCGCCCCAGGTAAATCTACATTTTTACGGTACCGGGACATAACTCAACTTTGCAATAAAATATAAGTTATCTTAGGACGATTGTTGACCTACACCAGGGGTGGCCAACTCGATTGGATCCAAGATCTTCTGTTTACAAACGGAACTCTGTGCGATCTACCAATTACCAACTTATTGCAATCAGTTGGTGATTACGTTGCAACGTTTGGTCTACATATTTATAGTTTTTGCCTTGCCACGATCGGCTGGACTAACAGTCGCGATCGACCACCGCGGTTGGCCACCCCTGACCTACGTGTTACGCCACACAAAAGGCTTATTGTTGTTGTTTGTACAGGGCGTTGAGGAGAGTGGAGCGTGCGGCGCGGTGGAGGCGCGCGAGCTGGGCGCCGTGCTCGCGTACCTGCAGCGCGAGGTGCCCTCGCTCGTGGCGCTGCCCCCCAACGAGCTGCGCTCGCTCGTGCTGCAGGTGAGACATGCTGCGGCTGCTGCTGCACTACAGCAGTGGAGGGGAGTGGAGCGTGCGGCGCGGTGGAGGCGCGCGAGCTGGGCGCCGTGCGACCATTTGTTATTTATGTAATAAAAAAAAAGATGAAATGTAATGTAGTTAATTCTGCAGTCGGAAGTGGATTGCTTTACGAACTACTTCACAAAATATGAATTTGTTGTTTGTGTATCGTTACAAATACGTCCAATTTTCTGGATGAATCGATTATTCCGCTATTGAGCGCTTGCATCTAGTAGTTTCAATAATGGCGTAGAAATTGTTTGACATAATTTGACATAACATCACCTCGTAACATCTATCATCATTAAGAGAGGTGACCGACACATGGCTAAGTAGCTGGCTGCTAGTACTGGCTCGAAAATAAAAAAAACATAAACTTACTTCTCGAGCGAGTGGTAGCCGCCGTACCTTGACGAATTTGCACGTGACATTCAGTACCCTGTCGCAGGCAACATTTGCAAAACTTATCCAGAAATAAAAGATTAGTAGAGCAAAGGATCCCTACGACAGGGTTACATAAAGTCGTCAAGGTACAGCTAGAGCCGCGCCGGTCGCCCCACGTCACCCGATCGTCAGACTAAACGATGTCGCGTGATATTCTCTGAGTGATGCGTGGACGGTCGCAGGTGATGCAACAGAAGTCTCACGAGATATTCTCGACGAAGTGCGCGGAGGCGGAGGCGTGCGCGGAGGTGGAAGCGGAGGCGGAGGCGGAGGACGGGTCCGAGCGGCAGGCGCGCCGGCTGCTGGCCGAGGCCGAGGAGGCGCTCGGCGCGCACTGGCCGCGCCAGGACCACCACCACCACCACCACCACGGGGACCAGGCGGTCAGTGCACGCTCACCAATACATACATACATACAGACATACAGTCACGCCTCTTTCCCACAGGGGTAGGCAGAGACCACTTTGTTCCGCTTGCTACGGTCCTGACAAACTTCTGCTTCATCAATACACACTATTTACGAAACGAATTGTAGATACAGTTTCTTTCAGGATACGGTTTTAACGTATCGTACTTGATTTGAGAGCAATACATTAAAAATACACATAAATCTTACTAATATTATAAACGTGAAAGTTTGTGAGTATGGATGGATGGATGTATGTATGGATGGATGTATGGATGGATGTATGGATGGATGTTTGTTACTCCTTCACGCAAAAACTACTGAATGGATTTTAATGACACTTTACAATAATGTAGCTTATACATCAGAATAACACATAGGCTACAAATTGTAATGATATTCTGTGAATTATCCAATATACGACGATAATTCTCAAGTAAGTCGGGTAAAATATACCATTTGCGAGTTTTGGCGTCCGCTGTCAAAACCGTTGAAGTGACGCGCATGCGCGGGGTAAACGTCACGCGTCGCTGAGTGCGCGACCCGAACGCGGGCAGACGTCGTTGACAGTTGTGGTTGTTTTGCGAATTTTCAAGGTGCTAGCGATTTGTTAAAAAAGCTGTTATATTTGTCAAATGCGATTCAAAAATTATTTGTGTGGTAATTTTAATGCCATATATTCTACGCCACGCAATTCGAAATACTTATTCTGCGCAGACGAAGTCGCGGGTAACAGCTCGTACTAAATAAAACACACAGATCACTCAAGTCTGAAATCAATTTAAGCTCGACTTACTTTAACTTTATGCACCTAATATATAAAATAAAGGTCGTAATATAAACAACTAGCTTTTGCACGCGGCTTCGCACGCGTTAAATTCGTGCTAACACGGAAGAGATTTCGGAATTATTAGTAGGAAGCGCCCGCCAGAATAGTCAGCAGATAGTAGATTTTTCCTACTTTCTCGACACTTATCGTCATATTTTGGAAAATTCAAACAAAATCTTTACAAATTGTAGCCTATGTGCTATTCTGATGTATAAGCTACATTACTGGAAAGTTTCATTAAAATCCATTCAGTAGTTTTTGCGTGAAGGAGTAACAAACATCCATCCATACTCAAACTGTCACGTTTATAATATTAGTAAGATACTACCGACTGACGAATGATATACTTGGTCCGTTTTAAAAGCTTTAAAAAAACATCGTTTTCATTAGATTAGACAAAGATAATTGATTTATGCTATTGTAGAATTAGATTCAGATCCATTTTAGATAAATGACTTGAAAACTAGTAGACACTGAACTCTTGAAGACTCCCAATGACTATGATACTACTTTGTTACATTGTTTTGTGGGATGATAACTTACCAACAAAAAGCTATGCTATTATAGTAATGAGATAAAAATAGACCATACCACGTATTTCGGGTAATAAAAAAAAAGTTACATGATTTTTTTCACCTTGAAATATCTTTTTGCTTTGATATATGCACAATTGATGAGGGAAAGTCAGGGATTTTTTGAAGACGGGGCTAATTGTTGAGTCTTGGCTTATTGCAGGTGACCAACGGCTGCCAGTACCGCGTGCGCGGCATCTCGCCCATGGACCCGACGCTGGAGCACGAGCCCGACGCGCAGCCCGCGCCCGCGCCGCCGCCGCCGCTCGACTACCGGTACACTACCCACCACCTGCTTAATATCTACTTCAGCGGTTCTCAAACTTTTTTTTGCATATGCACCCTTTTGGAAAGCGAAATACTTGACGGAACCCTACAAAAAAACTACAGTCCATCCGTCCGTCCGTACGCTGCGCCAAAACTTTTGACCAGAGAGTGGTGTTTTTTTTTCTAAATTATTGCGGAACCCTTCCAGAGGTGTCGCGGAACCCTGGGGTTTCGCGGGATACACTTTGAGTATGGCTGATCTACTTGATTACTATGACTATCGTGTTACGGTCAATCACATTGTTCACTCTTCCGACAGTGTTTGGCTTACTATAGACATTACATTAGTACATATAGGCGATATACGATCGTCCTATATTTAATAAGCTTATCTATTGATAGATTTATACTAGAGACCTTTAGGTACTTAAAAGATGGTAAACAATCTTGACGTGTCTTTTTATTTAAACGTACATAAATCAAAATCTTTACATTTTACAATTTAGGTATGAAAAAATCATTTACTTTCATAATTGAATTGTATAGTGTAACGATTTTCATTTTTAGACTGTATTTCAATAAAAAGACATATCAAGATTGTTTACCATCTTTTAAGTACCTAAAGGTCTAAAGTATAAAATTGGGTTCTTCTTATTTATCGTAACGCGGGACTTATGTTTGAGTATGATTTTAATTATGTCGACGATTCGGCTGCGTTGTGATAAATATGAGTGAGAAATACGAAAGTTTAAAATTAATAAATTGAGATGTTCTGTTAAGAGAATTTCGTCTTAATCGGTTCTATGATTGAATCGTTAAAGGTAACGAAAAGCAGATTCACGTTTATTAATGTTCAGCGAAAATACAGCCGACTTCAGCTGACAAGGGAAGCATTTTAGTGCTATTGAAAGTGTTTCCTATTTTCTGATTCCTGTCTTTATTTATACAATAATGCAGTAATTTTTAGTAGCCTCCGCTTGGCAATATCGCTCTACACTACAAAATTATTATTATACAGAAACATTTTAGTCAAATGACCATAAAATACCAGCTAAGTTCGAGCCAGACTTATCGATTCACCTCAGCCCCAGCGTAGCTAACACAGCCAATGACGTGTCGCCTTACGCCCGCAGGCCGGGGCAGTTCGCGCCGCCGCACGCGCCCGCGGCGGCGCCGGCGCCCGCGCAGCCGCCCGCCAAGCGCGAACACCACCACGGCGCGCCCGTCGCCGTCAAGAAAAAGGTAATACATGTTTGGCACACACATTTTTTATTATTATAGTCCGATAAGCTCGCATAATGTGATCGTCGCTGAGTGTGAGAGGCGTCAATGGGAGCGAGGTATTACAGTCGAAAGCAGGGGTGATGGGGAATAACATGGAGTATCGTTGACGTGCTACTTCTCGGCTATCAATATTTCTCATACTTAAAGAGGATTTTTATACGGAGGAAGATATCTATGGATATGTATCTATAGCTCCCTACGTGGTGAGGATATGTACGAACTTCTTGGACTTGTAGTACCGCGGCTCAAAAAAACATTTTTTTCCATGATTGCTTATATTATAATTTTTAAATTGCTAGCAGTATAAAAAAAAAATCCACTTTTTATTATTTATCTTTCTTCTATTCGGTGTAAAATTTATAGTAAAAAAATCTTACTGTCCACATTTTAAGACCGGAAAAGACATTCGGGACATTTGTCCCCTAGTGTATCCTTAGCTTCAAGTTTGAGAGTGTTTAGGGTCGAGCGGCGGGCGGGCGCTTCGCGCGCGAGGCGGCGGGCGCGGCGGGCGCGCTGTCGGGCGCTCCGCCGGCGCCCGCGCCCGCCGCGTACTCGGCCATGGACGTGGACGGCGAGACCGACTCCAACCACGACACGGCGCTCACGCTGGCCTGCGCCGGCGGCCACGAGGACCTCGTCGAGCTGCTGCTCAGCCGCGGCGCCGACATCGAGCACCGCGACAAGAAGGTACGCCACCGGTTTTACCTTTATTTAATTATTCGAAATCAACAGAGGTATAGATCAAGCTTCCAGAGTGGAGGCTTGTGACATGTGACGTCGCTACCGGGTAAAAAATTTACTATGTTGTAACGAAACACGAAGCTTCTAAGAGTGATATATCTTTGCGATTTTTTTATTTGATAAACAATTAAAAAAGCGTGTACAATATTTTTTTATAGTGTAAAACAAACTAAACAACGAGAACAATAGTCGACACGTATTATAAAGGGTACACAACCTCAATAAACTCAGTGTTTATATTCTTACTCGACCAACCTACAACAAACGACTTTAAATAATTGCTACTAATTGAAAACTTTGATTACTTATCGAGTAAAATATTTCAAATTCGTATGTCACCTTTGAGCTAAAGATAAACCATCACGTATCGTTTCTTCCCGCAGGGCTTTACCCCCCTAATCCTGGCGGCGACAGCGGGCCACGAGAAAATTGTGGAGATCCTCCTCAACCACGGCGCCGACATCGAGGCGCAGTCGGAGCGCACCAAGGACACGCCGCTCTCGCTCGCCTGCTCCGGCGGCCGTTACGAGGTAACCACGCCTTTAGGTTGGGTGTTACATACAGGCATAGTGTAGAGCCTGCATGGAAGAGGGCGAGATAGCCACGCACGGTCTACTGGAGTGTTCTGGAGTGGCAGACTAAGACGAAGCAGCTCGGGTACCGGGGTCGCTCCAGGTGGTTGCACGTAACGTGAAGGGATTTCTGGCGTTCCTCCAGGAGATGGGCTGGCATGAATAGCATAAGTAGGCGCATTTAAGGTCGTCGAGTTGCGGAGACCAGCCCTTCCTTCATATACGTTTAGGCTTGGCACAGCAACACGCGCGTCAACAATGGATAAAAACTGGATTGATTTTAATGCCTTGATCACACGTACCGAGTAGAGTGGCGAGAGAGTGTTCTCGGCCGAGTACTCGGTTCGTGTGTTCTATGTAAACAATAGTACACACGAACCGAGTACTCGGCCGAGAACACTCTCTCGCCACTCTACTCGGTACGTGTAATGAAGGCATAACTCGCCTCCTTAAACCTCACGTCCTAATATTTGGGACAAATGTACAGATCTCTTAAGTATAAAAGTAGAAGCTGATTGACTGGACTGATTGACTGCTAGTCAAGGGCAGAAAAGCTCGAATAATCGCCCATTTAGACTTGAAGCTTAACAGGTATTTCATTCAAATTTAAATAAATAATCCCGCCTCCATACCTCCAAAAGAAGTCACTGACCACGGTCCGTTCGGCAGGTGGTGGAGCTGATCCTGAGCCGCGGCGCCAACAAGGAGCACCGGAATGTATCCGACTACACGCCGCTCTCGCTGGCGGCGTCCGGCGGATACGTCAACATCATCCGGCTGTTATTACACCACCAGGTACGTAATAGTGCATTATACTGCAGATGTAATACGAGATTTTATACAGATTGCCCGATAATTGACCGTAAATATTACCAGTAATTTTACCAGTGGTGGGATATACGCGTCTGAAAACCTTTGTAAAATATTTTCTGAAAATTTACTTTATTGACCTTGTGGGAAACGAATGTTTTATCGCTTTTCAGGTCATTGCGCCGTTGTTTTACAGTCGAGTTCATTAATATATGAGCAAAACTGAGGGTTCAAAAATATCTGTACACCTTTATGACATTGACAATAAGGTGCAAATATTTGGCGTTATTTTCCTTCATGTAAATTCCGCGAAAAAACTTCACAGAGGTTTCCAGACGCGTTTACCCGACCATTGGTTAAAATATTTACGGGCGATTTTCGCCCACTCTTATATAGCGTTTCATGTGCTTTGCCTACCCTATTTAGGAATACAGGCGTGTTGTATGTCTGTAATTACATTGCATGTTACGGCTATGGCCCTTGTTGTGTTGCATTGTATAGTGGTCGGCAATAAACTTAACCATATTTTAAGCGGTTGGGTTAAGCTCGTATCGCTTTTTCTAGATAAAAGTTATGCTCGAACTTCCTCCGCCACTTAGAATCTGGCCAAGTTTAATGCCGAGCACTGTATGAGAGGCGCTGACGTGTGACGTGTTCGCAGGCGGAGATCAACTCCCGCACGGGGTCCAAGCTCGGCATCTCGCCGCTGATGCTGGCGGCCATGAACGGGCACACGGCGGCCGTGCGGCTGCTGCTGGACTGCGGCTCCGACATCAACGCGCAGATCGAGACCAACCGCAACACGGCGCTCACGCTCGCCTGCTTCCAAGGTATCTTGGCTTAGCACGATTACACCTGTCACTGTCTAACTAGAGACGGCTGAAAGTGACGGGTAGTCTATCCCACGCGTGATATTGTGCAAGGCTTGCCAGACTTGCGCCGAGATGAAGCGACTTCTTAACACGTTCGACGCCAGTGACACAGCGTCTGTGACCAAAACACTCTCAATGAAGTGTTTCCGGCGTCGAACGTGTTTTTTTGGGCTTGGTTATTTTTGTCTCATAATGAAAATTTGTAAAAAATAAATACCCGCAAACCAGGGAAATTTTCGTTAGTGACTCTTCAAAGTATTTGAGACCGAATGGGCTCACCCCAGCGACCTGGCCACCGTTGTGGCCAGCGGAAGACCCCGCTGAGAGAGGCAGACGCCTCGAGCAGCATCCCCGTGGTCCTGACGGAGCAAGAGGCTGAACACCAGGGAATCAAAATATTTATTTTGATGAAAAATGCAAGGTTTAAAATGCATTCATTTCATGCAGCCTTTCAATCATAGTGAGCTACTGAAAATTTTATTTATGCAAATGCAATGTGTTTGACTTTTCTATGAAATGTTTGCGGCTGCTCAGCACTTTAGGTCGAGGCTGTATGTGCCACGATTTCATTACGCCGGTTACCTAGCAAACGCAGGAACGATATTAACCTTCTCAACGTTATCAGGTCGGCACGAGGTGGTCAGCCTCTTACTCGACCGCAAGGCCAACGTGGAGCACCGCGCCAAGACGGGGCTGACGCCGCTCATGGAGGCGGCCAGCGGCGGGTACGTGGAGGTGGGCCGCGTGCTGCTGGACAAGGGCGCCGACGTCAACGCGCCGCCCGTGCCCTCGTCGCGGGACACCGCGCTCACCATCGCCGCCGACAAGGGCCACACCAAGTTCGTCGAGCTGCTGCTGCAGAGGTCAGTGACACTAAGGCCTAGTTCGCACGAGCCTTTAAAAAGCGTCGCGTTAAAACTCGGCGTTGGCGGTATTACGAAGTTCCGTGTGTTAAATTGGATTTAACGTCCAACACCCAACGTCGAAAATCGAACAGTGCTCGATAACAAAACGCCGCGCTTTAAAACCGCCTTGGTGTGAATAAATACATGATTTCTAATTTGTTTTATTCAAACGTTTTTTTAACGCCCGTTGAAAAAACGCTCGTGCGAATTAGCTCTAAATACATGATTTCTAATTTGTTTTATTCAAACGTTTTTTTAACGCCCATTGAAAAAACGCTCGTGCGAATCAGCTCTAAGGGCCCCCGCACATTATGGCCACTAAGCGCCGCCACTAAACGCGACCACCAGTGGTTCAATCAGACCACTACACGCCGCCACCAGTGGCAGCCACTGGTGGCTAGATGCGGCCACTAGTGTCTTGCGGCAAGTAAAACGAGACACTGCAACCGTTCGGAACCATCGACGTCCAATTCATAGGCGTTACTGGGTTCGTCCAATTTTAACTTCTCGCAATGAAAATGGACAGCACAAATTGCTTTTCGAATAATTAAAATGTTATCTATATTGGGGCGGAGAGAAGACGGCGTCTGTGGCCACAAGTGACAGAACGCGGCCACAAGTAGCGAGCGCGGTCGACTCCCGCAGCTTGTGGCTCGGACGCGGCCACTCAAACGCTCGGTGTGCGCCGGTGCAGTATAAAATGTATGGAGAAACGCGTCTGAAGCTTGTGGCGGCCACTAGACGCTCCAGTGTGGCCGCCACTGAGTGGCCAGTGTGCGGGGGCTCTAATACACATGTACCCTCCGGTGGCCCACTCGCTCGTTTAACTAGTTTGACAATACTCTTGCACACTTCACTATTCACTACATTTCAAACATGATATTACTCGTATAGGTAAACTTAAGTAAGTCACCTGTTGGATGTAGTTGTGTAGTCTGTTTGCAATGAACGACACAAAAAATTCGAAAGCAGTTATGTACTTGACATTGACAACTATTTATATCTAATTGTGACAGTCGTGTCAATCATAAGTGTACAAAACAAATCAAACTTGATAGATAAGCAAATAATGAGCTTGCAATCCATACGATATGTTATAAAATATGAAAATAGAATGCCTATTCTCACACGTTACTTACACATATAACAGGTGACTTACTTAAGTTTTTCACCTATACCAGCGAGTAATTATCCCACTAGAGAGACAATGTGATTTTGGTTGTTCGGATACGATTCCGCCAAACCTTCGCGGCAATCACTTTGCTCTTATTGGCCGGCCCAAGATTGCGCGTAACGCTAGTGGCTTTTTCCTCTATCGTTATTGGCTCTGTACAGTTACTGTGACAGTGACGGTTGACATTTACAAGTGACAAACCATTAATGATTTGCGGGACTGAGGCGAGAGAAATATACGAGAATAGAAGTAGATGGTGCTTTGTTGACGCCTACCCTCGCTATCTCTTCAAGCCACTCTTCTAATTCTGACACAATAGGTTCTGTAACTTTCAAATTTATTGAATTAAAGAGTGAAGTCTGAAAGTTCCCCTATCATAAAATGTTAATTATTATTTGCATTCTGTCTATTCTATTTGCATTATTATGAATTCTATTTGACAGACGAGCGGCGGTGGAAGTCAAAAACAAGAAAGGCAACTCCCCCTTGTGGCTAGCGGCGAACGGCGGCCATTTGGCTGTCGTAGAGATGCTGTATGCCGCTAACGCCGACATCGACTCTCAGGACAACAGAAAGGTACGAGAGTTAGCTGTTTTATGTCGCTGGTTGCCATGGTGACATCACCCCAAGTCAATGAGAATAGTCTACATGAAGTTAGAGATTGCTACAGTCTACACTACAACATCAGCTCTGAACCTTTATCACAACCTTTTTCTAAGCGACTATGTGCTTTGGGTTACATCGGACAAAGAAGTTGGTTCGGCCAAGTATCGACGTTTGTAAGCCACCACAACTTTTTAATTTACCAGTTTTACAAATGATATGATAGGACTTCGTTAATTAGCCATCGTAATCATTAACGTCATAAGTTGCATCTCTTGCGCTGTTGTGATTTGACGTGTAATATTACTGCCACGAAGGGCATTCTATTTTGGTCTTATTGGTTAACAACACATTCTATTTGATAACGAGCTCTTTGTATTCGTTTATTATCTTATTGTAGTGTAAATAAATACTTAATAAGGTCCATGCAGTTATGCATAATGCGTTAGTTTTGGAGTCTTGGGATCTTACCGTATTCTTATCGTTTCAGGTGTCATGTCTGATGGCCGCCTTTCGGAAAGGACACACTAAAGTTGTCAAATGGATGGTCGGTGTCGTCACACAATTCCCCTCCGACCAGGAAATGACGAGGTAAGATACATCTGGATTATCTATTTGAAATTTATAAACTTCCGTAAGATTCTAAACAAGAGACAAATTGTATTATTTTATACGGATCTTACAGGTTTTGTTATTTTCCAATGAACATATACTTAGGCCGGCCACATACATTCGGAATTTTTCCGTTCGGAATCCCGAATCGGACTTTCCGAACGCAGTCAATCCATACAAAATCAATGGACCGCCACACACATTCGGAAAAATTCCGTGCGGAATTCCGAACGGAAAGCTTGCGAATGTGTGTGGCGGTCCATAGATTTTGTATGGATTGACTGCGTTCGATTTTCCGATTCGGGATTCCGAACGGAAAAATTCCGAATGTATGTGACCGGCCTTACTAACCTAACGCCCCCAGGTACATCTGCACGATATCAGACAAGGAGCTCCTAGAGAAATGCCAGGAGTGCGTGCGCGCCATCCGGGCCGCGAAGGAGACGCAGGCGGCGCGCGCCAACCAGAACGCGACCATCTTACTGGAGGAGCTGGACGCGGAGCGCTGCCGCGAGGAGTCGCGCCGGCAGGCGGCCGCGCGCCGCCGCGAGCGCAAGAAGAAGAAGAAGATGGAGAAGAAGGTCACCATCATGGTGAGGACATAACGTTTACTCGTTTTTTAGATGATATACGTTTTTTTTTAGGATGAATGCGCTTTTTGTCCCTGGTTACCGCCTAGGATCATACCACTCGTCAAGACTATGAGGTTATAGTAGAGTCTATGGTCACCTCCCAGTTACATACAATACATACACCATCCATGTATTTCCAAACGGGCAAAAGAGCACACGAACTGCTACATAGTTAGCTAGTTAGTTACGTCATCAGATGAACTTCTTCCCGTAATTTTGCATTGGCATCCGTTTTACACACTTGTGTAAAATCTTTGTAACAATTACCTGTTGGGTTTGTTAAGGCTAGAAACGAAGCTTGAAGTTTTGTGTATGTATAGCCTGACAACTATCTATTTGGCCCTCGCCATGTTGCGTATTTTCAGTGGTATTAATTTCTTTTACTGGCAATGATTACACTTTGACATCAGACGTTGGATGTCATCGAATGTCACCGATGTAAACAAAACGAAAATATATCGTGATTTAAACGATTTTATCATAAAAATGCCGAAAAATATTCCAAAAGATGCAAGAAAAACCTTTTAAATACGATTAAGTATTTAAAGCAAAGAAAGGACGAAGGATTGAAAAAATGTTTTGCAATTGGTTACTGACATGACTGGTACTGACACTTTACAGTGCGGTTGTATTGAACTGGTTAATTGTTATACTTAAACTTAATATATTTTATTTTCTCATATAATGTGTATGTAGATCCACGATAAAGGAATAAAGGTCCTATAATCGAATCCCAGACTGAACGATTTATAATCGAGGTTGGTGGTCCTGAAAGCGACACAACATCTGACGAAGATCAAACTTCACCAGAGTCATTATATGAAGAATACTTCTAAATATTGAATATTTGGAATCGAATTTTGACGAATAGGTAATAAAGCTCTGATTCTCTGGGTTAGATCCCCGTGTGGTGCCGGGTTAAAGCCCTAACAGAAATGTTGACCAAACCGCTAAACACACGTTCGAATTTGGTTTGGAGCCAACCAAGTTCGTGGTTCGGACCAAACCAAATTTGGTCGTCTGTTAGGGCTTTTAGAATAACACCTCCCCCTTTCTTCCCGTGGGTGTCGTAAGAGGCGACTCAGGGAAAGGTTTAGTGTATTGTGGGCGATGGGCTAGCAACCTGTCACTACAATCTCATGCTTAACTATCTGGTTACCCTGAAATTGCTAAACGTGGCACTGGATTTTTGAATTCATGTGCTCTGCCTACCCCTTTTGGTAATACAGGCGTGAGAATATGTATGTATGTATGTATGTCTGATTCTCTGTAAACAGTGTTTTGGTATCATTCAAATATCAACACAAACCAATACACACCATGCTGACTATACATGACGTATGCACATTATTGCCATACGTAAACTGATAGTAGCGACACTGCGCCAGGGCTAAATAGGTAGTTGTCAGGCTTTAGCATTTCATGTGGTCTGCCTGCCCCATTTGAGAATACACGCGTGATGTACAGATGTAAAAACTCGACTCGACTCGAATCTAAGATGGGAAAACTCGGATCTTTATCGGAATACGATGACATCCGAACTGTCAATGAATGATCGTATTAAATCAGTGACATTCTCATATCCATTAATATGGAACTTTATTGTTTAGTGTCAAATGTCAAAATGAATAATGTGGGTGTATAATATAGAGATGTTACAACCACTTCCTGTAACTTTGAAAATATCAACTCAGTTTTATTGTCGCTAGTAAACCAAGCATTATCTCCACTTTAAAACATTAATTAAAAGGACAACAAAATAAAACTTTGCTAGAATACTCGGAGTTGTTGCTATTTTTGAATATGCTATTTTCCGATATGATACAGGTTAATATTAAATATAATTCTCTTGGAATGGTTTTTTTAACCGTTTTCGAGGTTTTAGCATGGCTATACAACGTTTTTATAAGTAATTTGAAAATAATGATACTATAGCGAATATTTGGATTGCGTATTATCCACTCTATGTATATATTGGTCTGCTGATGCGACTTACCCCTACGGCTTTAAGATGGGTACTGAAGCTATTTGAGAGAGTACGATAAATACGAACTTTTCCGAAAAATTACGAAGGAAAATAGTTTCTCACTACATCTGTATGTATGTAATAAGGCTTTGCTACAAAGCGCGTCAGAGCGCTACTGCCGATACCGGCACTTTGTTTAGCTATAGGCTAGCGCAAAGTAAGCTTTCTGTTGTTATTTTATCAACTTTGTGTTCAAAGGAGGAGCGACGTAAACTCCAAGCGGAGAACGACAGAAACTCGCTCTACTCAGAGAAGGGGCTTGGGGAGTGCTCGGAGGGCGGCGAGCCCGACGACGAACCGCAGGCCAAGGAGGAGGGCGACTCCGGCATCGACGCCAACTCGCAGGTGCGCCAACCACACACTCACTACATTGAACATTCAACTACATGAAACTCAATCATCTTGAAATGTACGGATAACTCGCGTTTTAAATCGAGTTTAGCTCGACACGTTTCGGGCTAATCCGTAACCCTTCACCTAGGAACCGCAGCGGCTGCACACTCTTTCCTCCTTGTTTCCGCTTGCCATCTCACAGTTCGGAATCATCAAAATACGCAAAAATACTATACAAGTCACATGAACCGATGATCTTGACCAATGATCCTAATTCGATTGAATAGTTGATCCATATCACGGTTCTGCAATGTTGCGTTTGTGCGCAGGGTTCCTGTTCTTCCTCTGACGTGAAGGCGCCCCCGGCGCCCAGCGCCAAGAGCAAGAAAAAGAGGAAAGACGAGAAGGCGGCGCCCGCGCCCGCGCCGCCCGCGCCCGCCGCCGCGCCCGCCGTGCCCGCCCCCGCCAAGCAGCCTGACAAAGTTAGTGTCCGTACTAGTAACGGCATGCTGACAACCAAGTGACGACATGAGACTGGACGAAATTGTCTTAGGCTAAAATGTGTATTTCATGTTTCTGACAAATAAAATCACTAGCATTTGTGCTGTAATATTCATATTAAAAAGTTATTCACTTTGTACTTCATTTAGCGGAGTTAAAATTAACTTTCCGATTTACAATTTGCCTTTTCTAAAGTGCAATTTGCACAAATTAATTCAAACTAAACCTCGGAACTGTAACCTCACTGACCGCCGCTTGTCCACAGAGCAAACCCAAACAGTTAGACCCTAAGCCCGAGAAAGAGAGCACCCCGAAGCCCGACAAGAAACAGGAAAAGGAGAACGTGGCGCCCGCCTCGCCCCCCGCCACGCCCGCCAAGCCCGCGCCGCCGCCCGAGCGCCGCGCGCCCGAGCGGAAGGACAAGTAAGCTATGCTGACACCCACACACCAACACGTGCCGGACTCTTCAGGGTACTGTACCCAAAAGATAATGGGACCCTATTACGACAGTTCGATATCTGACCGTCCCGTCTGTCTGCCACCAGACTGTATTTGAAGTAACGCGTTGGCTAGACTGTTGAAATTTTCACAAATTGCACATATTTGCAAAAATTGTTGGTATATGATGCCGCTGTAACAACATACATGGTGCTCGTGAGCATTGCGAGAGATTTCAACCACGAATTCCAGAGGCTGTAAGAAGTAATAAATGTTATATGAACTTAGGTCGAAACACGATTTTTTTTTATAATTTTCATACATAATAATTGCTAATGTCGTATAAACGTGCCTTAATAATAGTAAAAAAAAAAAACGTGTTTCGACCTAAGTTCATATAACATTTTTACTTCTTATAGCCTCTGGAATTCGTGGTTGAAATCTCTCGCAATGCTCACGAGCACCATGTATACTAAAAACAAAATAAAATACATATTTAAGGGCTACAGGGTACTTGTTCACCTAGCTAGAGAGTCAATTGTACAGAACCCTTCGTGTGCGAATCTGTCTCGCACATGGCTGACGATTTCTAGCTTAGTATTAAAGTCTGAAAACCTTTTTTGTGGCACTGCACTTTCAAAAATAACAGGATATAAAAGATATGAGCTAGCAGTCAAAATTAAACAGATTTTTGATAAACAACAACTCTAATTAACTGCTACAGCTGTTTACATTCCTTGCGTTATTAAGCGCACAAGTAATGCCTGAGCTGACGCGATTATAACTCGCTGCATTTAGTGACATGGCTTCGGTAGATGTAGGCCTGTAAATTAGTTGAATGGAGTATGGGGCCACCAGACATAGAATTTTAATGACTACTACCAGTTTGGGTTGAGGTGTTTGGATTTGAGTGACGAAACGCCGCATGCTTTGTAGTGGTTGCGAGAGTGATTTATCAGATAAGATTTCAGAGATTGATAATAAATCAGTGGCGTAACTATTCCATCTACGCCCAAAGTACAAATTCTGAAGTTGATAATTTCATGTCGCTTCTGAGCTAGAAGCTCCCGAACAGAGAACCCGCGGGATTTTGTTACTGTCTTCGGCATTTAACTTGGCAACATTTTGGAGTATTGGGGGTAATTTCGGGCATGAATTTTCCATTGAAAAAGCGATGCGTTTACTTACCCCCACTACTTTAAAATATTGCCAAGTTAGATATCGAAGACTGTACCTGTACCCCAGTCTCGCTATCTTGTTACACCACTGATCGAAATACGTAATTCGCTTTGTTGCATTTAATAACCTTGAGAATTTTATTTCCCTGCATATTAAATAGCGGAAAGAACTCTTAAGTTGTCTGAATATAACCGTCGAGTGTCTACACAAATTCAATATTGATTTGTACTAACTTAATCAGACCGAGCGTTGAAAAATCAAATCGGAAGGTTTGAATTTTGAAGCCCAGTTTAGATGTACTTGGTACGTATCAATACTCATGCGGCAATACGTTGTTCTTGCAGAAAACCCGAAGAGGATATACCCAAGAGCATAACAATACAGAACGTAAACAAATACGGAAATAACTCTAGAAAGAGTCAGGTGTTCGAATCCTCGCGGCTCACCGCCGAGAAAGAGGAAAATGACGCGACTGACAAAAACAAAAAGACGCACGCGTACCAGTAAGTCCGACATAAACGCGGGTGTACGCTCGCTCACATTCGTGGAATTTACTGCACACTTTGCAATATTGTGACCTTTTGTAATAGCTAACCTGTGCCCGAGAGCAAGTTCCAAAAATGTCTGCGATTGAAGCGCCCGCTTGTCAAGCGTCGTATCCGTCTCATTAGCCCATCATTTTGTGTCCAATTGATGTTTACTTAAAATTTAAAATTCAAGTCCATGTAGGATTAAAACAATTGCATGTTGCGTTCGAGCCTGTTGTTTTACTAGCACAATAGTTTGGTTTCTGTGCATGTTTTTTTAGTAATAGTAAACATGGTGTTTTGGAACAACGCATTGCGATTGTATTTTTTTTTTAATTATTGGTTATTAGTTTGAATTAATGATGCAAGTTTTTTTCGCCAATACGAGGATCTTGTTGCAAATGAATATTCACAAAACTCACTAGCATTTCATTTTTATTCATGTTTTCATGCTTAGCATTGTTTTGTTAGCATTTTAACAATTTGTGTATGTTTTAGATGGGAGCTTGAAAGCAAAAGCACATCGCCCAAAGGTGGTTGCGTCGGAGGGCGGCGCGAGGAAGGCTGGAAGGAGGTGGTGCGCAAGTCAAGCGTACAGACGCTCTCTACCGTCGAGCCCGGGTAAGTTATATTTTATATTTATTTCACCAAAGCTTACACTATCATTACAGGCTACGTCTAATGCGATAATTGTAGCAAAAAAGGACCTATACCTGAATGCATCGCATGATGCTAATATAGTTACGTCGTCACACTGAGTACGTACTCTGAGTATAATTTTAACCTGGAAATAGCAATGCGTCCATTTATCTATTTTCAAACCTAAAATAAAATTATGCTAGATGTGGCTGTGAAGCACTCTTAATTTTTGTTTTATCTATGTCTCGTTTCGAGTGCTTTGCCTGCCCCATTTGGGATCACAGCGATGATTGGTATGTATGTTTGACAATAAACGCTATGTCCCCAGATGCAAGAAGGTGTCCGTGGCGGCGCATGCGATCTCGCGAGTGATTGGCCGCGCGGGCAGCAACATCAACGCCATCCGCGCCGCCACCGGCGCGCACATCGAGGTGGACAAGCAGGGCAAAGGCCAGGGGGAGCGGATCATCACCATCAAGTCAGTATACTTTATGCAGATCCTGGTTGTAAGGGTCAATTAACTATTTGTCTCAGCTGGCTTGGAACAGGAAGGCGCGAAGTAGAGTTAGATACTTGTTACTGCCTAACACTCAAGCTTACCCGAAGTGGGCGATAACACCCCGTTGTGGGCGCTGCAGGCCTAAGGGGGAGGGGGGAGGGTAAAATCCTAAAAAAATATAGAGGCATTGTGTGTTATAGTGGTTTTTAAGTATGAACCTTCTTTTTCAAACCAAGTCTATCGCATTTGCTTCCTGGCGTACGGGACATAATAATAACAACACAAAAATTTGATTGGCCCGTAATATTTGTGTAAAAGGTGCGAACTTCGGTAATTTGTGATCAGGCTATGGTAGTTAAACGATGCCGTTCCGGTATCTTACGGTTAATTGCAATTACTATAACGTGTGTGTTTCAGGGGCGGAGCGGACGCGACGAAGCAGGCGGCGGCGCTGATCGCGGCCATGATCCGCGACCCGGAGGCCGACATCGCGGCGCTGCTGCCGCGCGCCAAGCTGCCCGCGCCGCTGCCGCCGCCGCAGCCCAAGCCGCCCAAGCAGCCGCCGCCCAAGGCACACACACACACACACACACACACACACACACACACACACACACGCACGCACGCACGCACGCACAAGGAAAGATACATACGGGGGATAGGCACACAGAGAGACATACATACATATGCACAGACAGATATATACACAAACGTACACACGAGCTAGCGATGATGTATCGGCTATTCCGAAGTCAACATTGGTTAATCAGGGTTTCATGGATGACTTTTAATGTTCATGTGTTGTCTTCAAGAAATCGTGTGTTGATAGTAGTTATTACATTGACTTCCGTTGCTAAAAAATATCTTAAGGACGTCTTAAATTTATTTTCAATGACATTATATCGACGCTTGAAAGGCGAAATGGCATAAGCGAATTTTTTTTTAGGATATTGAATTTAATACGCTGCTAATTTGATTCATAGAATAATAAAATTGTAGGATAACTAACAAAAGTCCCGCTTATCTCATTTCATCTTTCAAGCATCGATATGAAAGTTTGATCTTACGTTTTGAAATTGAAAAATCAGTCTAATGTTTCGGTTTCAGTCCCAATCTTGATAAAACCATAACTTACAAAAGTAAGAACTACACTTTACTCTTCCTGCACTTATTCTTGGTTTGACTGGGAACATAGAGGTAATGTCAGTGCAATGAGTGTGCACTAACTCAAACGGAGATGGTTTAATGATGGTGTACTAACCGGCCCCTTCCCCCGCAGACGCCGGCGGCGGCGCCGGCCCGCGCGGCCCCCGCGGCGCGCGCGGCTTCCAAACAGCACGCCGCCGCGCCGCGCGCGCAGCCGCCCCGCCTACAGCCGCACTGTGAGTACCACACACTTATCTAATTACCCTTTTTAGGGTTCCGTACCCAAAGGGTAAAAACGGGACCCTATTACTGAGACTTCGCTGTCTGTCCGTCTGTCACCAGGCTGTATCTCACGAACCGTGACAGGTAGAGAGTTGAAATTTTCACAAATGTTGTATTTCTGTTGTCGATGTAACAAATCAAAATAATAATAATCGTTAAGGAGAGCTCCAATAGAAAAAACGTGTTTTATTTTTGCTGTTTTTGCTACGGAACCCTTCGTGCGCGAGTCCACCTCGCGCTTGACTGGTTTTTTTATCAACTATGTATTGCTAATTTTACGTCGATAAGGGTAGAGTTACCATTTCAAGTCTGTGCAATTTGGCTGTATACCAGTCGTCTACGGCGTCATCTAACCATTGTATTATTCCAGCAGCGAGCACGGTGGCAACGAGCAGCGCGGAGAAGCGATCGAGCGCAGCCGCGAGCAAGGCGCTATCGTACACCGGCGCCATCGTCGGCGCGCGCAACACCTTCGCCGCCAAGCTCACCGCCGCGCCCGCGCCCGCGCCGCTGCCCGACGCCAAGCGCGCGCCGCGCCCGCCCAGCGCGGTCAGTACCTACAAAAACTAGACACAAATAGAAAAAGATACATTCTATCGATGTTACTGCATTGACTGTGTCAAGGTCTAACCAAACTTATTATTACAATCGGCATCTTCAAATAATAAAACTGCTAGCTTAAGCTCTCTCCACATTAGTCGAGGCCTTTTCGCCAAAACGCGAATAGAAAAAGCTTTATGTCAATGCAATAAGGGCGCACAAGACGTCAATTGGCTCGGCCATTCTACCCGCGTTTTGCCGAAAAGGCGTCGACTGGTTTGGTGAGACCCTTAGACACTCTGCAAACTGTAGGCTTTAGTCGACTGCTAATTTGTTCCGTCTGTTTCTCACAAACCGAAAAAACGAGACTAACTAAAATATCGACTGACTAAAAACATTTCTATCTTCAAAAAACATTCTGAAGGGCCCAAGTAAAACCAAAGTGTACATACATATTCTTGTGCCTGTTTTTCCAAGAATCCAGTGCCACTTTAGCAATTTCACATTACCGTTGACTCCCTTGCTGCAAACGTGGTTGTCGCCTACAAAAATACGTTCTGTTGTGCCAGTCATCACGCCATAAATAATGTTCTTGTATTAAACGTGTGTTCCCTTGCAGCCCACGGCGACGCCCCCGGCGGCGCCCGCGCCGGCCGCGTCCCCGCTGCGCGCGCGCGACTCTCCTCCCGCGCGCGAGGAGGAGAAACGAGTGCCCGAACACCACCCGCAGGTACATACTAAACATAACAGCACTAGGCTAGCAACCCTGCCCTAAAATGACGCTTGTTTCTTGACTCAACAGATCCAACACATTCTGCTTATATCGTCCCACTGCTGGGCAATATTTGCTCACATCATTATTGCAGTTGTCATGTGAACTTTTCGTTTTTTTTTTTTTCGAATTGGATAAGGTGTCCACATTCTAGAAAGTGAGATACTTAAGATGGTCAGGAAAAGTCGGGCGAAATTGCTAGAAATCAGAAAATCAAGAAAAAGCTGGTACTTTCCGAGTAAATGTAAATATGCCATAAACATATTTTCGCTGTGCAATAAACTTTCGCTGTGTAATGATAAAAGTACAATGCCCGGCATTTATTTTGCCAAGTTAGTTTTCGGGGACTGTATCTCTAATAGTAAAAAAGTCAGTTGAAATGCACATAATAGGATAGCTAATTTTTTAAATATGGTCAGCGAAAGTTAGGGAAAAGTCGGGGATTTTATTAAGATTTTGTTGGGAACACCCTAATGAATTGCATGGATGCAGCCGAGTGGAGTGCAATGCTGCACAAGTTTACCGAGTATGGTTTTTAATGAATGAATGAATTGTGATTGCAGCTCAGCCCCGAGACCCCAACGAGCCAGTGGAGCGCGACGGAGGAGAGCGCCGCCGCGCCCAACTCCGCGCTGCACATCAACACCACGCCCCAGGTAACTCAAGTCAAGCGCAAACGCAAACTAAAATAAGTCTTCACCACTTATTTCATATTAAAAATTGATTGCTAAACGAGTGACATTCCAGCACAAAAATGTATTCGTTTGATTGAGTGTACTTTTATTTGGGTTGTGGAAGAATATGGGAATATGTCCTATTTTCGCTTAGTGTTTGTTCCGTCTGCATTCTGCAGACACGAAGTTAGCGATTTTTACTAACGACCGTGTGTCGGTGAATCACGGAGGATGCAGGCCGCTTCTAAAAGAAATAACTGGGAGGATATGAGGAACGTCTGTTATGTGATGATGATGAGTGTTGATCTAAACAAGGTTGTAACGTTGTATTTGTTCTGTAGGCGAGCAGTGGCGGTGCGCAGGAGTACTCGCTGTTCAAGGACCTGTCCGGCGGCGCGGGCGGCATGTGGGGCGCCGGCGACGCGCACGCGCCCGCCGAGCCGCCGCAGCCCCAAGTGCGTACACCTTATAGTAGTTGCAATGTAACCTTATGCTGACTACAGGAAACATTATTTTAATGTCACCGGAAAATAACTAAATCCCTAAGTTTATAAATTTCCTACGAAATTGATAAACTTTCGTAACATTCTAAATGGAGACAAAAAAAAAATTACGCCTACTTTTTCGCAAAGTTTTGTCTAATCTAACTTAACCTAATTTAACATAACAAAATCTAATCTGACCTAAATTAATATAATCTAACCTAACCTAAATTTATTATTTTACGAAAATGCGGCCGTAAAATAATACAATTTGACTCCCGTTTGGAATCTTATGGAAGTTTATACATTTTCTAGAAATTTTTCGTAAATTTATAAACTTACGGATTGTGTTATTTTCCGGTGGCAAATACATACCCTGCACTTTTGAACAACAGTTCCAGAAAACCGGCCATCTTTCAAAATAAAAATCCATAGAAATTGCCTGTGTTTTATGCCTATTCGATTGCAGTCGAACAATCGAGGCCACAAAGTAACCGACTGGCGTGTGTTGCAGGTGTACCGGGAGCAAGCGGACCTGCACAAGGCGCCGGGCTACCGGGGCGCCGCCGCGGGGG
>BHDV01009622.1:105526-141156 GCA_005406045.1 Adoxophyes honmai
CGGACGGACGGACGGACAGACAGACAGCGAAGTCTCAGTAATAGGGTCCCGTTTTTACCCTTTGGGTACGGAACCCTAAAAACAAACTGACGAATGTTAAGACAAATTTTTAAAACGGACGTAGTTTAGCAGAAATTACCCAACTTGCATATCTCTCCGATATAAAATGTTTGTGGCGGCGTATGTATTGTATAGGCGTCAAAATGTATGTGACTTAACCCCTCGTATGCTTAGACACGGATCTGTGCTCTTTTGATGGATATTTTTTATTTTATTTTATTTTAATCACCATAATTTGTAGACATCGAAACAAAAGAGACTGGAATGCACTATATTTTTCGCTTCATACGAGGGGTTAAGTCACTTCAATTACGCGTGAATTGTGAATTGGATCGTTTTTGCTAAACTACGTCCAACATTGGCACAGCCGATACTAATCCCTAACTAATTGATCTACAACTCGGAGTGCCTGGCGAGGATCCGGCCCTCGAGCTCGTCGTGCAGCTTCTGCACCTTGCGCGTGTGCTTCTTTATCATCTGCTGCTGCTCGTCGAAGTGGTCCATCTTGTCGCCCGCCGCCGCCACCTGCAAACCGCGATGATTTGTTTAGATCCGGCTCGGCACAGCAAGGCACTTGTCAGTGTCTAACTAGAGACCTCAGAAAAAGACGGGTAGTCTATCCTGCACGCGTTGGTGTGCTGAGACATAAATACACACACATCAAGCCTGTATTCCCAAATGGGGTAGGCAGAGCCCACGAAAAGCTACAAATAACCATGACTTTAGGACATAGATTCCCAAAGTAGGCGATAACGCCCCCTCGTGAGCGCTGCAGGCCTAAAGGGGGGCGGTAAGACTCGAAAAAAAATCTCAAAGTGGGCAGTAGACAAAATAAGTTTGGGAACCTCTGCATAGGGAAATAGGCAACAAAACAGATTCGAAAAGTTTGCTTGTATTGCGATAGTGTTGAGCAGTGTCCTAAAACCCCAATTTCTAATATTTGGTACAAATGTTAAAACAATTTTAACTTTTGACGAATGAGATCACTTCAATTTTTAATGTCCATAATTTGACGTGGGTTTTAGGGGACTGCTACTTTAAATTAATAAGCACAGTTAAAATAAAAATTTAACAAAAAAATAACCTTGCTACGATGCTTATCGAGGTTGCTTACGTGGTCTGCTTGGATGTGGCGCAGCTTACGTAACCTGGACTCATAGTGCTGCAGCTCCACCTGGTGAACAAAACTGGTAAGTTATCCTGCTGATCACAGCTGGTAGGTTCATAACAGTCACAATTTCCATGGAAACTACTTAAAACTTACTTAATCTTGCCAAGTTAGATTTCAATGACTGTAAGTGACTTATTTCCTTAGTGGCCACTTATGACATCCACAGTAGAAATGAACAGGCTTTATTCTAAACCCGACACCACACTTGAAATTTTATTGCATAAAGTTAACACCTGTTCCTCACGGTGTCGCATTAGCTGCTGGCTTTGCACGAATCCATTCGCGCGTAAGAAAGACTTCATATAGTGAATTAAAAATATTTTTTAAAGATACAACACTACTTATTTTAATGTTAATTATCGTTAAGGGGGGTATGTTACTCTCTGTGTAAACTGTTGTATGAAACAATGCTAGATTCACTCACCTTCAGGGACTCAAGCTCATCAACAGTAAAATTGGCAGCTGTAGCTATCTTCCACAATCCTTGCACCTTTGGTTCTATGAACTCTTTGTTGTTAGGACCTGCAATTGTGATGCAAAAATACTTTAAATGTTAAGTCTCCAATAGAGAGGTCTCTCTCCAAACAGATGTTATAACTGAAGAAAGAAGTTAACAGAAAGCTGGAAGTTGCATTTAAGCAACTGCTCTTCGTACTTTGTTAGCGCGGTGTAGGAACTTTGATAATTGATAATGTTTGTTTGTAGTACAAGTTCTACTACTCGCCGATAGGTGGTGCTAGGGGTCGCTACTGAAAGGAGTTCCACTGAAGAATAGGCTGGGTAGTGAAGGACTTTTTATAGAGTATCCGCATATACATATAAGGCAGTGGCAGTGAATGTATTAAAATAACTAAATCGAGATCTAAGTGACAAATACCTCTAGCTGTCATCCTCTGGAGTCTGTCGTAGCCATCTCGTAAACCCCTGTGTTTATCTCTGACCAGATTTGCAGCATCAATGTAATCCTTCTTGTTTATCTCATTGGTCTCAAGCTGATAATTTATCTCGTTGAAATTGTCTAGTTCTTCCTCATTGACTGCATCTAATTAAAAATACATTAAAATGTCAATAATCAATGGAAAACCAGTTCAAATTTACATAATATAATGCATGGATTACCTAGCGTTTTTATCATAATAGGATAGAGTATAGCATATTCAAATTTAATAAAAGGAAAGGCCATGTGGTGTTCTGTGAAAATGGGTTAAGGTATATTTTAGGCGACAGACTGGTTACTTGTCACCATTATACCTCTTTTATCTTGAAACCTAAAATTGTGATCAAAGTGGGTACAAAACTTGGGTTTGTTTATGTTATGTAGTAGCATTTCCTATGCTCTGCTGAGCTGACCCCATTTGGGAATACAGGCGCGATGTTGTATGTATGTATAAAAGGAAGTGTGTAAAAGCAATTGAAGTTGGTTGGTAATGTAATCATAATGATTTGTTAAATGAGAGTTATTTTTGAAGATAACGGGGATAATAAGTTGGATGTATTAGGCTGTTTTTAAAAACAGTAAAAACAGTTTTCCATTTGTAAAAGTATTATGACCTTAACAACAGCTGATGAAATAAGTATCAAATAACATGCATAACATACTTTTAAATCCGTCATTTTTAGCCCCGTCCACATTGTTCAGCAGTTCATAATATTGATCAATCTTCTCTTGATGGTGACCAAACTCCTCCTTCAACGCAGCCAGCTCCTCGCTGGTGAAGCCGGAAGCCTCTGCCTTTGCCCAGAGCATGTTCAACTTTTTGTCCTTGAATATGCTTCTGTTAATGTGGTCGTCCATTGCTGAGTTGTGAGCCTAATAAAGTATCAGTTAATGTGTGAGGATTAGAAAGATTCACCTGCATTATGGAGTGTTAAGTAATTATTGTATCTTTCTACTTATGATTCTGTACAATAATATCCGCAGCTGTCTTTGAAAATTGTGCAGAATCTTGAATAGGACTTATAGGCTAAGTTTTGATTAACACATTCAGAACCAAGGACCCGGGTTCTTCAAAACATTCTCAAGATACCGAGAACCCGGTAGCCGGGTTCATTTTGTACTAGCTATAGACTACTCGGTTCTGCGCAGATGTTTTGATTTTAGGCTTGGTTGTGAATGTGTTAATCCATGTTAAGTACTTAGTATGTAGTTATCCTGTGTGGTGTCAGGTTGATTATCTATTGTTATATTAAGTTTAATTATCCATTGCCTAATGTTCTATGACATTTATTCATGATATAAAAGTTCTTGCTTTCTCATCGGGTCCTTATCTATTAGTTTATGTATAGTATACACTAAAATGTGCTTGAGGTCACCTGATTTCTGTAAAAACTGCAAAATAAATAAAATATGCTCCACAGTAACAGGACAGTGATAAGCCAACTGATATCAGACTAAACAATAACTATTATGAATACATAGTAATCTCTTATTGAGGGTATTTTTCAACCTTCAAGGCTCTTTATCTATTTCTAGTTGGGATCATTGACCATGTTGACCATGTTTCTGGTAGGAGGGGGAGTAACTTGCGAACTTTATTGGTTAAGGCATATGATTGTAGTAACAGTTAAATTGTTGTGGAGATCGGAATATGCCGAAATTAAGCTTGAATCTATCTATGCAGACAGCGTCAGTTAACTTAATTGATAAAATATCAAACAAGTACAAATTTTATTTTGTAACAGACTTTTATTATTTACAATATTTATTTGAATTAGTACAACATTGTATTAAAAAAAACAACTAGCAAAAAAGTAATCTGATATAGTATGTAAAGTTTTCAAAAGTGCTCTCACTGTCATCCTATGTTGAGTTTTATAAGATACTTTAGTAAATTCCCTTAATTATAAATTCTTACTGGGTGATCCTTGGCCCTGCCACCAGAGTGGTCTTCAAAGTGCTCCCGAAGCCCATAATTAGTCATGATGTGGGTCAGCTTTCGCCGCAGAGTAGCCTCCATCAAGCCTTCTTTGTCACCACCTTCATTCTTTAATCTTTTATAGGTCAGTTCTTCTTTATCATGAATCTTTAGATCACTGAATAGTGATTGCAACTTTGTTTCAGTCAAACGCTGAAATTAAGACAAGAAACTTATAGAACTTTTAACTTACGTTAAAGTAAACATGCCAAAAAGTATTCTCTACCTGTTGAGCTTTGGTCCATAGTATATTGAGCTTGTTCATCCTAAAAGGTTTTTCTAGGGTCCTAAAATCAACGCCATTTTTAGTCGGTTTTGCATTCGCCTCTTTTGAATATTTATTTTCGCATAAAACTACAGTAATTAGTAAAAACACGATGCAACACTGCAGGGCTTTGGATGGAAAGTTTTTCATGTTGTCAATTTATTAGTTGGTTAGTAATTCGTTAAACAATAACTGCTTTGGCACATAAAGGCTGCAGTATTGTTCGAAATACTGTTAACGAACTGTTCCGAAAAACTATCACTTATATTTTTAGCCCGTGTTTACTGCTTTCTGAAATATGACACTATAAACTGCGATGAACTGTAACCGAGTTCTGTGAAGTGAACCGAGTACAACTTACGCGGCTCTGACATGTGACGGATAATGTGACACATGACAGTAGGGGCTGTGGAAATGAATGACGTATATGTCGAAGCCGAATTGTTTAACCCCTCAGCTGTGGACGATAAAATTACGACTTTCCCGTGTCTGTGGACCCCCGAGCGGGGTCTTCAACAGACTGACGTTTACAAGGGCCCAACCCACAATAAAACTGAATTTTCTGATGTTATTAAGTGAATACAACCTTTACTTAAATAAAATCACTCTTTTAAATAAATTTTCTACTTAAAACTATACTTTTAACATAATTATCATATAGTTATACCATAAAACTAGCTTGATAATCAGAGTACTTACGTTGTGAATAGATTTTGATCTATATTTTTTTATTAAAGCACTTTTTGGTACATATTTTGTAGCCTATCACAATTTGATGACACAAGTTACAAATAAGAATCATAATATCAATAGCACTCCTAAAAAAAAACTACACAATAAGCGTTTTAAATTTAGAGACAAAAAGGCAACCCATGAAGACATGAGGTTTTCTTGGAACTGTCCTTCTTTCAAATATTCAAACGACCGCTTGCTAGCTGTCTGTTTTACGCTGAACACATTTTAATAAGCCAGAGAGAGCCAGACATAGTTTAACAGTACGCTTTTGACAAAAAAGTGAGCACACGTATCACAACCCCGGAGCGGGACGCGCCACAGATTAGGCTGTAAGTGGCTGCGCCCCGCTGCGGGGTTCGCCACAGCTGAGGGGATAATCCGTCGTTTTACATTACGCCTAGCCGCTTTGCAAAACAGCGCCGTTTTGTAACGCGGCGGCTCAACGTTTAGCCGGATTGAATGCCGGAATGAATTTGGCGCTAAACGGCAAGCAACGAGCTCCCTCCTTAGCCTTCGAAGTTAGCATTTTTTTGATAAAAGCTCGGATTTTTTTTCAAATAAGTCAACTACTAACTAAAACACTTGATTCAAATATTTTTATTTTCAACATTGTTTTATTCTGTAATCTGTAAGTATGATCACTCCACAACCACAATATTA
This sequence comes from Adoxophyes honmai, assembly GCA_005406045.1. Taxonomy (NCBI): domain Eukaryota; kingdom Metazoa; phylum Arthropoda; class Insecta; order Lepidoptera; family Tortricidae; genus Adoxophyes; species Adoxophyes honmai. The sequence continues at coordinate 111,333 of BHDV01009622.1, forward strand.
GTATTAGTACGATGCGGTTAAACGTGGCCCGCCTTATTGAGGAACGTTTCGCAATAACATTCCGGCTGAAAGTTGAGCCGCTGCTTTACAAAACGGCGTTGTTTTGCAAAACGGCTGGTTGTAATGTAAAACGGCGGATTATACTATCTGGCTGCGACAAATACACTAATAAGTTCATTAATATGTAAAATAACGGGGTTGAATTAATAATTTTCATTATTTTTGTATTTAGACTGCTAGATAAACAAAATATTCCACAAGTTCCACATTTATCACATATAATAAAAAGTACTAATAACTTCGCCATGCTAGAGTTTCAAAATAAATGAATTAAAAGTTACGTTCTGAAACTATTTTTTTTTATAAACGTTACATTGTCATCAAGAAATCACCTGTCATCATCTTTTATGTATTTTTAACCGACTTCAAAAAGGAGGAGGTTCTCAATTCGACCTAATTTTTTTTTTTTTTTTTTTTTTTTTTTTTTTTTTTGTGTGTATGTTACTCGATAACTCGAAAACCCGTGGACCAATTTTCAAAATTTTTTTTTTAATCGAAAGGGTATAACTCGAAATTGGTCCCATTTGCACGACACCAGGATCTGATGGTGCAATCTTGGAGAAATCGAGGGAACTCTTCAAATTTTATATGGAGATGTACGGCGTTTTCGGTAATTTGTTGATGAAGTCAAGATTTTACATTCAGTAAACAGAATACTTTCAAAATATTGCTAACTAGCTGTGCCCGCGACTCCGTCCGCGTGGAATAGTGACAAATTTTCCCCGTTTTTCCTACATTTTCCACTGTTTCTTCGGTCCTATTGGTCGCAGCGTGATGTTATATAGCTTAAAGCCTTCCTTGATAAATGGTCTATCCAACACAAAAAATATTTTTCAATTCGCACCAGTAGTTTCTGAGATTAGCGCGTTCAAACAAACAAACTCTTCAGCTTTATTATATTAAGTATAGATTTGAAGTCGGTTTTTTTTTGTTTAAAATTATAGTAATTAAATTTAGGGTGTAAAAAGAACATAATGTACAATTAAATTTAGCCATCCATATCACTGTTAGAAATAGTTAAGCTACATAGCTACATTGTTCTGATTATGTCCATAATAATGCTGCCATCGTTTATCACTATTTTGCTCTGCCATTTTGTGTTCTTATTAGTTTACTTTAAAAATACCTGGAATAAATACATCAACATAATTAGTGTTAGTGACTTTTTTTTGACTTTGTTAGTCATACACTCTATTTAAGTTAGTCAAAATATTTGTTCTTCTTCTTCTTAGGGAAATTTGTTTCCCTATATGGCAATCTCGGTGCTCTCATAGAGAGACCATTTCTGCCAGCGTCAAGTAAAAATATTTGTTATCGCTAGTCAAGTATCTTTTTGGGGTATGACAACATCGATCTTTATTCGATGACAGCTGCTCGTTGCTCATCGGTCGGGTCGCGCTCGTTAGTGAGCTTTTGTATTTTATTTTGATGAAATAGCATTTCGATTTCAACCGTTCGGTTTTACTGCCGCGTTCTCAATACTCGTTTCGAGTTCAAGCACTAATGTTATCGTGTTCGCGGTAAGCGGTGCATGCTAGCCGAGAGCGATCATGAGCACAATGGGAATGGAACCTTAGCGTTTCTTCCCCACCTTATGGGATTGCATCTGCGTGGAGCACGATCGCGGCACGTACGGTCCGTCTGGCCATCGGCACTTTCTCTCGCTGATGCGTCGCGAGTCTGTACACTGCGGTACGGTCGCCGATGTTTGTTGGTGGACGCGTCTGAGAGCGGTCGCGTGTTGATCAAGGAACTGGAGTCAAAACATAGTAGTGTTTGTGTGATGAGTGGTGTGTTGTGACGCGGTGGCGCGCGAGGGCGAGATGCGGCGCGGCAGCGGCGGCGGCTGCGGCTGGGGCGGCGGCGGCGTGTTCGGCCGCTGGTCGCTGCGGCGACTGCTGCTGGACAGCCCGCTGGTGGGCCGGAGACTAGCACACTCAGGTACTACTTGCCACCATTCTTCAATTCTTCAATAAAATACAACATAGTGTTCTGTCTACTTCAAGTACTTAAAGATATACTTTTATGAACAATAATCCCTTAGCACCTGAAAAATTCAATACTAGAAGCAAGTTTTTTACCTGTTCTATCAGAATTCTGCTGAATTCATCATTAACCTCTCGTATGCTACGGAGCAGATCTGCTCCATTTTAAGGATATCTTTTCTTTATTTTTATTTTAACCCTTCGTATGCGGGAAATGAAAAATATACTGCATTCGAGCCTCTTCTGTTTCAGTATCTACAAATTATGGTGATTAAAATAAAAATAAAAAAAGATATCCTTAAAATGGAGCAGATCTGCTCCGTAGCATACGAGAGGTTAATCACCATAATTTGTAGATATTGAAACAGAAGAGGCTCGAATGCAGTATATTTTTCCTTTCCCGCATACGAAGGGTTAAACTAAATAAACCAGTAATTTTAAACCTTTGTTGTCTTTGCTGGAATATTATGCCTTAAAGTCAGTTTTGCATTGTCAATAAACTCAGACCAACAATTTTAGTGCTTTTGCCACATGTGACTCAACATCCAACATTTTCCTCTTAGATGAAGTAGCTGTTTATGAAGTAATTTTCATGAGTTATTTGGACTTTTATCTTTGTACATAACTAGTTTCAACAAAATTACAAAAAAAAAGTGTAAATAGGCAGTAAGGAACTCTGGTACACATCTTTTGTTGTCTGCAGCACTTCATAAAGACCATGATTGCCAAGAAGAATTTGATGCAAGAAACTTAGTACAAAGTATTTATTTCAAATAAAAATATAGGTGTACATATAACAACTGCAACATTCATCATGCATGTAAAGAAAACTGACTAAGTAGTTTTATGACAGCAACATAATCATGAACAAAGGTAAAAATACATGCCACTGACGTGTGTTTAATTTGAGTACTTATTTTCATTGTTTTAAAATGCATTTAACTTTTGAATTGTTTTTCATAAAATTTGCTTTCAATTGATTTTTGTCATATTTTTATAGAATATAATTTTAAATATGTCTGGTACAGCTAAGGAATCTAAGTTCAAAGCCACCATGGAACTTTTGAAGTTAGTATTGTAACAATTTTATTTGTCAGGTAATGTAATGTCACTGTAATGTTTTATGTGAAAAGGTTCCTTTGTGGAAATTGTCGATCGGAAATTAAATTCCTTGACTATACTCAGACTCGCTAGGTAAGCAATTTAATAATTATTTAATTACTCATTACTTCTATGTAAATTGGTACCAGTTATGCTGCTTTAAAACTATCAATATATTATCAATAATTAACTCCGATGTATGCTGATTATTGCCTATCATGATTAAGAGTAGGTAGTACCTTTTAGGAAAGTGTACTTGGGTTTTTCCAAATGTACAAAAAATCCCAGTGTGTTTTTATTATAGTTGCCCTGACTAGTTATAACAAGTTGGTACCACCAACTATCATCATCATTTGTAGTTAGCCTATTAGTACCTAAACCTAAAGTGGTTACATATTTCAATTAAAATGAGCTCTAGAAACTCTTATCACTTGATCTATTTGAGGTGCTAAAAATAAGAATATAATGAAATAAATTGTTAAAGATAAACAATTTATTTCATTATATTCTTATTTTTTAAAATGTCTAGACCAGTACTAAGATACCCATACATTGTGTCTTCTACTGATATTTTTTGTAATAAATTAGAATAAAATTAAATACTATGTTAGATGCACAAGTTGGGCTTCATGTCACTCGAGTCCCAACTATACTGAATAAAACAGTTCCATTGGATTTACCATACCTATAAAATACAGAATTTTATCTGATATGAATTTGAAGTTATAACGTACTTGACGATTCACTCACTGGTATAATTCCTAAAAAAAAAACTATAAACAATTTCAATACTTAATTATTTTATTTCATAATTTTTATAAAAGAAAAAGAGTTTATAAACAGTATTTTGCTGAATTCTGCCTTTTATCAAGTCAGTCTAACCATTGCAAGTTGGTCAAACTTTACTTTCAAGATTTGAACATTAAACAAGCAACTAAAATACAATTGCATGTTAATTAAAAGATAGTAAAGCCATAAATTCCATCATTTCTTATTGTGTACAGACACTTCAAGGTCTTCTGTAATAAAACTCCAAACTTTTGAGCAATCAATCAATTAGTCATTGGCATCATTAAATTTTTATGACCACAACCAATTGTGAGACATTGAGGCAATAAGACCTGGCCAAGGGGGTCAATGCTGGCGTTTGGCGACAATCACGCAAATTTGACCTTTAGCTGCCTTGTAACAAGAATTGTTTATTATCACATATGGGTATTGAGGTATTGATAGATTGGTAGGAGTGGGCTACATCACCGCCAGTAGGTGTTGGTGATAGTGAAATGATAATCTTAAATGCATACTTCCTGTTTTTATTATGCAGTATCTAATCATATTAATATGATAACATGGATAGTCGCCAGTGCTTTCTACTGACCATGCACACAGTTTCACAAAATTGTTAAATTATTCTCAAAATGTCAGTTGGAATTTCCTTGGCTACACATTTTATCTATGTATAATATTCAGAGACTTGAAAATTAGCTTGCAGTATTACAGTGGAACGTCGATTATCCGAACGTCGATCATCCGAATGACCGCTTAACCGAACTGCTAGTTCTCGCTCGCTCAAACGCGGCTCTCTCACTTGCTCGCACGCAACCGTCTCCCCCGCTACCACCCGCGTCCACTTGCACACATCATTTAGTCTGCGTTAGCGCTCTCTAAGCTATCTGTACCTAGTATGTACATTATAATTATTCCTACTTTACTTAGTTATAAACGAGATTTATATTAAATATGTTTTTTATTGGTATATAAACGTATACAGTTCGATTATCCGAAAAAACCGGTTTTCCGAACACCCATGTCCCCCAATTAGTTCGGATAATCGACGTTCCACTTATATACAAAGCTAGATCCTTGTGGCAGACGAACAAATCGTTTAGGTTTGCTTCGTCCACATTCCCATTTCGTCCACATTCCCACTTCGTAAAATCCCACTTAGTCAACATTGCCATTTCGTCCATATTCCCACTTCATCCACATTCTCACTCCGTCCACAATCCCACTTCATCAATATTTCTTGCCAATGCGGTTTTCGCTCACCACCACTTTCGAGGACTTTAAGTATGTTCATAGAGCAAACTTTTAGAAATAGTCTATTCAATAGTATTTTTTTATGTTGTGGCTGTGGGTGTCTTGGGAATGTGAACTAAATGGGAATGCGGACGAAATGGGATTTTGGACCAAGTAGGAATATAGACAAAATAGGAATCTTGACAAAATGGGAAGTGGATGAAATGGGAATGCTGACAAAATGGGAAGTGGACAAATTGGAAATTGATTGCGGACGAAGTGGGATTCTGGACGAAGTAGGAATGTGAACGAAATGGGAATGTAGTTGTAGACCAAGTGAACCTAAACTAAACAAATGAGGGTAGTTCTTGCACAATAATAAACTGAGAACCACTGATTGACAGTGTAATGTACCAAAAACTTCTCTGGACTGAAAATCTATTCTATCCTGAACAATACCTAACCAATTGTTCAATTCTGTGTCTATCATTATTTTCATTATTATTCCATTATGTAAAACATTAACAATGTCAGTAGTGAGATTGTTTTTTGGATGAACTAAGAGCACTTAAATATTCTGAACTTTTTTTTTATTTTTTTTTATTAGCCTATTATTGTATCCCACTGCTGGGCAAAGGCCTCTCCTTTTGACCTCCACAACTCTCGGTCTTGCGTGATGTCAGGCCAGTCCGCCGCGTACGAGTCCAACTCGTCCCGCCATCTTCTTCTCGGCCTGCTTCGACGTCGCTGGAACGAACTGAAGTTATCCATATGCATATTATTATTATATATAACTTATTTTGTTCTGTACCTAGTATTATAGTAATAATTTCTATACACAAGGTCACAAGGAACCTTTTTTAATCTTTGCTAAGAAATATTTTGGTTATTATGACAAATGATGGATGCAACAGGGTTCTATTTAATGTCACTCATGGCTTTGTTAAGTCTCTTATCTTAAGTAAATGCTGGTTAATGTTTGTACTCAGTCACTGACATGACTTTTCTCTAATTGATTTTTAGTTAAATGTTTACATTCATTACAATAATTTCGTATCTCATTATCGTAAGTAAACATTCGTTGTAGAGTAATAAATAATTTGTAAAATATGCATTTTGTCAAATAATAGCGGTTCTTACTCCTGGCTTCGCGTGGGTGAAGTGGACATATCTTTTTAAACAAATATAAAATAAAATGGATTAAAATGATAATTGCGTTACTCAGGGACAATGCACGATTCTAACGGCGAAAGAATATTATTAAAATCGTTATTAAAGTAACTTTGAATTTGATTGCTAAAAAAATTTTTAGTGACAGAAAATTCTGTATTTATTGAAGAAGGTATTGAAGTCTAGGAATTTGTTATTTTTTTTTTAGGTTCAATGCTACTTGGCGTCCACCCAACTTCAATCACAAAATGATCAACTTTATCACAAAATGGTTCAAGATCAAGTTTAATTTGTATTTTATGTAAAACTAGCTGTGCCCGCGACTCCGTCCGCGTGGAATAGTGACTATTTCCCCACGTTTATTCAACATTTTGCTGTAATTCTTCGCTCCTATTGGTTGCAGCGTGATGTTATATAGCCTAACTAAAGCCTTTCTCTATGTATAAATGCTCCACCCAACACAAATTAAAATAATTTTTCAATTCGAACCAGTAGTTCCTGAGATAAGCGCGTGCAAACAAACAAACAAACTCTTCCGCTTTATAATACGTATTAGTATTAGTATAGATCAGGGGTTCCCAACCTTTTCTTGGTCAGGGCCCACTTTGATAATAGTTTTGTTGGCAGGGACCACAATAAAGCTATAATAAAATTCACTCATTGTACGGCGACCGACGGCGCAAAATTTTAATTGATTCGCGGACCATATTTTGGCTTACGCGGACCACGGGTGGTCCACGGACCCCTGGTTGGGAACTACTGGTATAGATAAAAGTTTTATTGAAATTTCCAGGAATTTATTGTACTAGTCAATGGCCGGTATTTAGTTAGGTAGGCTTAGGTTTGTTATGGAGAAGTACAAATAAAATTTCCAACCATTTTATCTATTGGAAGAATAGAGCCTAAAACTATTTGTGCAAAAATGCACTTTTGGCATGGCCACGCACGCTATGTCGGTAACCCAGATTTGTGTTAATTTGAACAAGTTTTTAATGTTTCGCAGACGATAACCGGGCGATCTCTAAATTTGCCACGCTATATGACGCCGAATATTCGAACCACGCTCATTTAGGCCTCTGTATTTTTAGACCTACGCCGGATATGCTAAGATTGGCTGGCGAACCTGGTTTTAGCACTAAGGTACGGTCGGCTGCCCAGTAAAGGTAACCCCTTGGCGTGACGCATAACTCTACAGGGGTAATTTTCTCTGCAGCTGACTGGGCCTAGGAATTGTTGCGAAAATCAGGGAACTTAACTTGATACAAAATAATTAACTAAAAAGAAATATTAGCTAAACCTACTATACTGACTTGACTAAACTACATACGTAATGGTCATGTTGTGGATGAGAGTAACTTAAGCAGTACAGACGCCATACCAATTACAACGATCGTCATTCTTATTCAACACACAATTCACGTTCACACGATAATTATCATCAATACGATAGCTTACCAACGCGTCAATCCTTTTACCTGAATCATATATCACGTTCGTGAAGGACCCCGGAATGTACCCACCTATAACGTTGGCTGCAAAGAGAGCTCATTGTTTATTCGTTATTATCATTATTCATTAGATTTGTTTTCCGTGTGACGAGAGATGCATACCTGTCACCTGATTTATTACGGAATGAATCTTGCCAGATTAGCTTTGTTTGCCGACGGGATAAACGACTGCGACTTCTATAATAGTAATAGAGGGCTGCTTGCGTTCGTGGAATTAACAGGAAAGAAGAAGAATTTTCTTTTAGCTTTGCTCTTGTTTTATAAAAATAAATGAAATCGACGTATATTGTAATTGCCCTGATGAACTGGCGATAAATAAAATAAATTGTTACGTTTCTTCGTTACGAGAAACAATCCGTGCATACCGAAGACCGAAGCGTAGCTAATAATTATGATTCTCTACTATCGGATATGAATTAAAGGAAATGTATAAAATCGGACAGTTAGGTAGCTGATTAAAAACAACCAAAAATCGCGTTGCGGTCGGATTATATCACGGTGCTCGCAGCTTAATGTCGGCCGCGCCGCGCGCGCGCCGCCTAACGCAACCAGCATGCGTTTATGTAACGCCTTAACCCAATTATTAAGGCTGCGCGAACCACGACCATCACATCACTGATTTGTGATGATTACAATACCAACTTGATCGCTATCAGACAATACCGGGAAGGAAGAAGCCGCTTACGTTGACCCAGTTATTAATTAAAGTTTAATGAGTTCTATCGTCATTGTTTTCGTGGATATAAAGTTGAATTTGTGCGTCGCCGTCATTATTTTGTAATAAACCCAATGGCACAATTTCTCTGGCTTTGCTGGTGCAACCTTGCGTTCTGGTTAGTGATAAAATTGCAAGCATGCGTTTTCCATGTCCGCGAACAGCGCAGCTGGATCAGATTACCTTCTGCTTTTGCTGAATTGTAAATGTCAGTAGTTGTTATTTTTGCCCATGACACATTCGAGACAAATGTAAATGCCGATTCATTAAATTTCCATCCGTCCTCAATAAAATCACGAAGTCAAATGTAAGCTTAAAATATTTCAAATCCAACTTGTAACGTTACATTTATTCGGTGTTAATTAGTGTAGTCGCATATTTTAATGCATGATTCGTAGAAGTAAAAAAAAACAGCGGCGGAAGAATACAAGGCTCATGAGATCAATAATTATCTTGTAAAGAGTAGGTATATCCTGCAGAGGAAGTGCCTGCAATTCAGATTTTCTCTTGAGATTGCTCGCGCATAGTCTGAGAACTTTCCAGACTGTTTATCAAGTAATCTTTTGTTCTCTAAAGTAACATCGGAGGGTCAATCGGTAGGTGGTATGTCCATTGTATTAATTGTTGACGTAGGTAGGTAGTCTATCCAAATATATACGTTAAGTTTATCAACGCTACAAATGCACTATTTGAATTTTTACGTGTTGTGATGATTTGTCAGCTGTACCTACTTTAAATATTTACTATGATTAGAAATGTACCTATTCGAATTTAGGTTCTAATTTATACGCAGAGCTCAAGTGTCAAATAATTTTTTGTGAACTATAAAAATATCCACTTGAAAGCTAAAGTCAAAGTAAACATTTGAAAATCTCAGTCCTTACTTAATTTTAACACGTATGATAAAAGTAGTGGAACTTCCGCTGCACATTATCGACTGTTGTCATTGTCACAGTTCAGTGTCCGCCAGGATCATAGGTCCCTCGCCGGTCCCCTGAATTTGGTAGTCTATTACGCGACTTGTAAATTTACTCCAATTGAGAATAGTGAATAAAAGTATTTTCTTCGGTTGAAAGTCAACGAATAAACAAACAAGAGAATCAGTAATGTATCATGATTAGCTTTATTAGTTAATCATGGAACTGTGGAGAATCGAGTCACGCAAACGTGCTGGTTTCAGTTTAGAACTTTCAAATTGCTGTCAATTTTTCACCCTGGTGTTGTCATGTTAGACTGTCGGTTTTCAATACAGCGCGTAAAGACCGACAGTAATGTTGTCGCCTGCTAGTAAGTAGACAGGATTAAAGGAAACAAGGGTATTCAAAAAAGAAGTATGTACTATACGGCCGAATTGAGAAACCTCCTCCTTTTTTGTGGTTAAAAATAATAAAAATCAGTACTGCTCGTAGTAGGTACCTAAGGTTTATAAAAATATAAGAAACACTGGCCTTAGGACGGGTTAGGCTTTAGGAAGGATAGCAGGCAGGGCAGGAGATTCAGGCCGCCTCGGAGCTCCCTCAGGCTTCAGTACTCAGCGCCGGTCTGTTCCGAGGCAGTAGGGCGACAGGAAACGAACAGCGGGGACAATGTGGAAGCGAAACGGGAAAGGAAGGGCTGGAATCAAGCATTTGGTTACCAGTCTGTTTGTAACGTCCATCCAAGCATCGATTCAAAGCCTAGGCCAGTGAGAATTAAACTAAACTAGCCTTGGATAATCATTTACATGGGAAAATTTATTAATGCTACTTACAAGAGTATGAAACAGTAGGTACCTGCACATGTGGCTGCCCTTTTTAACACAAGTAGCGTAGATAAAGTGTTTTATTCTATTTTAAGATTAAAATAAAATCTAAAAGCGGCCTTTGTCTTGCAAAAAAGTATTTGAGTCCCACATAAAACAAAAGCCAGTCGGCAATTTTGAATTTGGAACATATTTCTTTTTGTAAGCGGCCAATTGCGCACCATGTAGGTTAGCCATGTTACAATGTTTACACGCGCTCGCGCTGCGAGAAATTGCACTATCAATTAGCGAATCTGGATACCTTCTCGTATAACCGTATATCCAAGGACGATAGGCCATAGGTTCTCACGACAGGCATTGAAATAATGCACCGTGTCCCAAGTCCCTTTGAAGTGCAGCTTCGCCTCGGTTTCATCTCAATGCCGCTCGCTAATTGCCAAATAAGCTTGCATGTTTATCTGAAATAAACACCACTTAGCATTTACCGTACGTGGCCTCCTATACTTGTCACACATTCGGGATGCCGGTGAAAGTGTCGGAGAATCTTTTGTGTTGTCTGAACTTAACTAGGTTACTTTAATATTGTTTGTGACTAACTAGAGTTCCGTGTCGTGACTTTTCACATAACCGAGAGCGTGAGTGTGCTTCTTAGTCATCACGAGGATGGTGGGGAACACTTAATCACTGTTATGGGTTTACGTCGCAAGGTCGGATTGGCGTAGGACACGAGATGATTTAAAATGACTAATTGTTAATACCAACCGATAATTAGATCGTGTTGTGTTGGATTTAGAACAACGCTGCTCCATTTCTTCCATGGATGACGTAAGAGGGGACTAAGGAAATGGGTTTTAGTATGCCTTAGACGGCAGGATAGTCACTATTATACCATCTATATATTATTCCATCTGTTTACCTAGGATAATACTCTATACTAAACGTGAGATAGTCATGGTTTTGGGTTTGTAACTTTGCATGTTTTGTGCTTACCCCATTTGGGAATACCGGTGTGATGTATGGTGATGATGATGTCATCAATTTTGAAATGCAACAGAACACGATGGTGATATTTTAGATTCCAGCGATGTACGAGATGTAGACGCATATAGAACGGATAGGAACGTCGTTTATCGAAGTAGTTATGCACATTAAAGAACATTATGTCCAAGGTGGATACTAAATACATCAATGTTCATTTGTTTGTCTTTGATAACTCTACACTTAATCCATCGTACGTCGAATGAAACCCGAAGGCAGCCTTGTGTTATTGAACTTGGTAACCTCTGTCAGCCTACCTTGGGCAATCATGTGCAAGAAGCTTGGTTAACTTTTTTTCAAATTTGCATTTGTATGAATTTATTACTTCAAGCACGAAGTTATAAAGAGTATTAAACATTAAAAGAAGCTAAACAAAATCACATGCAACGAGTAAGCGATAGGAACATTTCCTCTTAAATGTTTATTCACGTGTTTTTGTTGATATTCAGGTTGCCCGACTTTTGGCAACTGGATGTTTTTAAATACCGGTGTTAGCGATTATCTGGCGCTCACCGGTCGGCCGAGTATCTGTCTGAATATGCGAATTTAACAGCGAATACTCAGCCCGCATTCCCATGCGCTGGGTCACCGGTAGAACATCAAGTTTTCGATCGGGTTACATACATACATCACGCCTGCATTCCTAAATGGGGTAGGCAGAGCACACGTCATGCTACGTAGAAAAAAAACCATGACTATTTCTCGTTTCGAGGCCATTTCGGCAGGTATACTAGTGACAGGTTGCTAGCCTGTCGCCTAAAACATACTTTAGTAGCCTCTTATGACATCCAGGGAAGAAATAGAGGGGTGGTATTCTAAATCCGATACCACACGCAACTTTTTGGGTTGTATTACTCTCGTAATGAAATACTTTTTACAGCAAACGACTCGCATCTGAAGGGATCGGAAAAAAGATCGGAAGGAAGCTCTTTAAACGTTCTTTGCGTATTGTGTCTCGTGCTGTCTTGGTATACCTACCTAACAATAATTAATAAAGTTAAGGCCCCTCGCGCACGTCAGTAAAACATGAGAATTCGTGGTGCCTAGTGTTTGGGATATCACTATCATGCAACATCATGCATGATTTACTGGCTTTCACAGCCCTGACAGTGCAGCCAGGCTTCCAGAGCGTGGGGGCTAATATAGTTACTATACTATACTATAGTAGCTAATTACAGCTGTATTGTGTTTCTAGGCTGCAGGGAGTGAAGGCTGCGTGTGTTTGCAACGACGGTTGTTATCGTCGTTAAGAAGGGGGGTCTCCACTCTCGATTGGTTGTACCTTGACTAGGCTCCGTCCTATTACTGTTTAATTAGACCGTAACCTTTTAATGTTAATTGCATCATTTACAATTTGGGCGTCGTCAAATAAAAATGTACTGACTAATTCGTTTAAAACCAATATAACGTTCAGAAAAGGCATTAACATAGGGGAAAACGTGCGATTCTACGTATTAGCATTTCTAATCGATAAATATTTTAATGAAACATTTATGAACATAGCTATAAAGTATAAACCAGTTTACTTAAGAGCTATGATGGGTATTTATAGAATATACTTTGCAAAACAACAAGCCTGTTACATATTACGATGTTTTTGGCGACATAGAGCTGATTTATTACAAAGCGGTTTGGAAAATCCGAGTAATAAATGTAAGACCTTCACAAGCATAATATTAGACATGTATGATATCTTTCAGATCCGTTCACTTTACTACGTTGTAATGTTAGTATTCCATTTTATGCCCGTAATTTGATGGATTTATACAAGACTACAGTTGCCCGCGACCCCGCCTGCGCTTGGCTTTTAGTTCGTTTATTACCATCCTGCTGTAACTGTTTTGTTCCGGGTCAAAAAGTAATCTGTGTCCTTTCTCGGGCCTTAAACTAGCTTCCGTGCCGAATTTCGTCTTATTCGGTTGAGCTCTTAAAGCGTGGAAAGGGCAACACACAAGCAGAGCTACATAAAGGTTCCCAAATACTTAGTTATAATAAGCAGGGGTCGGATTTTTCATAGCATGGTCGGATGAAAGAAAACTGTGGAGTCGATATTAAAATTAAATTGTTATGTAAACCATACTCATACTCATTCATTTGATTACGAACGGAATTAAATTATAAATAAAATAAATCATATGAGTAGAAATAAATTATATTGTAAAGTAAAATAAAACATTATTTTTATAATGTGCATCTAGTTTCCAATATCCATAAAGTATGTAGATACAGGAATGAGTGTCTCAAAATCTTGACAAGGTATGGCATGTGCATTGTCCATTTCAAAATTACAATTGTAAAACGAGAAAATAATGGCAACTATTTCCATATTTTAATTACATTCAGTAACATTAATTTTCGATTAACATTTTCAATCTGTCAAACTGTACAAGGAGCAAAGTGTTACGGGACTAAGAAAATTAGTGAGTGTGAGTATGAATATGAATTAAAGTTTAGTTTTAATATCGACTCCATAGTTTTCTTTCATCCAACCATGTTATGAAAAATCCTACCCCTGAAATAAGCATCGTAAATTTAAATAGAGTTGATCAATAAAATTTACGCTATCTGAACTGTATCACCTAACACCTAAGCAGTTTTCGATTCCACCCTATCTTTCAAAATACGAAGCCTGCATGTCAAGTATTATGTATATAAAAACAAACAGACAATAGATATGAGAAACAATGTATTTCAACAATCCTTTGTAGTATTATGCCAGCCATCAAGGGCGATGATGTGATCGGATCTATTAATCAACCTGTAGCCCAAGGTATGTCAACACGCCTTGCAGAGCTGGGAACCAATTAGGCCAACTCATATTTCTAAATTACCGATATTCTACATACATTGGGGAGAGAACTTTTAAAAAGACTTAATTTAATAAAGGTTCGGCGATTTAAAGTCTACTTAAATCAGACCCGAGCAAAAGTTTTGAGATATTTCCGATATTGAAGGTCCGAAATTTCCTAAACGACAATTTCCGATGAATGAAAGTCGTTTTTGCTATGTAAAGAGATTCCAAAATCCAAAGCCCTAAAATTCTTGGGCCGTCCCTAAAATTGTTTTACAGTCAATATTGTGTCCCAAATCGCAAAAATATACGATGATATACGAGTAGGTCGTAGTTCGCGTCATACGCTGCCGGGACGCCGCACCCTCTACACTACTATGAAATATGTGCAAACAAGGGACGTTCAACCGAGGAGGCTACTTATTAAGCTAGTTATAGTCGGTGTAGACCGAGTCGCAAATAGGCTACCTGTCGCTTTCTAACGTCTCTAGTTAGACAGGGACAGGTATAGCATATCTCGTGCGCATCTCCACTAGCGCCTTGTTGTGCTAAGTCGGCTGTAAGCTTGGCGCGACAATACGCGTGAAATAGAATATGTACCTGTAATTTTGTCTCTAGTTAGTTAGACAGTGACACGTATAATCTGTACGGTCACTTTAAAGTCATAATTATAAAGGCCAATTTACATGGTACGAGTTTCTCGCCCATTTTGGGGCGAGAAATCGTATGACATTATCGTACGCGATAATCGCCAGGCGAGAATCGCATAAAAATGGTTACACATATGCGAGAAATAAAAACTCGCTTACGATTATGTCATTCGATACTCGTACGGAGATTATCGCCAGGCGATATAGTTTACACGGGACGCTGCATTTTACGGAGATATTTGCTTATGATGTCTCGACTCATCTAAACTCGTTCTCGTATGACATTTTTTCTCGTACATGCGAGTATCGCACGAATCGGTCAGAACCGATTTTCATACGAGTTTTACCTGTCAATTTACGTGATTCTCTGCTATTTAATCGACACTTGTGTTGTGTTACACAATATTCGTGAGTATAATTATTTTATTTAAGTAAGTAAGTAAACACTATTGTACAAAAGGAGAAAACACAAAATACAAAAAACTAAATTATATACAAATGAAATGACGAAGTGCAAAGGCGGACTTATCCCTTACAGACAACTTTTGAGAGGCAGAGAGTAAACTAAATTATTGAGACCGACAAAAAGAAAGAATGCAATAAACATGGTGAAGTACAGCACAACAAATTCTTTTATTTTTTTATTGTCATATTTTTCAAGATAATGACGTATGTACTTTAACTTGCTAATTAATGACTCCTGGCTAAATGACACGTGACGTTGCCTTGAAAAAATTACGCGGCGGGAACAACAGCAAATAAAAATTTAAAAAACTGTTTCGTGCGTTTTGGCGATAGCAACAATTTAAAAATGTTCAGAAAGATAGTTAAATTTGATAATTCAACGAATATGAAGTTTGTTAAGTTCTCACAATGTTCTCGTAATGCACTCATAATGACGACTGAATTTCATTTGAACTCGAAATACGATTCTCGCATTGCGTTTATGTTTACACGGAGATTGCAACCATATAAGACGAGGCGATTTTCGCCCTTTGCCATACGATATCGTACGTGTAGTTTATATGATGACACATTTTTTCTCGTGCTACGATAATCGTACACTCGAAGAGAGAAACTCGTACCGTGTAAATGGGCCTTAAAGCTGGCTATGAAACCGCTTCAAAATAAACTACGTAAACTACTCTATCACTATCACTTCTGTTTCTCTGAAGATTTATGAATGCTGCTCACTCATCCAATTGATGACATTCGTTCTGTGTCTGTTTACTTCACACGAGATTAGTTTCAGGTATTCGAATCTGCGTTTTTATTCGTGTTTGCGCACTTGTAACGGGAAAACCAGCGCTAATACGCGAATCTGACGTGCTCGGACGATTTCCGGATACTGGTACAACATACTAAGTATCGTAACGTCTTTTGATCCTTCATTATGTATTAGTTTCATTCTTTTTCTTGTTGTTAATAGGATGCATTTATTTATGATCTTCGTGACCACCTTACATTTATGAGTAACATTTCTGTATTTATGTTGGTATGGTCAAGAGTAGGTTTGATTCGCCTTTGATTTAACGGAATAAGGTATCGCTATGTACCTAATTATTATTTTTAACTTGACTGTGCGTTCGACTGTGGTTGTGCGTGCGAGACCCAAAAATCCTGTAGTCAGTATCTACCCGCTATAGTCCAGTGAAACCTACCTATTACAGTCGGTAGTCGGTACACAGGACGCAATTCGTCATTAACAATTTGCTCTTACGACATAGAATTGGGAGCTAACTGATTGTAAATGATGTTTTCTATTAATAGGAACCAGTGCAAACAGTATCGCTAATAGATGTCCATTAACGGGCAATATGACACGCCAATAATGTGCTATCCAAGTGACACTCAATATTGTAGGAACAAGGACACTTGCACGCTGCACAGCACAGCCAGCCTTGCCTGCTCCGGCAGATTTAACTACGTGTTGTGATGATTAAAACATTGTAAAGTGTAATTTGTAACACCGATCTTAAAATTTAATGAGTCGCTCACGATTACAAATAGCAAATTGTACAACAAGAGCATAAAAAACCATTTTATCCGACACGTTTGTATGTATAGCCACGCGAGCCGGAGTGAAATGGGTTTTTGCTCTTGGATTTTACACTCTGTTGTTCACTTCAATTGCAACGAAATTTGATGAAGATGAAGCGTGTACATAGTATTTAATTAGTATTGCATTAAAGTAGATTTGTACTGCTTTAATTCCTCAAATTTGTCTTTCAAATTTTCTCAAAGACGACCTGCAAAATCCGATATCTAATAGCAATAATTTAACACAGTTTGGACCAATGTAACTGTAGAAACTGCAATAAATACTCTAATGATAGTTAATAATTGCGGATACTATAGCAACTTAATCAGATTTCACATGATTACTGACTATTATGTACGTTGCGTGAATTACGTAAGTGCCAGTTAATGGTTAACACTGCTCATCGACGTATTAGTTCAACCTCAATTCTTTCATGAGCAGCTCTGCATTGGTTGTGACCAAAGCGTTAGATGGAGTAAGATTATGTTGTTATACATACTGCCATGTAGTAATATTAAATTGGTGCATCGAGGATCCCTATGAATATTAGCCTACTAAATTAATACCTATTGGTATTCTTAACCAGGACACGTTTCTTAAAACAAATGTACGTAATGTTTGTGCTATCAATATGCCACGTAAGAAGTTCAACTTGTCCTCTAGCTTTGAGTATTATGTTCGAAGAATTTAAATACATAGTTTGAATGAGTAAAATGTAGGCCCAAGATTTCAAACTAATCTAGATCTGAAAATTGAACTGTCTCAGAGAGCTTTTGCTAGGCGTAAATTCATTGTAAACCTTAAAATATGTAAGTCTGACATCCTACTTCCTTGGCTTCAACCATATTCATGCTCGTCAGTTTCGCGTACTTCTAATTTGGCCGCTCTTTAGCCAGAAGGTTGGTCTTCATTCAAGTACAGTTCGCTTTAGGTACGTTGGGAATCCTTGATAATGTGAATATTAAACGCAAGCTTGATTTCTGACCCTGTCTGTTAAATGAGTATGTCTATAGACAACTCTATGTTAATTATGAGCTACTAACTACTCAATACAAAATTGAACAATGGCAATTACTCGACTGTAAATAACTTAATACATTTTTATTAGTGAATTGCTGATTGCGAATCATTAGGCACCCAACAGCGTAATCATCAGACTTACATTATTTTTAATAACCATGACGTCAAAGCTTTAATAGCGGCCGCTACTGTTTCCTCCTCTATGCGATATAAAAGGAAGTCTTTCTGTTGTTTGTTACCAGACTTGACATCATAGGTAAGTGGGTTTTGACGCAATTACCAATAGTGAAGTTAAACATAAACAAGGGGATTCACGAACTCAAAGGGTGCCTATAGCTGCTGTACGGCGGGCTTGATCGACAGTTTGAGTGCATATGAGAGTTTCCGTGTCAAGCAAATAGTTCACGGTCGATTATTTGGAGGGCCCTACAAGAAACGACCTCGCCGTTTTGTATGCAGCCGGCGGAAGTGTATTTACACTGTACTTGCGTTCCTGATTAATATTTGTTGTTCAATACAGATTTAAAAACGTTACGTGGGCGATGCTTGTTCTGTTCTGGCGTAATAAACTGACTCCCACGGTTTTTTTCGTGTAATTAGTTACGTGAATTATTGTTTATCGGGTGCTCCTCCTGTTTGGCCCACGCGAGCGTGTAACGCGTGATGTAACTTATATTACTTAATGTCTTTACGAGTATGACCTTAGACCCATAGGAACTCAATCGTCAATTAAAAACCCGTGTCTTGTCTCTATTTTAGAATGCTAGTCCGTAAATGTAAGATAGTTGTTAGGGCGTTGTGCACTTCAGGGAACTTTAGAGTTCAGCAGTCTGATTGTTAAGGTTTCGATATGGCAGCAACGAAAAACGTATGCACAGATCGCCGACGCGGTACACCAGCATAAATACGTTTTCTGTTGCTGTAATATTGGACCGTTATAAATCGGACTGCCGGTCAGTACAATTCCCTGAAGTGCATAAACACCCTAAGTCTGGCAGCACCTTCTCATACCGGTTGCCAAAGAAAGTTGTTGATCATTGTTTGACTTGTTAATTTAATTATTTTAATCGCCAGTTATATACACACCTTTAGAAGTTTGCACCTGATACTAAATAAAACGTAACGACTTTGTTAAACTAATCTTAGCTTATAACAGTTATAACAAACAGAAATAGTTTCCATTAATATATTATTAATTTATTATGTACCTATTTCAATTTTGTACTGTAACTACGACCTAGATGAAAGACTATGGATTACCCCGTAACATGTCGAGCTAA
The DNA here is from genome assembly GCA_005406045.1 of Adoxophyes honmai. Taxonomy (NCBI): domain Eukaryota; kingdom Metazoa; phylum Arthropoda; class Insecta; order Lepidoptera; family Tortricidae; genus Adoxophyes; species Adoxophyes honmai. Next base: position 130,452 of record BHDV01009622.1, read on the forward strand.
ACTCAATTTTAGACTATAGAGTTATCTGTATTTTTCATTTTGATATCTTTCACGCAAAATTTTAGCTAGGATCTCTTCCATATTGCTTTAATTTTTTAGCAAGAGAGTGTGAAGCATTTGGACGTGGTAAGGTGCCCGCATACACTAGCTGGGAATTTGCATGGCTGCCTTCATTGCAAGGTTCGTTTGGCCTTGTCGCGTATTGATCTACTTAACTAGGTATGCACTAAAAATTTCAAGACATTATCAACTTGAAATCGCTTGGAAAAATAACCAAGTTGGAACTCTCAAAGGTGCCATTAAGGGAACTGCATAACCAGCATAACTAGTGAGTCTGACTGAATGTACCTACCTGTCTCAAGTTGATTGCAACATTGCCCCATAGAATTGTCTTTTATCTTTAATACCCGCTGCAGGAAAATCGTGAGAACCCGGGGCACACTCAGCATCCCCACTGTCGTATGACTTTATTATTCAACACGTAAAGCTTCCTACGTAATTAAATTCAGTCTAGTCACGTGACGATTGCTAATGCGGATACCATAAACATTTGTCGTTTCGTCTTGTAAATCGTTTCCAGCATTATTTTCTCGTTTGACGTCGTCTGCTTGCTTAATGTTTCAGAAAACGATGGCTTTTAATGCCCTGTCTACTTGGGAACAGTCGAGATTAAGGTTTTACCGGAATGGAACTTTTGGATGGAATACGAACTGTCGACAGTGTATTTTCCTGTGTTGTGTCGGGTTAGAATAACACTTTTCCATTACTTTCCTAGATGTCTTATGAGGTGACTTAGTTAAATAGAGGTGGATTAGGTATGCTTTAGTTTAGGCAACAGATTAGCGACCTGTGACAACTGTACCTCTTTCATCTGTTTTTAGACCTAAAATTATGCTAGCATAATAAAATAACACACATCTAGTGTGGGTGGCTATGGAGCGTGAAGTATTCATGGTTTTGTCTATGTCACGTTTCGCGTGCTTTGCCTACCCATTTGGGAATACAGTGATTGTACATATCTTGTTGTTGACCATTTAATAAGTCTTCAAAAATAATTGTGGTTTTGTTCTGTCGTAATCGGTTCAATGTCAATTTAGGCGTATATGTAAGCTGTAACGAGGTTCTACTACATATGATTTTTAGGCTAAATTAATCCAATGTCTAATAACTCGCTTTCACAATAGGACTTCACTGATTCGTATCTACTTGAGGTCGGACTGGCTGAGTGGCTGTCCGAAGCAGGGATTTTGGGGAACGGCATCACCATTGTCTTTGTTTAACAACGCCATGAGCCGATGTAAACAAGGATCTCTGGCCAGAAATTGGTTCTCCATCTGTTGTTCATTAATAATAGGACCTAATCGACTTTATGACATCTACCTATCCAACATACCGCCATTATAACTTCTACCGACAATAAAAAATATGAACCAGCGTCTTTTTTTTCGAAAACTTCTATTAGGAAGGTCATACAGATAAAAAGCGAGCTCTCATGTGGACACAGATTTCATGAAATAAGAAATACCGATCTTATGATTTTTTTAACGAGCGATGGAGAGGCATCTTTCATATGTCTGATCTTTTCTATTTCAATTATGGGCTGTATACCCTTAACTTTTGACACGTCCACATGTAATAAAATTTTAATGTACTTAATTGTATGTATACGACCCATTTATTACTTATTCTGCGGCATTTTGCCGAGCTTCTAGAAATTTCCGACCAGTGTTAATTCGATCACGACTTTTACGCTATCTTTACATAATTTTATTTAAACCTTATACATTACTTATTCTGTGCTTGTTGAACGTTGAACACTAAAATGAATAATACTCCACCACTAAATATAATTTATTCGACAATTTTAATTTATTCGATCATCTGTTTCAAAGGTATCAGAAATATAAAAATGAAAAGCCATTATGAAAAGTGTCTGTATCTGATTAGATATGCGGTAATTGCCTGACGTAGATACTGTACTCGTATTTGTTTAGTACTTCCACCTGTTGACCATTGTACCTCTACCTATTATTATTATAACATTTATAACTAAGTTACTTGACAAACCGTCCATTCTTATTCTAATAACGCTTGACAGTAAATCACGGTTGTTGCCAAAAATTGGATAGAAGCAAAAACGCATTTACCCAACGAACGTTTTGGACTTCCCAGACGGCAGTTTTTGTTTGCCCGTGGTCGGTTTGCAATGACCACAAAGCGTGGCCGGGATTCCCACTGCGTGGCCTCATTAGCAGAGCCTTCTTTGAAAAGATGCAGGGAGCTAAACGGTCGGCGGACTATTGTTGCTGAGCGATGCTTCATAAAATTCCCCACAGCTTTGGCGTCTTGTTCATAGTCTAATAAGGTTAGGAAATCACCTCGGAATTCGAGATACCCAGCTGGAAGTTTTGTAAATATTTACATATTGAGGCCCTAAAAGTTGTCTCAAAACCTACATATTCTAGGATGTGAGCGACTATTAAATTTCAAGGTCAAAAGTCACAAAAATCTGTTTTTTGCGCTTCTTTTGTAAATATCTCATTTCCTATGGATTTTTGCTATTTGTGTTTCTTGTCAATATTGTAGAATACAAAATTCTCTACAAATTTTGCGTCTAATTTTTTTTATACGGTGAACCGTTTTCGAGATATAGGTCGGAGAGCGCGCGGTCACAGCATCACTTAAGGCCTTGGGTACTTCGATGGCCAAAACGACACAGATATTGTAAAACTTCAAAATGCTGTAGAAGTTGATGGTCGGGGGCACGGCCGTGCCCCCACCAAGTCTAGCGCGAAGCAAGCACAGCCGTACCATCCTTTACTGGATCCATTTTGCCGCGTTTTCAGGCACCTATTTGAGCACTTCTGGATAAGACCAGAACGCTGAAATTTTTGTCATCTAGTAAGCTATAATTACATACTTAAAATCCTAAATTTCAAATCAGCAGGTCATTTAGTACCGAAGTTAAACGAAAGCAAAGTTTCGCATTTTCAACACTCACTCACTCACTCATGATCATCAAAATAGAACTAGTACCTACTTCCCATAAACTCACAAAGCTGAAATTTGGTACAGAATTAGGGATTAATGACTACATAAAGGGAAAAATATAAAAACTGGGATAATTGAAGATCTGGAGTACCTGGTGACCCTGATTAGAAAGCACTAGAGCCCAACCAAACTACTGTCGAAATCGACATACCTCCTTTACAAAAAATATTGAACTTAGTGGGTCACCTCATTTTACGTCAAAAATCGAAAACCAGCTGGTCTGGTACATAGAAAAAAATCAAGTATAATTGCAAAAATCCAGGGTAGAGGGACACATCTTCTAATTTACGCCAAAAAACGAAGACAGTCAGCAGCCAACCCAAAGCCACATTGATTTAATTAATCAAATATTTATAATCATTGATCTATCGATAGTTCATTAAGTATATAATGGCGCGTTTTCGATCGGAGACCGGTCGACCCAAAGTGATGTTATGACCGCGCGCTCTCCGCCCTCTATCTCGAAATCAGTTCACCGTATAAAAAAAATAAAAAACAAAACTTGTAGAGAATTTTGTATTCTACAATATTGATAAGAAACACAAACAGCAAAAATCCATAGGAAATGAGATATTTACAAAAGAAGAGCAAAAAACAGATTTTTGTAACTTTTGACCTTGAAATTTAATAGTCGCTCACACCCTAGAATATGTAGGTTTTGAGACAACTTTTAGGGCCTCAATATGCAAATATTTACAAAACTTCCAGCTGGGTATCTCGAAATTCCGAGGTTCTTACCTTAATTAACCTTACTTTATTAGGCTATCAACGGAATGCATCGGAAATTCGAAACCGTCCCAATTCCCGGGCAATCAGTCCATTCGACCGCCCATTCCGTGACAATAATTTAGATGGGACTCCCGCCGTAAGATAATATTATTTCATCTCGGATGATCGTATCGAAAGCAAACAGCGGAGTAATGAAATTGGCGTTTCAATCACAAATTGGATAAACATTAGCCGTTTTCCTCGACGACGTGTGATTTGGACCTAGGTCACGTTCATTCTTCCTAGAATTGTTGTTTTCTCATGCACATTGTTTAGGTAAAGCATAGATGTATGAGTAATGATCATTATTATTTTCATTCAAACTGTACGAGTATAATAAGGATTACGCAATAGAGCAGGTCAGTCAGTGGATACAGGATTAATTAAATTTCTAGTTTTAAATCTTCCCCGAGTGGGTTTAAAATATCACATTTCCATTTCTTCCGTGGATGACGTAAAAGGATGTTTAAGTTGCTTAAAGTGACTGCCTTACAACCAAACACGTTAGATCTATTCATAGCCTAAAATTATGCTACAAGTGGCTACCAAACGTGAAATAGTCATGTTTTGTGTGTTCTGCTAACCTCATTTGGGGAATTGAGACGTGATGTTTATGTATGTATGTTTGAAATCTTAAAAATGTACCTATAAATCCTCAAGATTAAACCGATAAGTAAGCAACTTTAGTAAGTAAATACTTCCGGATTAAGATTATGATTGCAAAACGCAATACTTTCTGATCGTTAAGTAAAACTTCCGTTAAATTGTTTTCGTCAGAACAGAATGCGTTATTAGAATTTTATTTACTTAACGCTATCCGCAAGTATGATATTGAATTATGATCTTGTTTATGTTCAGTATCTATCAATTCCGATTGAAATACCACGATTAAATACCGCTCCTGAAGTAGGTACTCAGGTACTCTAGTATAGCATCATTTATGTGAAAAATAAAGCTATTTTGCCTTTTGAGATAAATAAAATGAATGCCTATTTTCCTTGGTCACGGAATCACGCGTGAACGGCTGGACTGATTTAGCTGATTCTTTTGTTGCTGTGTTTGTTATTGACAGGAGGACGTAATATTTAGAAAATCGCACAGAAAATTAGAATAATGAACGTTCATATTAATTATTTTTTTAATTTAACTTTATGGCGTTTAGAGATAACGTTGACAGAATGCGTGCTAAAAATATTGCTTTGTTTTCCGTCACTAATTAAACCACTTCGAATGTAATATAATTATGCCATTATAAGATAATCATTGGTTTCATAACATCTATAGAAACATACGTTTTAGTAGTTTATGAAAAAACATACGTACGTCATTTTGGCTTACGTACGGCTTTTTCGCGTCAATCTCATTTCAAGCGCAACAGGATTACAAGTCTTAGCATAGATAATTTTATTCGTAGATATACGATTTCGCACGAGCATTATAACAGGGTCGGGCGTTTTAACACGTTTAATGTAGTGAATGTTCACAGATCAGTTAACCGTTACACTGTCGTAACTGTTAAACTTTTTGTATACGCACGGATCAATGACTCGTCTGTCAAGCGTCCAACTACTGTGACTGCGTATCATAATCCAGGCCAGCGTGCCGGTGCGTGCGAACCCGCGTGCCAAACGGAAGAACCGAATCAAGAACGCGAAATATCAAACCAATCAAGCCTTGCATTTCTAAAGAACAACTTTTGACTTTCTCCCGTCGATACGACCAGGAAATGCTATTGCAATCACGTCAGTGAACGGAGCCTTGGCAGAAGCAATTAAAATTAAAGCGTATGTGAATTCTTGAAAAGCCGCTTTTCTCAAGGCCGTCTGGGCCCTTGTTAACCGTTCAAACACGTGCGCCCATGCATACCATAAAGGATAATGGCACCTTCAGTAGTTACTGAGATAACTGCTTATTTTCCAAAGCATGATGCATTATTAAATCGTTAGTGAAATTCAAATGACATTCGTATTTACAAACTGGAGCGTCCATGCTTCCGCGGAAATCAGGCGTGCACATCGATTACCGCGGTCGAAGTCGGAACAGCCGCGGAGTGCCGCTTTGATGCGAGTTGCCGTTGACATCTGCCATAGGTGGCTCAAGCTCGGCCGGCTGGATGTGGCAGGTCTATCATCACTTTTGTCTTTGTTACTCTTTGGTTTACATTAGAGCTACAACTGAGGTTGAAAATTTAATTAGAATTAAAATATATTATGTATTTTTGTAAACGGTTCCGCTAAGATTCATGCATATTGCATATTCTATTTGTTTGGCAAAACAGGGTGTGTCCGCAATTCCCTTCTAACACGCCGAACGAAGGCTAATTTGCCGTACCTATACCTATTACCTAGTCGTTCTATAAAACAATAACTTATATTCTAATGAGGTCTTGAGGTAGCTGAATATTTATGTTTGCCTATTCTGAAATAAACATATTGTTTAATTCCTTGAATTAAAATATATCAAGCAGGGTAAACATAATGTAAAAACAAATCCTACCTGTTTACTAAGTGTTACTAAAAATTGTGTAGGGTAGGAATATTATTTTCCTATTAACTACCTGCAAACTTCAACGTTAACGTTATGTCCTAATATTGAAAACTGGGCATGAAACGGGAGTTTCCTCCCAAATTTAGACGTAAAATGTTAATGAAATGTGCATATTTTTGTAGTCTCATGCCAATGACAATGAGCAAAATTTAAGCACCAGGTGTTCAATTATGGTTTGTTTTGTTACAGTATTGGATCAAGCGGACACAAGGCCAGTGAAGCTGAGCGCGGTCGAGCAGTCGCAGAGCAGACAGCAAACAACCATCGAATTTATAGCTGAGGATGAAGAGGTAAAAAGAAATCCACAGATCACGTATCAAAGTAAATGTTTTGGGCGAAACAAAAGATATTTTCGCCCCGAGTCACGTCCGCTCTGAGGAGATTTGATTAAGTAAAAGCGTGGTCTTCTAATCCCCGGCCGGCGCGGGCGACCTTGGCGCGAGCAGTTGTGCAAGCGCAGGCACGTCGCGCCTGCATCAGCATGCCAGCCTCGCATACTTTAAAGACGTCACTTTCTACCGCCAGCCGCCGCATGCTGAGCGAAACGAAATTGAAGTTACGACACATAACACCGGCGATTATCGAATCGATTTCGTTTTCGAATCGCCGATTCCCTTTCGATAGGTGCGGAATCCGTATAATCAAAGTCAACTTGCTGATTATAGGCGATCGCTTTCTTCGATAGTAGTCTGTAATGGAACCACGACAGATGTTTTGCAACTCGGAAATTAACTTAAGTGGCTTACTCAGCGCTTGTGTCGTACAGTATTCGTGGCGCAAATGGCGAAGCGGCCGTGACGGCAATATATTTTTTGCAATAACATTTTCTTTACTTACGGGGATTATCAACAACCCAAAGAACGTTACTTATTATTTATTCTCCTCGAAGCGCCTAGCTTCGTAACAAATAGAAATAGAAAATAGTTTATTTATTACAATATTGGCCGATATATCTATCAGACTCCAAACTAGGCTGAGGCTGTATCTTAAATAAGTTGGTTGTTTTATCTTCACCGATTATAATTGTTTTTCATTGGGCGAGAATTCACTTTTAAATTTCGGAGTCATAATTATTAAGACGTCAACACTTTTAACTTGACTAATGAGCTAAAATTACTTCAAGGTTTACGGATTTCTCTCGGATTGTAGAGAATCTATTGCACTCCGGAGTGAAGTGTTACTGACGGCTGAGTCATGACGTCACGATGCCCCTCATGTACCTAACCTAGACTCTAACGACTTGATGATGCTCTTTGACCACGGAATTTCACCCACACAGCTAATACCGCAAGCAAAAAATAAGCCTACGTAAAGTAACGATGTTACCACGAAGATTTGTCATGCGATTTCCTTACGTTTTGTTCTTTATATGCTAATTTGCTCATCTGCGAAAATATATTGTTTAAAAGATATTATATTTGTAACGTAACGTTGACAGGTTTGAAATGAAATGTGAATGTGAAATATAAGATTGTTTAAAAAATACGTGAAGTATTTGAGGCAAGTTGGGTAACATTTTCGCTATTAGGTAATTAATTTTAAACAAACATTTAGTATTAGCGCGTTTTAGGTGAGAATTAGTTGCTAAAGTTGGGTTACAAAACGTGTTCGTATTCAGGTTGTGATGTGAATTATTATCCTGATGTTAGAATATCGTACAGTAGCAATAGTTACAATGTTGATCTACTTTGAGAATTATTATCAATCAAACGTGGAAATGTTCCCAGACAGTGCCAAATCTCGTAGTGTTGTTTGTTGTTTCCAACGGTATAAATGCACAAAAATAAAATTGACTAAACAGAACACGTCGTGCAAAGTTTATGATTGCGTCGGTTCTTTAATCTTGACTCCTTTGCCGCAGAATAAGGAAACAAACACTGTAAATTGATGCGCGGATTTAAGATCGCCTGTCTGGCATTTAAATTAATAAATACGAGACGTGTTTGTATAAAAGTTTGTCAATTTTCCGGCTTCGTGTCGTTCTATGTACCTGATTAGTTTCACAACTAATACGCAGCCGGCGCGCCGTCGGGCGTGTGATGAAACTAGCCGATACTACTTAGTACTGCCTTTCTCCGTATTCGGTGTAAGACTTGCACAGACTGTATTACGCTTCCATTAGATTAACGCTTGCAATTATCCGTTTCTATTTATTTAGCATTCAAATTACAATGTCTGGATATTTCATTGTCTTTAGAAGACCAGATGTTCTCTTCCCAGGTGGTTGCGTTATCACTTTTGGCTCCAGTGTTCTCGCGTGAGCCATGCCGTGACTAATATATTGTTCCCCTAATTTCTTTTTAGCTTTATCTCACATTTCGGTTCAGGAAACTCATTTCCGGGCTCTCGGCCGCTGGCAGCCCTCTGCCGGTTTACTTTTACACATGGTTTTGCGAGCACACCGTTATTCTACCTCCGTGCTCATCTTACACCTTTGAACTTTATTGTTTACGCCGTTTTCACTAAATAGTGAATCACCATGTGCTGTTAAGTGACTTTTGACACCTCTTGAAATATGGTTAGATTTGATTTTCTCAGTTTACTTTGTTTGTAAACATTACATTGTACCATTATTTTTCATCACAAATACAGGCTCGGTTCAACTAAATATGCTCGAGTTTGACGTAATGTTTTAATCATAATACTAATCAAGACCATATCTCAAGTATCAGAGATACGAGCGCATAGCATTGTCTCCAAGGCGAAACTGGGTCTGCCTGCATATTTATGTTTTCTTAACGGTTGTTGAACTCAAATGGAAATATGTCAACGGCAGGCCGTGTCAGCCGGCCGTTGCGGTCAGGTGTTAATGTAATTTGCTTTCTTAATCTCGACTGCAATACCGATGCAGTTTGTGGGCCTGTTGCCACCGTTTAACAGCGCGCAGCGTTTGAGTTGCAGACGCGCGTGCCAAACTCATGTCATGTTCATGTCTAATGATCTCGCTCTAGCTCGGTTAAGAAAACTATTCAATTCTATTTTAGAATGACTAAACGAGTCCCAGGTTTACGAAAGTAGCGTTACGCAAACTGAAACAAAAGACAACGACAAAATGAAACGTGACTGAACGTAACGAATGTTCAAAGCGATTGGCAATTTACACATTTCAAATTTACTTACTGCGAATTTTAGAATAGTCTGAGATGTCATGTCGGAGCAAACTGAAGTTCTTTGTGTACTTGCTGTGACGAATTTGTAAAATCAATACTGTTCTACGACAACAAACCAAACTTCAACCTAGGCGAAAGTTTGTAGACTATTTAATATTCGAAACGCAATTGAATGCTCAGCTTTTTAAGTGTCTGGGGATGTAGTAGCTTATTTTTATATAATTTTCTCCGTGAATTCGAGTACACGTCTCCGAACCAGAATATAATATGCTTGAAATGAGTTTTCAACGCAAACAGCTGGTCCGTACACTATACAAATGCTGCAGAATGGTCGCTAAACCGTAAGGCAATATAGACGAATAGTGGCCGGGGGAGACAGCGTCTAGCTCGCAAGTCGACTAGTCTAGCCACTTCTGTTTTTTGTTCCGTTAGGTGACTGACCTCGTTTGTTTTAACTTTTTCCTCCAAATCCCAGGCGGCCTCGACGCGGCCACTTACAGCATTGTATCGGGAGCGATAAAGATATTACTTTGCTGATAATGATAACTATCAACACTATTGCCGATAATCTGTTCAAATATTTAACGATTTACGAGTCCATGTGAACTAAACGTAATTAGCTAAGGGAATTCCCAAGCGTCATATTCAATGCCAGCCGGTAGTGTAGTCCTGTTGCGTTGCGCTTGTATTTTTTGTCGTGTCGGTAAATAAACCGACTCTTGATTATGTCGGGAACTGATTACTTTTCTGCTGCTGATTCTAAAAATCACAGCTCAGCGAACTGGATGACTGGCGAATCGGAGTGCCGTGTTGGTTGGTGTGACGAATCGCTTCGCCGGAGCTACTCCGGACTGGCGGGTCACATTTCCATTTTAATACCTCAGTGTGATTATGTCTAGTTATTTTAGCGTACTTTTGATATTTTATTGGTTTTCTGCAGATGCTATGATTTTTAAGGATTCCGAAACTACTGACAATGGAGAGTGAAGCAAACTTTACCCAAAGTTAGCAATAAAAGTTGATAGATGGCAAAAATTTCTAAAAAGAAGATTTTTTCTGTACAGAAACTTTTTGTGTATTACTTAATTTATTCTGCCTAGTCATAGATTTAGATGAGCTGCCAGTTTTTGCAAAAAATCCTAATTTTTATACAAATAATAAAAAAAAGTCTTCACATGTCATGTTTTTAACCTTTTGAACGCCAAGGCGCGAAGTGAAACGCTGTGCTC